>CM076582.1:585793735-586141875 GCA_034641835.2 Pinus albicaulis | reverse complement strand
AAGCTGCAAAACAAAGGGCTCTCAATCAGGACCTTACAGCTCTTTTCAGTATGAAAATCAGAGGAAAAAGGATTGCCACTGTCTCGGCCAAATGGTAAATTTGTCAAGGCTCGGGACCTCCTTCGTACAAGCGAGAGGTTAGAGAGCGCCTCCTTCATCATAAGCGGAGGCGCGGAGTCGAGTTGACTCGAAGGTTGCAAAAGTCCCGGGTTTGCCACATGCGAAAGCAAATGAAGCTTGATATCTTCGAGTTTCATGAATGTAATTGCTGACCATACCAGGATTGTAGTGAAAGTATGATAAGCTCAAAGGAAAATAAGTTTAGCCTAATAAAAGAGATCATCTGAAACTTTCAAGTCAGGTAAATGGTTGAAACTTTAGAAGGCCATTTCATCAGTGAACAGCCAAATCATAAGAGGCCTGTTTTGGTGCAGCATCAAATAGAACAGATGTTAATCAATGCCATTACACAGGCAGGAGAAGGTTCATGGTTCTTCAAGAAAACACTGACCTTTATGATCACAAAGAGTTCTGGTCAATATACCAGGTCACGAGATGAACAAGCCAAGTGACAAATATCTCAGCAACCTTAGAACAGTGTCACTATGGCTAGGTTTCCTTCAAAAACTCAGTGAGGTTTGCAAATGAAGATGCTAAGATTGGTGTTGTTCAGATGGTTTACTTACCACCACATGTGCCCGATGAAAGAGCTTCCTCCATACATAAGCAGAGAGCCAAAATCATTGCAGACTGTTGAAAAATGGTAAGTCCAAAAGTGCAGAGAAAGGACTCAACGAAGTTGAAATAAAGAAGGTATTACTGTCTATGATACTAATGTATTGATCTCCCTCTTCAAAGAAGCTACCTGTCAACAGCTCATCCAGCAGAAAGGAGAAAAGGTTGAACATACTTTATGCCTTGAGTGCCAAAGGAGCAGTGGACTTAAAAAGGGTTAAAGACATTTCATGAGCACCTATCCAGAAATCAAGCAAAATCCCTCTGAGCAAACAAACAAGGCTAAGGTGAAAAGATGCAACTAGAGAAGTAAACAGTGACTAAGGTTGAGTCATAAAAGGCAAAATGACAGTTATGCAATGCTAGGAATAGATAAAAGAGACAATTTTGAGCATATGTGTGCCATTAATATCAAAAGAAGATTTTCTCCTTGAGGAAAGGGCCAGGCAGCAAGACATACCATATGTCAAAAGTTCAAAAGGGGCGCCTTTCGAGAAGAGGTGTTTACAACTTTTCCAACATTTTAGTGCATTATGAAATAGCCATTCTTCACTAGCAAATCACCAAGAGAAGGAGGCAGCGAACATAGGTCCAGTCATGAAATGTTGCTACTGACAAAAGGGATTTGAAATGCTGAGCAGAATAGAATAAAGACTGTGTGCCAAAAAGCCTGTTTTCATATTTTACAAGTTTATATTTTCAAATAAGAAGGCAAACTGGTATATGATCCTATGATTAGGCAGAAAGGAATTTGTTTTTAATTAATTATCATTGTTTATATTCCCTGAAGCAGACACAATGGTCACCATCCTAAAGGACAGTTTAAGCACGAATATACAGTACAGCAAAAGCAGATCTGGAAGATTGCCATTGTTTAAAAGGCAACTTGATAACAAATACTGTTTTGCATCATTTGAAAAGGGGCAGATATATGTATTCAAAGTGACCGTTTGACATTTTGAACATGTCATAAGAATGAAATGGAGGAATAATAAACCACTTGTGAAATCCAAAAAAGCAAATCGCCGCAGCTCCCAAGCATCACGACAGCTTTTCAAACAGTTTGAGGTCTTCTGCACAGTTTTTAGGGTGGCGCGACGAGCCTGGCAGGTGGCGCGACGAGCCTGGGCTCCAAAATAAACAGGGTGTCAACGCGGGCGCGACGAGCCTGTAGGCGGGCGCGACGAGCCTGTAGGTGCCCGCCTGACAGCACGACAACTCCACCCGGCGTTTTCTCTGGCGCGACGGGTTCTGCTCCAAGGGTTGCCGCGCCTGTTTTGAAAGGTTCCGGTGCACTTCAAATTCCATCCAAAGGATTTCGCCTTAAAATTCACGAGGTACTTTGCCCCTTTGCTCGAAAAATCTAAAATTTCAAGTTTAAAAACCCTGTGTTCTGTGGTGTGAAGCTGTAGAAGTTGGAGGCATAGGTATAAAGGTGTAGTTAATATCAAAGTTGTAAAAAAACAGAGGTGCAGATATTTTGTTGGTTATCTCTCAAACTCACAAACCAAGGGTACATTTTCTTAAACCCTGTCTGCGTTGATTTCTACCATAAACTAAGTCTGTTTTCTCCCTGCACTATACTATATCAATCTGAAGCTTTGTTGACAGAGGAATTCTGAAGGAGGAAACAGGTCCTTTTTTCTGAAAAACATAATGGTTAGTGTTTGAGGTTAATACTGAAAACAGAGGTACAGGTATTTGGTGAACCTTTTAAACTCATAAAACAGAGAGTTTGTTTCCTGAAACCACTGTTGCATTTACTTTTTCACCTAAACTAAGTATGCCTGGTCACTACACTACCTTGTCATTCTGAGAGTTGTTGGGCAGAGTTTTCCAAAGGTGAAACAGGGTTTTTGGTTGATGATTGACCATTTGTAGATGATTGGGCATTTACTGATGATCAAGTAAACAGCAAGGGCAGAGTTATAAAGGCAGTGATTGACTTCTCCAAGGGTCACAAGCGAAAAGTTCTCCTCTTGACACAGTGGGCTATTTTCACCTAACCACAGAGTCTCTTCTTTTCCCACTGTGTGGTCTCCATAGAAGTTTGTTAACAGGGGCAAAATTCAAGGTAAAAACTTTGAAAAGCAGGGTTATACTTTCGAAGTTTGGTTTCAAAAAACAAAAATATAAGTGCAAGCAGGCCTCTAATCAAAGGTCACAAAGGGGATTTGTTCAAGACTGTGCCCAAAGAAGTCTACAAAGTAGTTCTTACACATAGTGCCATTGTTAAGAAGGATTCAGAGTCAAAGTGTAACCAAGTTTGAAAGATTGTGGTTAATAAGTGCAGGAGAGATTATTCAAGGAAAGCCTTGTTGAATCACAAGGTCCATAACTGTCAAAGCAGTTTAGTGGCCTGTCTCAATCCAGGAAAACATTCTTCATAAATTGAAGGCAGTGTGACTCTTTCAAGCCTGTTTTTTAATCAGAATGCCTCCAAGGCGAGATCACAAAGGCGGACAACATAAGAGATATGAGCCTATCTCCATAGAAGACATCAATGCTCATCCCTCAGTACTTTTCAATTTCCATGAGGTAGGATGTCTTGATTTCTGTCAAAGGATAGAGGAAGTCAAGAGTTTCTCACCACTTACACATTTGTGTGCTTTAAGGTTCAAGGACAAACACTTCCAGCTTGCAGATCTTGATTTCAAAATTTCTCCAAGGTATATATCCACAGCTACCAAGATCCCGTATCATGGTGAAAAATGGTTTAAACAAGCACATCTTGATTTGGAGGACTATAAGCCTTTCATCAAGCCGGAACATAGGGAGACCATCACTGCTACTTTTCCTTTCTCCTATCTTCTCGACAGTTATGCGCCACTGATGAAGGCCATAATGAGATACTTCACTTGTGAAGGGAGGTTTAGCCAAATCTTTGCTTATCATGTTCGCTTGTTGATGCATTTTACCAGGAGCAAGCAATTAAACCTTCCATACTTTTTGTCCAAGAGCAAAGAGAAGATGGCAGCTGCTGTCCAAAAGAAAGCTCCACCTCGGCAAATCTCTTCTCTCTTTCATCATTCCTTGATCAAAATCATCTTCTTGCACCAGCTAGAGAAGAAAGGGGTTTCATGGGAGTCCTTCATTAGCCATGCCGATTTCGCCACTGTTCCTCCTGCTCATGTGTCCCCGACTCAGCCTATCCGTCGCCCAGTGCCTTTATCTAGTAGGCCTACCCCTAAAAAACTCAAGATGATCACTGGGCAACCAAGTACACAAGGAGGAGGAGAGGGCAGTGAGCCACAGGGAGAAAAGGAGGTTGATGAGCAGCAGCCAGATTTTGAGGGACAGCAGCGGTTGGATATCATTGGACAGCAGCAGCTGGAGGTTGATGAACAGCATCAATTTCAGGAAGAAGAGCAGCAGCTGGAGGTCGATGAACAGCATCAATTTCAGGAAGAAAGGCAGCAGACATAGGTTGAGGTACAGCAGCAAGTACAGGAAAAGGAACAACAGTGGAAAGAGTTTGAAGAGCAGCAGGTTGAGCAAGCAATTGAGACATCTTTTGAGCCACAAGCTGGACAGGATGTTGAGGAAGGACAGCAAGCTGAAGCTGCCGCCTCAATGGTGACCAAAACTGTCCCTAAGAAGGGGAAATTGCCCAAAAGAAAAACTCCTAGCTTACCAAGGAGAAAGAGCGCTAGATTGGCCTTCAAAGGCAAAAGTACAGTTGGAGAAAGCGCCAAGCATGGAGGTAAATCAGCTGTCATCCCTATCCCAAGCGATGACAGCGACAATGAGGCATGTATCCTTGAAAACCTCCTCATTCACAAAGAAGGGCAAATTGAGGTTTTACAAGAAGATCTCCAAAGGGCAAGGAATTTCAATCAATTCTTGGAGGTTGAGAACAAACAAATGAAATTTCATGCAGCCATTCATGAGGCAAGGGCCATCAAGTAAAAAAAGGAGGCGGAAAGGGCGCAAGTGAGAATTGAAGAGCTTATTGGCGAATTTGATGATGAGGAAGAGGAGGACCAGCCTAGGCGAAAGAGGCCTAGAACCATCGGGCTTAGGAGAGCTTTGGAGAAGCAGAAGGCTGAAGAACAAGCTCAATTCGAAGTTTTTCCTCTCACTACCCTCTTTGAGCGGGAAATTGAGGAAAACAAGGAAGCTTGGCTTGAGAGGGCTAACCAGCATTTGGAGACCAAGCTTGAGAAGGCAAACAGGGATCTCGAGCTACAGAGAAAGAGAACACTTCACTTTCAGAAGCTAAACCAATTCGCCCGGCGCAAATTGAAGGTAGCACAAGAAAAAATTGAAGAAATTGAAGGAGAGGCGCCTAGCACGGAAGGAAGCAAAACGCACATCAGCCCTCGATATTTTAGCTTCAGCTTCGGAACATGTCTCCATGGACCCTTGAGGGTCATCCATGCCAATTTTGGGCCTGTTTCGAAAACTTTTTGTTTTTTTGACATTTTTGGGGTTTTTGCCAAAAACTCATAAATGCGCCATTTCAGTTTGAAGAGTCGTCAAGGGAGGAGGGTGATACCAATGGATTCCATAATTTCATGAGCAGCTCTCCAGCGATTTTCAGGGCATTTGAAGATCATTCGCCCCTCCAAATTGGCGAAAAACAGCCTCATTTTGCACATTATGCCCGCCCTATCAGCAGCCTGCTATTTTCTGGGTTTTTGCACACAGGTACAGTTTTGAGGGACTTTCAGAGATCAGATTGAGATGATTCCACTTGCATTGGAAAGCAGACACAGAGAGCTTTCCAACGAGCCATCATGAGCCTCATTTCGACATCGGGAAGCCTTCCATTTGCATCCAGCAAGTCAGGGGACCTTTTTCAGGCATAAATATGAAGTATTTTTGCAATTTTTGAACTCCAAAAATCTGCTTTTCCCAAATGTGCGTTAGGCTATTTTTATCATGGGAAAATCATGTAAAGTCAATATAATTTCCATTTTTAGCAATTTTTTAGATATTTTATTAGATATTTTGTGCCTTGGGCTTTGCAAAGCCACAAGGGCAAATTTAGATATTTTGACTTGGCCAATGGGATAGCTAGTTGCTCCATGAGGTTTTCCTCCTTCTAGCCTATTTATCCCATACTTCTCATTGTAAATCGGAGGCTGAACTTGAGAGAAGAATTAATGCATTGTTCATATGAGCTTTGAAGAATACACTTGAGTTATGATGTTTGGATTGCCTCTTGGATGCTTTTGAGGAATGTTGAAGGCTTGTTGATGGATTCCTTGACATGGTAGAATGGTATAGTGCTTCTTAATGTTGTTTTGTCTTTTAGTTTTCACTCATATTTCATTTTTCTTGCTGCTATAGATCAGTAAAGATTGATTTTGAGACATGCCCATGGAGGCACCTCAAAATCCCTGAATCTTCCTAGCTTGATGTTTTCTTCTCCCTTAGTTATGCTAAAGAATTCTTAGCTGCTCTTTAGTAACCTAAGGTGTTGTTGCTAAGTTTTATTCATCAGTTCCATGTATGTTGAGTAGGATGTATGGTTTGCCCTACCTACCTATCAGCTGCCCATAGTTCTATCCATAAAACTTTCTCTTTGACTGATTTGTTGATCATTTTGTTGAACCAAGGAGGCCTAGTTTCGATCTAGCCCTTTGCCTAAAACTATGAAAACTTATTTGTCCAAGTGCCCAATGACTTAGAGACTATGTTTAGGCGTTACGGCATAGTTCATGAGTTGTTAGTTTGTCTCATGTGTTTTCCCCAAAGTCTGATAGCCTTTTCCCGAAGTTAGAGGGTCATATACCTCTATGTATGGCTTGAATGTTTGATTTCTATGTATTGATTAGCTTATAGTTATTCCTAGCATGATTAATGGTTTGCTATTACATGTTTATGTCTGCTATTAACTAGTTTTCACTTGAAATCCCTTGTCTTTCATCAACTTATTGTTCATTTAATCCATTTTGCCCAGAGATCCCTTCTATTGTGAATCAAATCGGCCCTACAGCAGCTTTACATCATCGCCTCATTAGCTTCCTTGACCTGTTTGAACCCATAGCCCAATTTATCTACATCTTGTTATCCAGTTTATGTATTTGATCAGTTTCATCCCTCACAAACTTAAAAAACCAAAAAAACCAAAAACATACTTCATAACTAGCCTAATATCAGAACATCGCAAGTAAACACACCAACATCTTTTACACTTATAGAGAGAGCCCTCTCTGAGTCCAGGAAGGCTAGGTCCTTGGGCTCCAAAGCTTGGTTTGATGTTACATCGTCATTTGGCTAGCCAATCGGCCAAATCATGGGACCCTAACATAATGGCGATCACGGTGGGACCCTGAGTGATAAACAACTTAGTTTCCCTAATTTGTCTAGCAGCCTTAAGAATACTATTTGATTGACTTATCCCACCGCTCACTGACATAGTAACGATCACGGTGGGACCTTCCGAGTTAGTGACAGTCTAAGTGCACCTTAGATTTCTCGAAGTCTCGATCAAACTTAGAAAACTTAAGTGTTGCTTGAAGAGTAGAAGCTAACTCTTTCACCATCTTAGCAAAATGATGATTTAGTTATAAGAAGCTCTACCCAAACCTCATAAGCACAAAAAACTCAGAAAAACCCCAAAACATTCCCAGATTGGCTTTTTGTCAGTATTGGTGGTGGACCATACAAATATATCTCAAAACAACTGATTTTCCACTTGGCGACTCCACTAAACTCTAGTAAGCCTTACTATTTCACCAAACTCTAGGCTACTTTCCGATAGACCTTTCCCATCACTCACTAACATAGCGGGAGATGGTAAGACATTGAGTACATAATAGTCCAGTAAACTCTTATAGACTCTTTGGGCCTTTAGGTACCATAAACAAGCAAGCAGTCCATAAACTCATTTTTTAGAGTAAACTCTTTTTGTTCTCATCACCCTAGCAAAGTGTTGAAACAAGTCTAAGATACTTTAACAAACCATAGGCTGCTCATAAACTCAGAAAATTCAAAAACATTCTCGGATTAGTTACTGGTGGTGGACCACAGCTATCTTCACAAGAAAAATCCATTTCCACCTGGCGACTCCACTAATCCATCTCTTCTATTTTTGACCATCCTTCGCCTTAGTATAACTTTAGAAAAATCACTCATCCAAAAAACATTCACCAATATCACTCTCTCCAAGCTCTGGATCTAAAATCTGGCTTCACGAAGAATCAATACCAGATCCCACCCAGACCCAAATCCCCCTATCATAGTAGATGACCCAGAAAAGATTCTGTGGCAAGCTTCTGAAACTGATCATCTAGCTTCTGGTAGATTCATCCGTAGAACAAGATCTGTACCTAAAAATCGCACTACCCTACTAGATTCACCTTTGGAACCAGAGCCATCACAAACTCTTCCCAGAAGCAAATCATATAGTAGGATAGACTTTGACGATCTTGAACCCCTAAGCCCACCACAGAGTCTTAGTAAAAAAGCTTCACCCACCACTCCTCCTGATTTCCAGCTTCTCTATTAGTTTGGCTCTTATCATCCCAGATCTGCTCAAAACCAGATCACTAGTCCAAGTTCATCCGCCACACCTGGTCAAACTACCACTGTTCAAACCACTTCATTTCATCCTACCAGTCCTCCTCTTGCGCATCATCCATTAGCTCCAGTCATGGCAGCCTGGTATGCGCCTTTGGTGTTACCACCACCTTTAGCTCCTCTCCCAAACAAATATCAAGACAAGATCCCACACTTTACTGGAGAAGATACCACCACACCTCAACAGCATATAAGTAGAATGACTGATGCTTATGAATACCTAGAGGTACAAGACGAGACTGTCAGAATGAGAATATTTGCCCAAAGTCTTGGTGGTGAACCCAAAGCATGGTTCAAAAGCTTAGCTCCAAACAGTATCCATGATATCCCAGAACTACATCAAATCTTCAGAAATAGGTGGGAAGTCCGAAGAAACCCCATTCAAATCCTGTCAGAATATAACAATCTAAAACGGGAAAATGGGGAAAGTGTCCAAGCTTACTGTACTAGGTTCAACGGTGTATATAACTCCCTTCCACCTCATTTCAAACCTCCACTTGGTTTAGCTTTGGCAAAATTTCCTGAGGGTTTTGATCCGGACATGACATATCATTTGAGGGATAAAGATCCCCCTACCTTGGAAGAAATGCAACAAATAGCTATAAAAGCAGATGCCAACTTAGCTGAAAAGAGAGCCAGAACTAGGTCAAAAAGAAAGGTCACATATAGAGATGAGGTTTCTACTTCATCACCTTCCCTAGATCCCAGAATAGATGACTTAGTCAAATCCATGGCTAAAATGTGGGAAAAGATCAATGAAAAAGCTCTTGTTAGAGATAACCAGCCAAACCCTCCAATCAGAAACCGAAACCAAAACTTTAGGAGGGAACATCCCCAAAACAGACCAAGGGATAATGACCAACAGATCAGGCCACCATTCAATGAAAACTATGTAGAAGAAGATGATAGGGACTCAGAACCTATTGATGAACATCACTTAAACCTCATAGGGTCTGACAATGAAGGTGAGGTGTACCTCACCGAAGAAGAACAAGCCTTCTTTTCGCCTGATCAAGATGAGACCAATTATGAGGATCTTGATGACCCGGCCATAGAATTTCAAAATGCTATTGAAGAAGCCCACAGGCAATATGACCTTAGGAGAAAGAGAAACCAAGATAATGTCAAGAGAGGTAACTCTGATACTGCTAAAGCTCCAGATACCATCCTCAAAAAAGCATCAAGCAGTGACAAAATCAAGGTTGAAAAAATTGATCAAAGCCAAGCTAGAGTCACCCAAACTGGTCCTATCTCATATACTCCTGATACTTCTACCAAGGTCACCAAAACAACTATGGCAAACAAAATCCCTAAACAGGGTCAACAAACTCAGAGCATAGACAAGGTCTTAGCTGAAAAAGCTGAAACAAACATATCTAAACTTCAAATGCCTTTTAGCTTTGAAGGTGAAATCACTAAGATCAAAATCACCATGCCTCTTACTGAACTCATTGCCCAAAGCTCTTATAAATCCCAAGTACTAAAAGTCTTAAATCTAGGAAATGATGCAAACACTGTTAATCTCACTGATGACATTCCTGAAGTATTGTTTGGTCCAAAGGTAGAGGGAAAGTTCCAAGAGGGAGCTACTCTTCCATTCTACATTAGCCTAAACATCCATGACCAAATCCTCCACAATGCCATGCTAGACTCTGGCGCCTCGCATAATCTTATGCCAAAGGTAGTAATGGAAAGATTAGGTTTGGAAATCACAAGACCATACAAAGACTTGTACTCATTTGACTCAAGCAGAGTCCAATGCCTGGGTTTGCTCAAAGACCTTTGTTTTAGTCTGGCCCAAATACCCGCCAAACATTTAATCATGGATATAGTAGTGGCAGATATTCCTCCCAAGTACGGGATGCTTCTCTCCAGATCTTGGGGAGCCAAACTCCAAGGGAATATCCAACTAGACATGTCTTATGCCACCATTCCTGTGTTTGGTCAGACCAGGATACTCTACCGCGAATCACACATGAAATACATGATTAGCAGTCAAGATAGGCCCGATAACATTCCAATGTGTTCTTTGCGCTCCGACTTAAACTCTTTCATTATGCATATTGATGTAAACTTGGAGGAAGAGTCAGAAGAAGCTGATATAGACTTAGATCCACCACATCTGTTGTCCTTGATACCTTATGATGAGCTGGACACTAAAAACTATCATGATCATGAACAACTGTACCTTGAAGAAAGTAAGTTCCCTCTCTCCCAAGTAGAGTTAGAACAAGAAGCACAAACTCTCATGTACTATCAAGCAAATTGCTCTAGCTTTAATCAAATGCCAGCAGTAACTTGTGGAAATTTCTTCCAGGTAAAAGCTTTAGAAGACCTTCACATCATAAACCTATTTGGAACCCGGGAGAAAGGGAGTTTAATGTTTCTACCATACCTCAAAGATTTACCATCATGTGACCCTCCTACTGCAAATAAAACTTTGACTATAACCTCAGTCGCTCAAAATCTTGAGAAATTGCCAAATAAACTTTTGATGAGCCAAGGTGACAGTTATAATCCCGGCATACCTGAACTACTGAAATTGGCTCATATTTTGTCTTTTCATGAAGAACTTAGAAAGGCTAAAATCAGGAATCTCATACAAAATACTAGTTTCTACAGGAAAGACAAGGGAAAACATTGTATCACCACCTTTTCCCCAAAGAACAACTTTAACAGAAACAAACACAGCAAACTGAAACAAACTGAAATGATCAAGGAGAAAAATAATGGCCACAGAATCTACTTTGATTTTAGAAATGATACTGCATTTCCATATAACAAAAATCATGTTTTTTCTACTCAAGATCGCGATTCACCATTTGAAAATGTTTCTAATGATGTATTCTTACAAGATCATCTTTCAAATCATAATCATCAAATTCCTTTACAAAGTAGACAACTTAAAGATTTTTTCCAGTTTGCGGGAGGTAAATCTGTTTTCAAGGTCAAAATTGCTAAACCACCCAATATCAGGAAACTGTTCATGAAAACCATGTTCCCAGTTTTAAACTTCTGTATTTTTGCATACCTTGATGATATCACTATCTATTTCAAGAATTATCAAGAGTACATACATTACCTGAAGAAAGCATACAGTAAGGAAAGGAGTGGAAATCAGATATTCAGAGAGGTACAGAGGGAGGATACTGGGTTGTTTAGAGATTCTTGCATGAATCCCTATGTCATGTTAAAGAGAGAAAATTTCCCAAACTTTTCTTTTCAAGAGTTAAGTGGGCCAAGGGTGAGAGGAGATCCTTACGAGGATAAGATGCTGAAATTCCGTCATTTCCAAGATTTTTGAGTTTGAAACACTTTCAGTCATTGTACATACCATTGTTTGAAATATTGACAAAATAGAAAAAGTCAAAAACAGTAAAAGATAGGAAAGTCAAAAACAGTAAAAAGCAGAAAAGAGGGCAAGTGAAGATAGAAAAAAGGCCCCATGTTCCAAAAAAATAGTCTTTCGGAAAGCGAGCAAGTCTAAATGCCGCTACTAGTACTTCAATGTCTTGTTCAGCTATCTAGCCTAATCATAGCTGAGCATGTTTAAATTTATTTGCTGATAAGTTAGTGAGTGTCAAGATAGTCAACATTGTGTAAGATTGAATTATCACAGAGCTTAGATTAGGGAGAGATTCTGGTTCCACATGCTTAAAAAAGAACCAAAGAGAGAAGCGAGGGATGAAAAACACATTGTACATCTTAGCCCCGCTTCTCTAGTTTCCTTTTATTGCAGAATAACATTTGTGTGCGGCTTGTCTTTTATGCCGCAAATGCATGACAAATCAGACTGCCTAATCCTGATTTGGTCATTTTTAAATTTCATGTTGTAGATTAGAGAATGAAATCCTGTCAAACTGCTTAATCTTGACAGTCGATCTAGTTTTAGGTAGAGAAATGAAGGGGTTCATCAGCTTAATCTGAACTCCCAGCAGATATAAGAGTAGAAGTAGATAGTTTCATTTTGCAAAAAGAAAAATATGCATTGTCTAAAGGCTGCTAGTTCAAATGCGCCAAACAGAAGAAAAAATGTTAGGAAAGATAGTAGGGTAGGTAGAGGTATCATTGATGTTAAACATGCTGACACTTTTCATAAATAACATCAAGAGAAGGGTAAATTTTGCGCCAATGGATAAGGCACTGGTCTTCATAATCCAAAAATCTGAATTCTGGACACCTCCTGACGAGGAGCTGCCCTCCCCAAATGGAGCCACTGTTAGCCATCATTATTTTTTACATGTTAGTGATGACTATATCTTCAGCTGAGTTTTCTAGAAACTGATTTCCTTATGTCAATATGTCATCCAGAAAACCCTCCCAAAACTTTTTTCGCCTTCCTACCTATTCATTCCACCCCTGGCAACATCAAAAAACCTCATATCACAATCCTATCTAGCTTCAGCCTTATTGACCTGCCCATCAGCCTTAAAGAGCAAATCCACATCTGTTTCAGAAGTCTACCCTATGTTAGGAAGTGGCGTTTAGGACATTTCACCTTTGGCAATCATCAAAAAGCCAAAAAAGTCCCCCATCTGCAGCAGACCTACCATGACTGATCCCTTAATTTGCAAATGAAGTTGACAAACAGCCTTAAGTCGCGCCACTCACACCCCCTAGATCTCAGCACTGCATAAAGCCCATTCTCAAGCTGACTAGTAGGTTTTTCACCGTGTTCTATGGTTCTTCAAAAACAAGAAATATGTTTCATCTCATGGAGTAAATGTTTGAGTTTACAGTTAGAGGAACAGCTGCTTCTAAGTGTATTATGAGCCTGAGATGAAGCTGCAAAACAAAGGGCTCTCAATCAGGACCTTACAGCTCTTTTCAGTATGAAAATCACAGGAAAAAGGATTGCCACTGTCTCAGCAAATGGTAAATTTGTCAAGGCTCGGGACCTCCTTCATTACAAGCAGAGGGTTAGGGCGCCTCCTTCATCCATAAGCAGAGGGCGCAGGTCAGAGTTGACTCAGAAGGTTGCAAAAGTCCAGGTTTGCCCTGTCTGAAACAATGAAACAATATCTTCAGGTTTCATGAATGTAATTGCTAACCATAACAGGATTGTAGTGAAAGTATGATAAGCTCAAAGGAAAAGAAGTTTAGCCTAATAAAAGAGATCATCTGAAACTTTCAAGTCGGGTAAATGGTTGAAACTTTAGAAGGCCATTTCATCAGTGAACATCCAAATCATAAGAGGCCTGTTTTGGTGCAGCATCAAATAGAACAGATGTTAATCAATGCCATTACACAGGCAGGAGAAGGTTCTTGGTTCTTCAAGAAAACATTGACCTTTATGATCACAAAGAGTTCTGGTCAATATACCAGGTCATGAGATGAACAAGCCAAGTGACAAATATCTCAGCAACCTTAGAACAGTGTCACTATGGCTAGGTTTCCTTCAAAAACACAGTGAGGTTTGCAAATGAAGATGCTAAGATTGGTGTTGTTCAGATGGTTTACTTACCACCACATTTGCCGATGAAAGAGCTTCCTCCATACATAAGCAGAGAGCCAAAATCATTGCAGACTGTTGAAAAATGGTAAGTCCAAAAGTGCAGAGAAAAGACTCAAAGAAGTTGAAATAAAGAAGGTGTTACTGTCTATGATACTAATGTATTGATCTCCCTCTTCAAAGAAGCTACCTGTCAATAGCTCATCCAGCAGAAAGGAGAAAAAGTTGAACATACTTTATGCCTTGAGTGCCAAAGGAGCAGTGGACTTAAAAAGGGTTAAAGACATTTCATGAGCACCTATCCAGAAATCAAGGAAAATCCCTCTGAGCAAACAAACAAGGCTAAGGTGAAAAGATGCAACTAGAGAAGTAAACGGTGACTAAGGTTGAGTCATAAAAGGCAAAATGACAGGTATGCAATGCTAGGAATAGATAAAAGAGACAATTTTGAGCATATGTGTGCCATTAATATCAAAAGAAGATTTTCTCCTTGAGGAAAGGGCCAGGCAGCAAGACATACCATATGTCAAAAGTTCAAAAGGGGCGCCTTTCGAGAAGAGGTGTTTGCAACTTTTCCAACATTTTAGTGCATTATGAAATAGCCATTCTTCACTAGAAAATCACCAAGAGAAGGAGGCAGCGAACATAGGTCCAGTCATGAAATGTTGCTACTGACAAAAGGGATTTGAAATGCTGAGCAGAATAGAATAAAGACTGTGTGCCAAAAAGCCTGTTTTCATATTTTACAAGTTTATCTTTTCAAATAAGAAGGCACACTGGTATATGATCCTATGATTAGGCAGAAAGGAATTTGTTTTTAATTAATTATCATTGTTTATATTCCCTGAAGCAGACACAATGGTCACCATCCTAAAGGAGAGTTTAAGCACGAATATACAGTACAGCAAAAGCAGATCTGGAAGATTGCCATTGTTTAAAAGGCAACTTGATACAAATACTGTTTTGCATCATTTGAAAAGGGGCAGATATATGTATTCAAAGTGACCGTTTGACATTTTGAACATGTCATAAGAATGAAATGGAGGAATAATAAACCACTTGTGAAATCCAAAAAGGCAAATCGCCGCAGCTCCCAAGCATCACGACAGCTTTTCAAACAGTTTGAGGTCTTCTGCACAGTTTTTAGGGTGGCGCGACGAGCCTGGTAGGTGGCGCGACGAGCCTGGGCTCCAAAATACACAGGGTGTCAACGCGGGCGCGACGAGCCTGTAGGTGCCCGCCCGACAGCACGACAACTCCACCCGGCGTTTTCTCCGGCGCGACGGGTTCTGCTCCAAGGGTTGCCGCGCCTGTTTTGAAAAGTTCCGGTGCACTTCAAATTCCATCCAAAGGATTTCGCCTTAAAATTCACGAGGTACTTTGCCCCTTTGCTCGAAAAATCTAAAATTTCAAGTTTAAAAACCCTGTGTTCCGTGGTGTGAAGCTGTAGAAGTTGGAGGCATAGGTATAAGGGTGTAGTTAATATCAAAGTTGTAAAAAACAGAGGTGCAGATATTTTGTTGGTTATCTCTCAAACTCACAAACTAGGTATTTTCTTAAACCACAATGCAACGTTGGTTTCTACATAAACTAAATCAATTTCTCCACACTATACTATATCAATGTTTGAAGCTTTGTTGACAGAGGAATTCTGAAGGAGGAAACAGGTCCTTTTTTCTGAAAAACAGAATGGTTAGTGTTTGAGGTTAATGCTGAAAACAGAGGTACAGGTATTTGGTGAACCTTTTAAACTCATAAAACAGAGAGTTTGTTTCCTGAAACCACTGTTGCATTTACTTTTTCACCTAAACTAAGTCTGCCTGGTCACTACACTACCTTGTCATTCTGAGAGTTGTTGGGCAGAGTTTTCCTAAGGTGAAACAGGGTTTTTGGTTGATGATTGACCATTTGTAGATGATTGGGCATTTACTGATGATCAAGTAAACAGCAAGGGCAGAGTTATAAAGGCAGTGATTGACTTCTAAAAGGGTCACAAGCGAAAAGTTCTCCTCTTGACACAGTGGGCTATTTTCACCTAACCACAGAGTCTCTTCTTTTCCCACTGTGTGGTCTCCATAGAAGTTTGTTAACAGGGGCAAAATTCAAGGTAAAAACTTTGAAAAGAAGGGTTATAATTTCGAAGTTTGGTTTCAAAAAACAAAAATATAAGTGCAAGCAGGCCTCTAATCAAAGGTCACAAAGGGGATTTGTTCAAGACTGTGCCCAAAGAAGTCTACAAAGCAGTTCTTACACATAGTGCCATTGTTAAGAAGGATTCAGAGTCAAAGTGTAACCAAGTTTGAAAGATTGTGGTTAATAAGTGCAGGAGAGACTATTCAAGGAAAGCCTTGTTGAATCACAAGGTCCATAACTGTCAAAGCAGTTTAGTGGCCTGTCTCAATCCAGGAAAACATTCTTCATATATTGAAGGCAGTGTGACTCTTTCAAGCCTGTTTTTTAATCAGAATGCCTCCAAGGTGAGATCACAAAGGCGGACAACATAAGAGATATGAGCCTATCTCCATAGAAGACATCAATGCTCATCCCTCAGTACTTTTAAATTTCCATGAGGTAGGTTGTCTTGATTTCTGTCAAAGGATAGAGGAAGTCAAGAGTTTCTCACCACTTACACATTTGTGTGCTTTAAGGTTTAAGGACAAACACTTCCAGCTTGCAGATCTTGATTTCAAAATTTCTCCAAGGTATATATCCAAAGCTACCAAGATCCCGTATCATGGTGAAAAATGGTTTAAACAAGCACATCTTGATTTGGAGGACTATAAGCCTTTCATAAAGCCGGAACATAGGGAGACCATCACTGCTACTTTCCCTTTCTCCTATCTTCTTGACAGTTATGCGCCACTGATGAAGGCCATAATGAGATACTTCACTTGTGAAGGGAGGTTTAGCCAAATCTTTGCTTATCATGTTCGCTTGTTGGTGCATTTTACCAGGAGCAAGCAATTAAACCTTCCATACTTTTTGTCCAAGAGCATAGAGAAGATGGCAGCTGCTGTCCAAAAGAAAGCTCCACCTCGGAAAATCTCTTCTCTCTTTCATCATTCCTTGATCAAAATCATCTTCTTGCACCAGCTGGAGAACAAAGGGGTTTCATGGGAGTCCTTCATTAGCCATGCCGATTTCGCCACTGTTCCTCCTGCTCATGTGTCCCCGACTCAGCCTATCCATCGCCCAGTGCCTTTATCTAGTAGGCCTACCCCTAAAAAACTCAAGATGATCACTGGGCAGCCAAGTACACAAGGAGAAGGAGAGGGCAGTGAGCCACAGGGAAAGGGGTTATTCAATTTTGAGGGCAGCGACGGTTGGATATCATTGGACGGCAGTAGGAGGTTGATGAACGACATGATTTCGGGAAGAAACGTGAGCCGGAGGTTGATGAAGCAGCATCAATTTCGGGGAAGAAAGGCGACGGGAACGGGGAGTTGAGGTACAGCAGCAGGTACAGGAAAGGGAACAGCAGTGGACAGAGTTTGAAGAGCAGCAGTTTGAGCAAGCAATCGAAACATCTTTTGAGCCACAAGCTGGACAGGATGTTGAGGAAGGACAGCAAGCTGAAGCTGCCGCCTCAATGGTGACCAAAACTGTCCCTAAGAAGGGGAAATAGCCCAAAAGAACAACTCCTAGCTTACCAAGGAGAAAGAGCGCTAGATTGGCCTTCAAAGCCAAAATCTGATTGGAAGCGCCCAGCTTATGGGTATCAGTGTCATCCATATCCCAGCGATGACGACGGCTTGATGAGGCACGTATCCTTAGCCTCCTCATTCACAAGAAGGCAAGTGAGTTTTACCACAAGAAGATCTCAAAGAAACGAGGAATTTCAATCAATTCTTGGAGGTTGAGAACAAACAAATGAAATTTCATGCAGCCATTGATGAGGCAAGGGCCATCAAGTACAAAAAGGAGGCGGAAAGGGCGCAAGTGAGAATTGAAGAGCTTATTGGCGAATTTGATGATGAGGAAGAGGAGGACCAGCCTGGGCGAAAGAGGCCTAGAACCATCGGGCTTAGGAGAGCTTTGGAGAAGCAGAAGGCTGAAGAACAAGCTCAATTCGAAGCTTTTCCTCTCAGTACCCTCTTTGAGCGGGAAATTGAGGAAAACAAGGAAGCTTGGCTTGAGAGGGCTAACCAGCATTTGGAGACCAAGCTTGAGAAGGAAAACAGGGATCTCGAGCTACAGAGAAAGAGAACACTTCACTTTCAGAAGCTAAACCAATTCGCCAGGCGCAAATTGAAGGTGGCACAAGAAAAATTGAAGAAATTGAAGGAGAGGCGCCTAGCACGGAAAGAGGCAAAAATCATAAAGCCCTCGATATTTTAGCTTCAGCTTCGGAACATGTTTCTATGGACCCTTGAGGGTCATACATGCCAATTTTGGGCCTGTTTCGAAAACTTTTTGTTTTTTGGCATTTTTGGGGTTTTCGCCAAAAACTCATAAATACGCCATTTCAGTTTGATGAGTCGTCAAGGGAGGAGGGTGATACCAATGGATTCCATAATTTCATGAGCAGATCTCCAGCGATTTTCAGGGCATTTGAAGATCATTCGCCCCTCCAGATTGGCAAAAAACAGCCTCATTTTGCACATTCTGCCCGCCCTATCAGCAGCCTGCTATTTTCTGGGTTTTTGCACACAGGTACAGTTTTGAGGGACTTTCAGAGATCAGATTGAGATGATTCCACTTGCATTGGAAAGTAGACACAGAGAGCTTTCCAACGAGCCATCATGAGCCTCATTTCGACATCAGGAAGCCTTCCATTTGCATCCAGAAAGTCAGAGGACCTTTTTCAGGCATAAATATGAAGTATTTTTGCAATTTTTGAACTCCAAAAATCTGCTTTTCCCAAATGTGCGTTAGGCTATTTTTATCATGGTAAAATCATGTAAAGTCAATATAATTTCCGTTTTTAGCAGTTTTTTAGATATTTTATTAGATATTTTGTGCCTTGGGCTTTGCAAAGCCTCAAGGACAAGTTTAGATATTTTGACTTGGCCAATGGGATAGCTAGTTGCTCCATGAGGTTTTCCTCCTTCTAGCCTATTTATCCCATGATTCTCATTGTAAATGAAGAGGCTGAACTTGAGAAAAGAATTAATGCATTGGTCATATGAGATTTGAAGAATACACTTGAGTTATGATGTTTGGATTGCCTCTTGGATGCTTTTGAGGAATGTTGAAGGCTTGTTGATGGATTCCTTGACATGGTAGAATGGTATAGTGCTTCTTAATATTGTTTTGTCTTCTAGTTTCCACTCATATTTCATTTTCTTGCTGCTATAGATCAGTAAAGATTGATTTTGAGACATGCCCATGGAGGCACCTCAAAATCCCTGAATCTTCATAGCTTGATGTTTTCTTCTCCCTTAGTTATGCTAAAGAATTCTTAGCTGCTCTTTAGTAACCTAAGGTGTTGTTGCTTAGTTTTATTCATCAGTTCCATGTATGTTGAGTAGGATGTATGGTTTGCCCTACCTACCTATCAGTTGCCCATAGTTCTGTCCATAAAACTTTCTCTTTGACTGATTTGTTGATCATTTTGTTGAACCAAGGAGGCCTAGTTTCGATCTAGCCCTTTGCCTAAAACTATGAAAACTTATTTGTCCAGGTACCCAATAACTTAGAGACTATGTTTAGGATGTGTTTTCCCCAAAGTCTGATAGCCTTTTCCCGAAGTTAGAGGGTCATATACCTCTATGTATGGCTTGAATGTTTGATTTCTATGTATTGATTAGCTTATAGTTATTCCTAGCATGATTAATGGCTTGCTATTACATGTTTATGTCTGCCATTAACTAGTTTGCACTTGAAATCCCTTGTCTTTCACCAACTTATTGTTCATTTAATCCATTTTGCCCAGAGATCCCTTCTACTGTGAATCAAATCGGCCCTACAGCAGCTTTACATCATCGCCTCATTAGCTTCCTTGACCTGTTTGACCCCATAGCCCAATTTATCTACATCTTGTTATCCAGTTTATGTATTTGATCAGTTTCATCCCTCACAAACTTAAAAACTAAAAAAAACCAAAAACACACTTCATAACTAGCCTAATATCATAACATCGCAAGTAAACACACCGACATCTTTTACACTTATAGAGAGAGCCCTCTCTGAGTCCAGGAAGGCTAGGTCCTTGGGCTCCAAAGCTTGGTTTGATGTTACATCGTCATTTGGCTAGCCAATCGGCCAAATCACGCGACCCTAACATATAGGAAGATAATGGCTAGTATACACCATGGATTCATATACCACATATCCCTCCACCATAGAACCCTCAGGTCGTGCTCTTTGTCTAACCAAAGCCTTCAAGGATTTTAGGTGCCTCTCGACCATCCACATTGACCTTGTGTGTACTAGTCCACACATTTCAATCTCCTCAACTTGGTGTATCAAGTAGTGTTCTTGTGCATTGAAAAATGTTGGAGGTAGATATTTTTGCATTTCACACATTAGTCGAGGAATTTCTCTCTTCCAATACTTTATTTCATCTTGATGGATTGCTTTCAATGACAACCATCTGCAAATCATTACGCAAGGTTATTTCAATGAAACATAATATATATTTCATTACAAGTAAATTCATACATCATTTTATTAAGTACGAAAATAAATTTTAGCAATTAGATTTTGCATATAAATCAAAACTACTTACCTCATGTATTTACTAAGACCATATATAACTTGTTTGACATTGTTGTCGAAGTCGTTTGGGAGAGATACAGGTAGAACATACTATAACAATAAAAAATGAATCGTTATTGGTTTCCAAATTAAACAGAAAAAAAGGAAAATTTAAAATATGTATTCAAGCAATAACATACAAAAATGTATACCAAAAAAATTACCTTAACAAAGGTATGCCAATCATGTGTTTTCACCCCACTGAAGTCACCTTTCTTCGTTAAGATATTATTTATGTTTGAAGCAAAACCTGTTGGAAATTTAATTCTTCTAATGACCTCTTTTACATCATTTCTTTTTTGCTCTGTTAATAACCATGGAATATTATTATAATTTCGACCTCCATTGTTATTTGATCTGTCGATCACACTTTTCATTTCATGATTCGATTTCTTAATGTTAGCACAATTTTTTTCAATTTTATCTCTATCATGTGCACCATCTATGGTTCGCCATAACGTTTCTATCAGATTCTTCCTGACATGCATTGTATCAAACAAATGAGCTATTTTTAGGTCCTCATAGTAGGGAAACCTCACGAATTGAGAAGGATAACATTTCATTCCAAGTGGAAGTACAATATTAGTACCTTCACCGCGACGATGACCTTGATATCAAAGAATAAAATAGATCAGAACAATAATTATAAAATACAATAAAATAAATTCATTAGTTAAAACAAAAATTCCAAACATTACATAAACAATTAAGGCACCCAGGCAGTCACAAGTTAGCAAATCTGACATAGGTGCCCTCGCATGAAATGGCCCGACCCAGGCGCCCTTGGTCGTGTGGCGTCACGCGACGCGACACGACATGCTTGGCCGCATGGAGGCACAAGGTAGCAAACGACAAACGGGCCGCCCGAACGTGCACAAGCTGGCACTCGGGTGGTCACAAGTTAGCAAATATGACATGGGTGCCCTCGCATGTAACGGCTCAACCCGGGCGCCCTTGGTTGTGCAGCATCATAAGGTGCGACACGGCGCACCCGGCTGCCTAGAGGAACAAGGTAGAAAACGGAAAACGGGCCACCCGAATGTGCACAAGGCACCCGGGTGGTCACAAGTTAGAAAATTTGACACGGGCGCCCTCGCATGAAATGGCCAGACCCGAGTGCCCTTGGTCGTGCGGTGTCACACGGTGCACCTGGCCATACAGAGGCACAAGGTAGAAAATGGCAAACGAGCCGCCCGAACATGCACAAGCTGGCACCCAGGCGGTCACAAGTTAGCAAATGTGACACAGGCGCCATCGCATGAAACGACCAGACCTGGGCGCCCTTGGTTGTGCGGCGTCACACAGCGTGCCTGACCGCATGGAGACACAAGGTAGAAAACGGTAAACAGGCCACTCGAACATGCACAAACTGGCACCCGGGCGGTCACAAGTTAGAAAATGTGACATGGGTGCCCTCGCACGAAACGGCCCGACCTAGGCGCCCTTGGTCGTGCGGCATCACACGGCGTGCCTGGCCGCACGGACGCACTAAGTAGCAAATAGAAAATGGGCCGCTCGAACGTGCACAAGCTGGCACCCAGGCGGTCACAAGTTATCAAATCTAACATGAGCGCCCTCGCACGAAACATCTCGACCCAAGCGCCCTTGGTTGTGAGGCATCACACGCCACGACACGGCGCGCCCGGCTGCCCAGAGGAACAAGGTAGAAAATGGCAAACGGGCCGCTCGAACGTGAAAATTAAGACACTTGGGTGGTCACAAGTTAGCAAATCTGACATGGGCACCCTTGCATGAAACGGCCCGACCCAGGTGCCCTTGGTCGTGCGACGTCACACGATGCACCCGGCTGCCCGGAGACACAAGGTAGCAAACATAAAATGGGCCACCCGAATGTGCACATTAAGGCACCTGGGTGGTCACAAGTTAGCAAATCTGACACAGGCGCCCTCGCACAAAACGGCCCGACCCGGGCGCCCTTGGTCATGCGATGTCACACGGCGCATGCGGCCACCCAGAGACACAAGGTAGCAAACGGAAAACGGGCCACCCGAATGTGCACATTAAGGCACCCAGGCGGTCACAAGTTAGCAAATCTGACATGGGCACCCTCGCACCAAACGGCTCGACCCGGGCGCCCTTGGTCGTGCAGCATCACATGGCGTGACACGGTGCGCCCGGCCACCCGGAGACACAAGGTAGCAAACAACAAACGAGCCATGTATGAAGATTTCATAGCTTAAAAATTTACAGATGAGAAGATAGCCAAAATACCAAGCTGACCATGATTTGAGAAAGAATTCTAGAGCATACATAAACCCTAACTTCCTTGGAGCATATCTCTGAAAATATAACGAACAAATATCTGACACTTGGACTAGATGTTCAAAAAAAATTATCCTTAACATGGTCGAAGTTTCATGGCCTACAACCTCACATAAAAATGTTATAGCAATAATGTTGAACTAACCCTAATTAATTCAAATAATATCAAATCCTTGTTGACATATGTCGAAATTTAGTTAGAGAGTGAATTAGAATCGACACGTAGCCCAAACCGTCGCAAGAGCGACACTTAGCCCAAACCGTCGCAATAGCAATGTTTTTGCTGACACTATCGCAATAGCGACACCTTTGCCTGAACTTTCACAATAGCGATGATATCCTCAAACCGTCGCAAGAGTGACACTTAGCCCAAACCGTCGCAATAGCGACGTTTCTGCCGAAACTGTCACAATAGCGACACCTTTGCCTGAACTGTCGCAATAGCGATGATATCCTCAAATGTCGCAATAGCGACACTTTCCTCTATGCCATTGCAATTCTGACGCTATTTCCAAAACTGTCACAATTCCGACAGATTCCTCCAAACATCGCAATTGCGACACTTTGTCTAAGTGTTGGTATTGCAACACTTGTCTCTAAACGTCAGTATAGCAACGGTTTCGGGCGGGATTTGAAAAAGTTGAAAAAAATTGGGAAATTTCTGACATTTGGTCAAAAGTGTCGGAATTTCCACCAAATATACTAGTGTGGAGGTAGATGGCTGCGCTGCAATGGTGGGAAAAGCAGAAGAAGTGGTGAGCCGGGATGAGGGCAAATTATGGCACAGGAGATTGGGCCATCTTCACCATGGCGCCTTGAAGATTTTGTAGCAGATTTATACTGGACTTCCCAAGGGTACTCTTGCACAGTCAGATCAGTGCAAGGGATGTACTATGGGTAAGTATGTGAAGACCACGTTTCATGAGAAGGAGAGCTGTGCTTCAGTGATCCTGGAGAGAATTCACACATATGTGTGTGGACCTTTCTCAGTTGTTTCAACAACAAAACATAAGTATTATGTTATTTTTGTTGATGACTATTCTCATAGATGCTGGATCTTCTTCATGCAGAAGAAGAGCGAAACATTCTCAAAGTTCTATGAGTTTAAAGCATTGGCAGAGAAGGAGTTGGGGAAGCAAGTGAAAGCTCTACGGAGCGATAATGGTGGTGAATAAATCTCGAGTGAATTCAAAGACTTCTGTAGCAAAGAAGGAATTCAAAGAGAACTCATAGCGCCTCAGAACCCACAGCAGAATAGGGTTGTGGAGAGGATGAACAGAACGATCGTGGGTGATGCACGAGCTATGCTTGAGAGGAAGCTAGAATTTCATGCACTGGAGGAACTTTTGGTTCCCAAAGATGAGCCTCTAGATGTGGATCAGCCACAGGAGGAGATTCATGGAGTGGAGGATTCCACTCATGCAGAACAAAACATCAGACAAGGCAGACAGTGTACCACAGAAGCTTAGAGACTGAAGGTTGATGCGGCACAGAATGTAGGAGTCCTTACATCATAGCGCAGACAGAGACAGTCACCTGACCATTATACTGGATACATGGCTCTTATGAGCAAGTGTATCGTGATAGAGCCATCTTCTTTTGAAGAAGTAGTGCAGGAGCCCACATGGGTAGATGCCATGGTGGAGGAGTATGACTCCATTTTCAGAAACAGTGCTTGGGAGATTGTTCCAAGGCCGGTGGGAAAATTAGTTGTAGGATCAAGATGGATCTACAAGGTAAAGAAAGTTGCTGATGGGAGCGTCGAGAAGTATAAAGAAAGATTTGTTGCCTGGGGCTTCTCACAGATCGAGGGGTTTGACTATGAAGAAACCTTTGCACCTGTCTCATGGTATTCTTCCATATGGACCATCCTTACTCTCTCAGTGTAGATGGGTTGGCACATTCAGCAGATGGATGTGAAGACTACGTTCCTTAATGGGATCATTGAGGAAGAGGTGTACATTGAGCAACTGGAAGGAAGATATACAGTAGCGAGTCGCATGTATGCAGGCTCAAAAGAGCACTGTATGGGCTGAAGAAAGCACCACGTTCTTGGTACACTCAGATTGACAGCTATTTCACTGGACTTGGCTTCACCAAGAGTGAGGCGGATGCAAACCTGTACCAAATTGTGGTGGGGGTAAGCTTTTAATCATTGTTCTTTATGTTGATGATTTAATACTAATGGGTGATGAGAAGTTGATACACTCGTGCAAGCCAGATCTTGCAAAGGAGTTTGAGATGAAGGATTTGGGCCTCCTTCATTATTTCCTTGGATTGGAAATATGGCAGCGGGAAGGTGAAATGTTTGTGTCTCAAGGCAAGTATGATTGGGAGATACTGGAGAAGTTTCACATGCAAGGTTGCAAGCCTATCGACACTCCTCTTCCAGGAAATTGGAGGAAAGAGGATGCTACATCGACAGAGGTAGTGGATGCCACTGTTTATCGACAGTTGGTGGGTTTGCTCATGTATTTAGTCAATACAAGACTAGACATTTTCTATGCGGTGAACCAGATTTCACAAGTGATGGTTAAGCCTACCAAGCTATTTTGGAAGGCAGGAAAACATGTCCTGAGATATCTCAGGGGCACATCTGAGTATGGTTTATGGTATAGACAGACGGATGAGATGAAGTTGCATGGCTTCACGGATGCAGATTGGGCAGGTAGCCCAATAGACAGGAAGAGCACATTAGGAGGAATTTTCAGTATCGAATCTACGACAGTTTCTTGGTACAGCAGGAAACAAAGATCCGTGGCACTCAGTTCAGTGGAAGTAGAATACATAGCAGCAAGTCAAGCTGCATGTGAGGCTATCTGGATGAGGAAGATCCTGGTTGGTTTGTTCAGTTCACATTTAGATCCCACAGTGATACATTGTGATAATCAGAGTTTCATTAAAATCTCGGTTAATCCTGTGTTTCATGATAGATATAAACATATTGATATCCGATATCATCATATCAGAGATTGTGTGCAGCGGAAGATCATGTTGCTTCAATACATTCCTACGGAGGATCAAGATGCAGATATTTTGATCAAGGCACTCACCAGGAGCAAATTCAAATACCATAGAGGAAGGATCGGGGTGAAAGATAATCCCTATCTTGTTGAGAGGGAGTGTTGAGATTCAACAAGATGATGAGCTTAGTGAAAAGAGCCTCCTTCACTAAGTGGGCCCGCAGGCTATTTTTGGCGTAAGTCTATTTTTAGACATGGTGATCATATTTCAGAAGTTGCAGGATGTTATTTTTGGATGGTTAGTAAAGTTGGAAAAATAGATGACATTATATTTTTATAATATTGGGCGAAGTCTATTTATAGATCGTCAATCTAAAAATAGATGCATGTCGATTATTATTAGCTCTTAATAATAATCAGACTCTAAACAACAACTTATTCTCTTGGAGCACTTAATTTCAGTATACAGATTTTTCAAATCAGTGGGCTGAAGGAATTACGCAATTCCTAATGGTTTACTAGAGTTCATGCATAGAGGACTCAGTTAGAACTAAAGTGGCAAAGTTATGACAAAGTTGGAAGAGTAGTTCATGGAGTTGTATTCAGTTTAACTCAGTTAGACTCAGTTGAGCTAGTTGTATCTAATCTAACGGAATGATACACTAGTGAGAGTGGAGTGAATTAATTATTTAATTAATTCACAAATAATAACTCATTAATCAACTGAACAATACAACAATTAACTACAGTGCATGTCAGATCCAGTGGAGACCCAGTGCAGTGATAAGTGAAAGGGTGAGATAGACTATCCGTTGTGACCATAGTGATGCATGAATTGCATCTACATATACATTGGAGTTGCCAATGATAATCACACAGTCAAGGAGAGTGGGATTTCATCAAATTGGTCTTTGTAATCAGCTTGGATTGCACAGTGGAGTCTGGCTAGCAGGAGGGCAAAGATTGGTGCATGGATTTGCAAATTTCTTCTATGTTAGTGTGTGACAATTGATTGTACTGAGAGCTTGATGTAATAAGATTTGTATGAGATTGTTACATGATCTCCATGATACATAATATATGGTAGTTGGGGTTTTCAGCTTCATGTTTTCCCGTTCAACAACTGTGTTATGTGCGATTTTTTTTATGCTTCACATGTGTGTGCAATTAATTTTCCGCAAAATATTAATAGCGGAATGATTCCGTATTTTGCAAGAAGTTAAAAATTGTGAGATCAGGGGAATATAGGACATATGCATGCATAATATATATAATTTCTACAAGGAGTTTCGTACATATTTCAGGCAAGGGGCTCCTACACTAGCCAAACTTTATTGCTAAACATATGAATCAATATAATGTGTAGATCATCTGATTGTTTTAAGAAAAAATTGTAAGAATGTAAATGTGGGAGCTACATCTCATGAATTCAACCAACTCACATTGATCTGAATATTGGAAATCTAGTTTTGCTGTGCTAGCTCCCTCATCAGTTAAATAAAAATGTGTTTAGGATCGTCTCGAGTTAACCAATTATGAAGGGGTTTATGTGTAAATATTTTAAATTTATTGATGAGAAATTTATGAGTTAATTAGCTTTTAGAAACTCATGTATAGAAAATAAAATGAAGAGAAATAACACATAGCATACTCATTACACAATAGTTGATAACATAGTTCACCCCTCGTGGGCTACATCTCCATGGACCTACCTAAACTGGTTAGGCCCTCTTGGGATTAATTGTCATGTGTCAAATTAAATGAACCTACAATGCTCCAATGTTTTTGCAACCTACTCCAATGGATTCATAAGACCCAAAAACCTCAAAAATGACTATTCAATCTCTGAAAATATTTTCCAGCTGATCTAGGCTTGACCTCCTCTCCTGGTGGCCCTAGGCTTCTTTAATATTCAAAGTGGAAAAAAACACTTTTAGAACTGCTCCAACGCTTATGAAACCTGTTCCATTGTGTTCAGAGCATCCAAATAATCTAATAATGACTCTTCTTGAGCCAAAATTGGTCGAAAATTGCTCCAGATATGCTTCATTTAATTTCTCCCTAGAATTCTCCTCCAAAACTGGAGAAGACTCCAGTTAAGGCTACCAAATTTGGAGTTGGCGCCAAATTTGGTGGACCATCGAAATTTCCACCATATTAAAATCTGGCTTAATTAATTTAAAATGGGATTAGTCTTGGTGATAAGCACGGATTAAATGCGCTAATGGAGCACATTAATATAATTCGAATTAACGCTTAAACATTGGTTATGGGTTATTAAACTCGATTTAATTTTTAATCCGCGCATTAGCATATGCCTTCGCTCTTGGTCTTTTCCTGAGGCCCTATGGTGAGGGGGCTGGCCCATGGGGCTCTCCCCCTCCTCTGCCTGTCATGCCAATGCATATACTTCAAATAGTTATGGAGCGCTATGACTATTAAGTCATACGTTGTGGTGTAATGGTTTGGAAACACGCTCGCTTGGGGGAAGTCATGGGGTCGAAGCCCGACCTCCACCCTTCTCTCTATATATATACACACACACACACACACACACATATATATATATATATATATTTTCCACTTGAATTTTACTCCGCCACCAAATATAATAGTTGCTCCATAATTTAATATAAGGTTTAAAAACCTTACAATATATATATATATATATATATATATATATATATATATATTCAACCTTTGACATATGAACCAATAGTTCGGAATTTGCATATAATCTCGGACCACCACCACCATATGAAATTAGGACTTTGGATAGGGTCCACCAGAGGGGAACGTGGAAGCCCCTGGCTACACCACGTGTCAGCCTCTAGTTGGCCTATCCATCAATATAAAAAATTCGACTTCAACCTTGGGAGCAAAACTTAAAAAAAAATCCACCTTCAAACCTTGACCCATGAACACAGCAATGACACTTGTCACAGTGTCATTGGGAAAAATTGGAGAAAACCCAATTTTTTACCTTTAACCTTGTTTGTCCATTTTTTTTAAAATTCACCTGTTTGACACGGCGATCAGTGGGTTCTTACTTCCTCATACGGAATCTGTTTTGAGTGAAACGAATTGCACCGTATTCCTGGCGACGAGCCAGATCCGGTGATTCTAGTTTGGTGCAATTTTGAGCACTGTGAATTTTTGCCCCTAATCCAGATTCCAATCACTCCTTCCCACTGACATGCTTTTTGACCCACAAAAGTTGGTTATCTCATGAGAGATGAACACTCTTATGTTTCCCAAGTTTTATCATCTTGATTCTACTGGAAAAAATTGCTATGACAACCACTTGGGTTCACTGACATGCCTTGCCTTGCAAATGGCTTGGCTCTTTAACCAATATTCTCCTTTTTTTGCTGACCTAATCCAACACTTTTTGGCTGCTTGATGATTGATAAAACACTTTGCTATACCAAATCGATCCCTCAGTGCTTGGAAAACTAGCTGCTGGCCTTCCCACTTAGAATCATGTTCCTCCTTTGCACAAACATGAATTTGATGCAAGCTTCTCCTTGGAAACCACTTTCCCAAGTTAAGCCAATCTGAGTGAACTACAAAAATGAGTTCCAACATCAGTAATAACAAAAAAAGAAATGACCATTCTTTTAGAGCCACGATTCCAAATTCCACATCTTGAAGAATGCATGCGCCATCTCCTTCTCTTCTTGGCGTCAACACATAACATTGTCTACAATGGCTGCAAAATTTTTGGCTGCAATATTTTTAGCATCTTTTCCCTCTTTCCATCATCCTCCAGTTTGACATGTTGCTCATGCCATGGATTTGAGAATGAAGGCTAAACATGAGCCTCTTGCTCAAGAGTGGACCTTCCCAAATTACTGCAACATATTGTCACAAACACAACCATCAACCTATAAAACACATCATGCAAGAAACATAACTTAATGACATATCATTTTTCTCCTTCAAAGCAACAAGTTTCACATCATGTGAACATCACCATGTACTCTTACTTCTTGGTGTCAAACTCATCGACCAACACAATTCGACACTCATACATCTTCAATCAATCAACCAACAAAAGTTGACACTCATGCATGTGAAAATGATCAACACTCTCAAGTTGACAAACAAAGTGAGTCACATACTCCACTTTCAAACACCTTCCTGGCGTAAACATGCAACATGTATTCAATTGGAAAATAAATGCATCAACATCAAAAGACATGCAAGGCATCAATTGGATAAGAAATCTAAACATGTCTTACCAAACCATTTCAATGGTTCTTCTTTCAGCTGCACATCATCATCATGTGAATCATCTCGACCCACATCAATTATGTAATCCTCTTTTCCATTCTTTTCAAGATCTCTCTCCATTTTCTTCAAATGTCGTGGATGACTTGCTGGATACAAATTCCAACACTTGTCTACAAGATGACCTTGATTATGGCAATGAGTGCAAAACAATTGCATCTTCTTTTCAACATGGCTTCCATTATCCAATGGACCTTTGGATTTTTTATTCCTTTTTTTAGAAAGTTTCTTGTGCATGGCTATCTTCTTCCAACATATTGAAACATTATGGTTATTCAAACCACAAAAGGAACACGCAAACTTTTTCCAAATCTTATGTGAGAATTTGCCATATTTATCATATTCAAAAGCAACTTGATTAAAAGTAGATTTATACCTTGAACATTCACCTTTGTTTCCTTCTTGAGGAGGTGAATTTGATGAGGTAGTGGCTCTCTTCGGAATACCAACAATGCATTCAATGAATTTAGATATTTCAACATCATCCTCTTGTTTGCCATTCTCATTATCTGCATTCTTATGAGAACCTTCTTGCAAAGTGGGTGTAAAACTTTTGCATTCCTCATGAACAAAATCTTCACAAGCTTGAGGTAATGAACATGAAATGAAAGTCCTTATCGGAACACCTTCATGTGCCTCAGCTTTGGAGCATTCTCCATCATGCTGTCCATAACCAAAACCCAAATAATTAAGCCTTTCCTCAACAACAATTGGCTCAATTATGCCTTGTGCATGTTTTCCTAATCCTTTACCTTCATAGCCAATTTTCATCAATATTTTGGACCCTATTCCTCTAGTGTGTCTTTCAAAAGCACCTACACATTCATCCTGAGAAGAAATTTAAGATAAAATTTATTTGCATACATATTTTTCATGCACATACTTGGCTAGAGTTTCTTTTGCATCATGGAGCTGAGTCTCCATCTCATGCATCTTTTCAAGGGTTTCATTTTCAATATGAAGCTGAGTCTGCATCTCATGCATCTTTTCAAGAAGATATTTCTTCTCTTCCTTCATGGAAATCAACTGCTCTTGAAGAATAATTCTCTCCCTCTTATCTTCATATATCTCTTGCACCATAACATTCATGATGTAGAGCTTCTGCAACATCTCTTTATCAAAGAGTTTTTCTAAGGAAGACTAAATAAAAACAGTGCTTAATGAAGCTACCATCACACCTGCAATGCATACAAATCTTCTTTCCTGTGATTTGAGAACTGATCTCTCAATTTGATCTTCTCCTTCACACAATTAAATTGTTCTTGCACAAATACAAAACTAACACCTAATTCTTCTAGCTAACCTTGGCTAAAATGAGCTAGACTATGCTTTGATATCAACTTGATCTAAATATAGGCAAACTAGTTTTGTTGTGCTAGCTCCATCATCATTTAAATAAAAATGTGTTTAGGATCATCTCAAGTTAACCAATTGTGAAGGGGTTTATAAATTTATGATTTAATTATCTTTTAAAAACTCATTTACAACAAATAAAATGCAGAGAAATAACACTAAACATACTCATTACACAATAGCTGATATTAGAGTTCACCCCTCCTGGGCTACATCTCCATGGACCTACTTCAAATAGCTAGGCCCTCTTGGGATTAATGGTAAAATTTCTGATTATATGCACCTACAATGCTCCAATGGATTTTCAACTTAGTCCATTAGATTTAGAAGACCCAAAAAACTCAAAAATGACTATTCAATATCTAAAAATGGTTTCCAGCTGATCTAGGCTTTACCTTCTCTCTTGATGGCCCTAGGCTTCTTTAATCTTCGAAGTGGAAAAAACACTTTCAGAAGTGCTCCAATGTCTCTGCAACCTGTTCCATTGTGTTCAAAGAATCCAAATCATCTAAGAATGACTCTTCTTGAGCCAAAATTGGTCGAAAATTACTCCAAATATGCTTCATTTAATTTCTCCCTAGAATTGTCCTCCAAACTTGGAGAAGACTCTAGTTAAGGCCGCCAAATTTGGAGTTGGCGCCGAATTTGTTGGACCGCCGAAATTTTCACCATATTAAAATCTAGCTTAATTAATTTAAAACAGGATTAGTCTTGGTGATAAGCGCGGATTAAATGCACTAATGGATCCCATTAATATAATCTGGATTAACACTTAAACATTGGTTATGGGTTATTAAACCCGATTTAATTTTTAATCCACGCATTAGCATACGCCTCTACTCCTGGTCTTCACCCAAGGTCCTGTGGTGAGGGGGTTGGCCCCCTCCTCCGCCCGTCATGCCAACTCATATACTTCAAATAGTTATGGAGCGCTATGAATATTAAGTCATACGCTTTGGTGTAATGGTTTGGAAATGAGCTCTCTTGGGGGAGGTCATGGGGTCGAGCTCCGACCTCTGCCCTTTCATATAGATATATTTTTCCACTCAAATTTTACTCTGCCACCATATATAATAGTTGCTCGATAATTTAATATAAGGTTTAAAAGCCTTACACTATATATATTCAACCTTTGACATATGAACCAACAGTTTGGACTTTTCATATAATCTCGGACCACCACCACCATATAAAATTCATACTTTGGATAGGGTCCACCAGAGGGGGCCCCTGGCTTCACCATGTGTTAGCCTCTGGTTGGCTTGTCCATCCATATAAAAAAATCAACTTCAACCTTAGGAAAAAAACTTTAAAAAAAAATCACCTTCAAACCTTGAACAAATCCTGCAGTTACAATTTTCATAGTGTCATTGGGTGAAATTGGAGAAAACCCAAATTTTTACCTTTGACCCTGTTTGACCATTTTTTTTTTGAAAATTCGCCTATTTGACACAATGATCAATAGGTTAAAACTTCCTCATACAGACTCCGTTTTGAGTGAAATGAATTGTGCCAGATTCCTGGCGACAGGACATATATGGTCATTCTAGTTTGGTGTAATTATGAGAACTTTTAATTTTTGGCAAAATTTTTTCCCTAATCTAGATTTCGATCATGTATAGGTAGAGGATAGAGCATTTTTATGTACAGACAACTACATCAATTTATATAATAGCAAAACATAATTGCACATTATTATGGTAATGTATACAGTCAGTTCCAATAGTTTATTTTCTTCTAAATAGGAAACAAAGGGATCTTCATATGTACTGATGCCTATATTATTCTTCACAGACTTTGGATCCTTCTTTTCTTTGGAAATTTCGACCACATCAAATAAAAGTTCGGTGATGGATGCGACATCCTGATAGAGTAATAAAAGAGATCATAAGAGGAAATAGCACTAATACAAAGGTAGATGATGTTGTGCAAAAACTTTTCATTGTGTTGGATATTTAAACTACAGTTGAATACTCAGTGTAACTTTCCATGTTCTAGGATACAATATTATTGAAAAGCCTAAGATACAAGCACAATAAAGGCTAATATTGAGCTGCAAGTGAGAAATTTACACTTGAGAATTCTAAATTGGATGTACCACAAATCTTAATCAATCTTGTCCTGTCCACTTTTACCTGCATCCAATTTCATTCGATGAAGTGTTATTCCCAATGAACTAGTGCTAAAGTGCACGCTAACCGCCATTATTCATGGAAAATAACTAGAACAACTTAACATTGTGTTAATATTTGACTCATTACAAAACTCAAACATCTTATTTGAGTGTATGTTCTTAACCTTGTTACTTATTTGACATAGGTAAAATGCCACTACATTAAATACCGGACTACTAAAATCAGCACTTGAATGCCGATACTTAGGAAAAGTAACTACAAATCTCTCCTTGTATATGGAAAACGTTATCATTATATTAGGCCTTTCTAAGAAACCCACTAGTAAAAATGAGAATTCCATTTAAAATTTAGGGTTGTGTGAATTATTTATTCATTTTTTATACATTTCTATGTAATCAGGCCATGAATTCTATAACAAAACAAAAGTTTGATCACACCAAGAAATTATGCTTTCAGAAGTTTTTGCACTTCACATAATATTGAACTTACAAAAAAAATTCTCTTTGGGCAACCCAGTCAATCTAAGACAACCAAATTGGATTCCCAATTATCTGTTGTCTAATGCATATGAAAAATATAATACATAAGCAAGAACTACGCATTACATAAATTCAAAAATCAAGTAATACAACATTTGGAAAATTTCAATTACACCGAGAGCATTCTACATTGCATTCAAGGATCTTGTGTATATTGTGTAGGCGTTTTCTGACATGCCACTAACCTTTATGGTCTTCTGTCTATCAAAAGGAACCTATTGGAAAAAAAACATTGTAAAATATGCTTGAATCTTCTATTCCTTCAATGTTCCTTTGCACCTCTCGGTGCAACCACTAGTTATTGTATCAAGTCCTAGTGACGCACATGAAAAACCCCACGAGGTCTCAATGGTTGTTGTTGTTTCATATTACACCAAACATAGAATTACAATCAAAATTTACGCTAACAAATGTTGTAGTGAAACACTGAATTAGTTTGGTAAGTATATATTAGAAGCAGACACATGAATGATTTTCAAAATTTTCTTGAAGTGTGCAAGCAAAGATATTAAGAATGGTAACAATGCATATGTATATGTGAATCTTATATAATTATTATACTATGTTATATTCAACTTTTATATAATTATTATACTATGTTATATTCAACTTTTACCATTACCGTAAATATATATTAAAATTTTAATTCTAAATCAATATCATAAAACATATTTATAAAACTTATAATATTATTGAGTCCACTGTGCTTTTAATTACGAGAAATACAATTTAGGGTTTTAAAAGATGAAATTAGATTGATCTCTTAATAAAATTTAGATTCAATGATATTTATATCGTAATAATTGAGATTGATTTATCATTGTGTGAGGAAAAGATCAATGATAAAAGTAGCTTGAAATCCTAAGCGATCCCATACATAAAACAAGTGTTGCATGGTTGCGTATTCCCCGCCATTCAGGATAATATGTGTAGGTAAGTAATTGAATTTTTTACATCAATTATTGCCCTGATTATATCTTCTGGAAACAGAAAAATAAGAATTGTCTCTAAATTATTGGGCAAGTTTAGCAAAGACTTATTGGGCAAGTTTAGCAAAGACTTAGGCTTGTATAGAAGAATATCCTTCATACTACCCATTGAAAAATTCATTTCTTGCTTTAGTATGGAAATTCTTGAAAAATCGTGGAAAAAAACTCTTGGACCTGAACCTTGTAGGTAACTTCGAACTGCAAATCGTTTATGCTATCATGGTCTGTAGAAAGTTGCAAAACAATTCCTTAATCTTAGTTTTCTCTTCATGATTTTTTCCCAAAGAAACAAGTAGTTTTATTATATATAGTAACAAAATTACATCAACGTATGCTTGTGCCCCAAAATTCCATTAAAAAACAATAGGAGTATTATACTATTTTGGAAAAATGTGCATTAAAAGAAATATAAGTAAAGTTAAGAAAACGAAAAACTTTTATATATGAGACAAGGTCATCTCGTAGAAGTCAAGTTGGCCCAAGATCTTATAATATGAGAGCATATAGTAATTTTATCAAGAAAATACTATGAGGAGTGGTGATAGGAATATGATAATTGCAAGCAATAATTGTTGCCATAAGTTAAAATAATTTAGACATTACATACCATTTAACAATTTACATATTATATAATATTTTTTATATTATTATTTTTAAGTGTTATGTATCTACTTTCAGGTATTTAACTACTTTTATACAAGTCACATATTATATAATATGATTATATTATTATTTTCAAGTCTTATGTACTCTCTGTAAGTTAGGTATTTTATATATATATATATATATATATATATATATATATATATATATATATTTCTTTTATTAAATTATCATATATTATGACATATAAGATATCTCTTCATAAAATAAATTGCTCAAAAATAGTTTTTAAATTTAGTAAAAAAAAAAAAAAAAAATAGACCAAATAATTTGAATTATGAATATCATTAAAATATGTTTTCACTTAAAAAAAAATATCAATATCACATTACACTCAATTAACAATTAATAAAAATAATAAAAATATCCATTTTTAACTGTAGAACCATCCCATTTGTCTGTTTACATTTGTAATTAAAAAAATCCTTTCCTTCAATCAAAGTGCATTACCTACTTCGTCCACGGGGTCTTGGATAGATGGTGTCGCGTGCTCTATTAAGGAACTCCTTGATGCGAAGTCACTGGGTTCAATTCCCCACCATGATCGGGGTAATATATTGGACATTATGAAGATGTAATCCTGCCAAGATTACAAAAAAAAATCATTACCTACTTCATTTATATTTCACACCTTTGTAAACCAAAAAGTTGTGGTGGTTCCCACATATTAGATGCTTCATTTCTACTTTTTATAGTTTCCAAGGAAGTATGGGCATTATTTCCAGCATAAACCAACCAAAATGTTGTATTGGTGCACATTTAGTTAGAAATTTCACATTGAATTCATGTTGTAGCCACTGCAACAACCCCACAAATTTATACCCCTTCCAAAATTTTGGAGCCCCTTGATTAAAGGTTTATCCTTCATCTTCCACATTCTGTCGATAGAACAAGTCCTCTTCAACCCCTCCTAAAAAATCTAAGTTTACAAGATTTAAAGGTTATCTTTCTCAGAAAGTCACAGGTCACATAAATAGATATTGACTAAGGTAAAAATTGGCAACCAACGACCCCTTTTTCAAAATAGAGTCTAGGTTGCTAAGTCACTCCTTAGTTACCTACCATACCTCGAAAATTGTGACCGAGACTAACTTGCAACTTTGCAACCTCTAGCTATGAGGTCACCAAGTCGCAACATAGGCATAGAAACGACCTCAGATTTTGAGACCTCTTATACCTCACAACTATGCGACCTATATCCTTGAGGTCGCTAGGTCACAAGGTCACACAACACTTCAATGTTGATTTTGACACGTAGACTAGCATGCGACCTCGCGACCTCCCCAAACCCTACACACGTGACATTTTCCTATATAAATCGCTCACCCCATCACTCATTTGTCCAACTGATTAGAGTGCTCGAGTGACAAAGAGACTGGGTGAATGGGAAAGGCGTGTGACTCCATCCAGGCAAGTATTTCTTCCTCTTCCCTGGTAATCATTTCTTTTTTCCATTTGTCCTACTCTTACCACCAACACTGCATCTTCCCTTATGGTGGGATTGTATCCAACCCTCGACCATCCTCAAACCCATTCTACTCTGAAATCCTCCAGGCTCATGTTCTCCCCATTTAGTTCTTGATTTCCCCAAGCAACGAGCCTAACCCGAGGTCCATTTCCCCTGCTCATAATTACTTAGGTTTTCTAGGGTCCAGTGTGGCCAAAATTCCCGTTCGAGCCATTGATTTTCCGCCAAGCTGCCGAAAGGAACAAGTCGCACCATTAAAAATCACGATAGGCCCATACCGCGACCTGTCAAACCCCGAAAATTCTATCTTCACAAATCTACGACCTAGTAACCTCTAGTCGCCAAGTTGTTGATTTGACATTCTCATTTTTTCTGACCTCCTTCATGGTGTGACCCAACAACCTCCTTCTAAATTGAACCTAGGCCCAAGACTGTTCATCTCATTCCCTGTGTTTCGAAGCTTTGTTTGTGATATTTATTTTGATTTATGTAATTCGTGTTATCACTCTCATCTTGGGACTATTTGTTTGAAATTCCAGGTGACGTCGATCTATACTGCATATCATTCTCTTCATTCTCTAGAGAGATGGTGCCTCCAGTGGCTAAGTCCTCTCGTAAGAATGCTGAGAGCAGTGCCCATGAAATCTCCTAAGGACCACCACCACCCATCTACTAGAATACCAAATGTAACATCAATAATGCCACCAAACTCTCATGGTTCGACATGTATTATGAGTTCTCTAAGAAGAACATCCCTCGGGATCAGGAATACTTCAGAGTATAAATAAACATCAAGAGGTCATGGTTTCAAAATGTGGGCGCACATCCACCTATTTTCTTATGTGCATAGACCATTGACTAGATACTGCAGAATACCGATACATATTAATGGGTGATAAGGAGCCACATAAGCGAGGCCTTTGCCGCTATTTATTCCACAAATATTTTTTCTTATTACAAGTTGCTAGAAATGGAAGAGACCTTCAATACTAAGTGGATGTCATATTTTCCAATGGAAACTAAGTACATCTTAAAATCATGGTGGCAAGGCCCCTCTAAATTCTAGGTAAAGGCTGATCAAGTCTAAAGGACAGAAGGACTGAGGAAGGTCTACAAAATCATGGTTATGATGATGAACCAGTTATATGGTAGGCCATATTTTGATACCTTTATCGGTACTTGGGTACCTATTATGTACATTGTTGCTACCCAAGGCACGATATTTAACTGGAAGTATCCTTACTTCATCATTGAAAACCAAAATAGAGGAAACAAGGAATTTGGAGATAGGCCAGCCATCAGAATTCTATATAGCATCATAACTATTGGATGCGGTGTGTGCAAGATGTTATTTTGACAGTTGGAGCCACAACTTGACATCGAATGTGTCAGACCCCGTGCATCTACATTATAAGATATTTTTGGACCCAGGATATAAAGGTATGCATGAGTCCACCTCAGAATCATTCATCAGTCATTGTATCAATTAATCTTTGGAGAAGAGGCCCCTTGTATGTCCAAGAGTGCCATAGAAAAAATCTCGAGGGTGGCAAAATGGTTTCCTATCCAGGTAGGAACTTTCATTAGAGTCTTAAAATCGTACAAACCTCCTCACGCACTCCCCAGGTTTGCGATAGACAAGTTACTACTGCAAGAATCATGTTTCCATATAAAAACGGGGTTCTCTAAGACACTGAGCAAAGACAAGAAAAATCCTTGGCCTACCTTGCCTTTTAATATTGGTGCCTATACCATTAAGAGCTATAAGGAAGTTGAAGAAAAAAATGAGGAGATGAAATGACTTTATTTTGTCAATCTGAGTCATTGTAGGTATGATCCCAAAGGGGCAGTGACAACGCATTGCAAGAAAGAAGGATTTAATTGGTCATATTGTTATGACATTTTACTCTGTTTTTGAATTTTTTTTTAGAAAATGCTGATAATTTTAGTGTCAACATTTTATTTGTAATAAGAAGGGAAATAATTGATAGTGGGATTATCAACACTTTTATGATCTGATAATGTTTTTTGAATAATGTGTTGACAATGGGGTTGTCAGCATTTTGGATATATCTGATAAATAGTCTGTCAGTGCCAAAGATAAATTTCAAATTTTGATTTTTGAAATGCTCTAACCATGTTGGCAACAACAATCATGCATATCAAACATGCCACATTAAATTCCAAGGTGGAAGGTACGTCTTGAATGAACATTTTCTGGAGCTACCAGGTATGTAGTTATTCATTAATAATTCAAGCCAAAATGTGGGTGATGGTTAAATCATTTACTCGATCGACTTTTAAATCATTTACCTGACTAATTAAATCATCTCTGCATATGGTATGCTATCTGTTTTCTGTTTTGTAATTTTGGGTAAATCCTAGTAAAACCACCATACAAGATTGTCGACAAGGATCAAATACTGGTGAGATTTTGTGTTTTTTCCATTAGAGTTCACAAAAAATGGGGAAAAGAAACAAATCCAACTAAGCTGAGCCCAAAGCACCTGACCTCTTGGATATCAATCCCGACATCCAAGAACAATTTTGGCAAGCAGGGAGGCAAGAATTTTTTTGTCGTTGCATCGACTACCATGATGTTGTGGCTTAGGCATTCACTTAGGGGTTTGATGGTCACCAAGTGGATATAGGCAGACTTTCATTTTCAGTTACAAAAGAGTTGATTGTAGAGGCCACGAATTTTCCTTTAGATGGGAACATGTTGTTCAGAATTCATGTTTTAGCAGGGATTGATGTCCTATTTTTCCTCAAGGCGGATTTCAAAGATTGAAGCTAGAAAATAAGAGTTCAGTGAGCCTGATTGGAGGAGAAGTGGAATTGGATGCTCGCAATAAATCACTCCTATCTTACCTGTGAATGCCACTTCAACCGAGTAAATATTTACCATTTTAACTTCTTATCCCATTTTGCTAGTAAAGTTTGATTAAATGTCTTTTTTTATTTATTTACTGGAGAGCTTAAAACACATGGTCGCTCAGTTTTGAGCCAAGGAAAACCATTCCCCTCACTTTTTTTAACATAAATACCTAATTAAAATATTGATTGAGAATCAGTTGGTCAAGGTAGGGAGAACCTAGAGCCATTTATTATTTTTGGGAGGTTTTCAACCTCAACCTACTATGGCTATAAGGGGGAGGAAGAAAGGCACCAAGAAGGGCATGAAAACTCATTCTAGAGCTTCCACTAAGTCAATCCCTAGCACATATATGCCCTCATCCTCTTCTGGTCCCAGAATCCAAAATTTTATGCTAAGAGTGCTAGGCTAAAAAATTTAGACTCTGTTCTATTGAAAACCTACCCTCTTCTATTAGTTCCCCTCTGGCTGAGAAAACTCCCATGGAAAAATCCATTCTCCAGATATCATTAAAGGAAAAGAGCTTGAAGTTGAAACCCAAGTTGAAGAAGGACCTACACTTTCTGAAGTATTTAAAGAAGTAAAGAGACCCCATACCATGCCTACCAACAAGCTCATATTTAAAATAAAATTGAAAGGAAATACAAACCTTTCCAAAGAGGTAATTAATGTGGACAATGTGCCTTTTAAGTACCGCATAATAAACAAAGGAAAAGTTGCAGGTCCTAAGAAAACAAAAGCTAAAACAACTAAAGGAAAAGGCCAAGTGGAAACCAGTAAAAGTAAGATGAAAAGGTTGGAAAAAGTTGATGTTATCCTAAAGGAAACCAACACCCTTAGCTAAGAAGCTAAGGGAATTTTGAGTTTTTGGTTACTCACTGATAAAAATTGAATTTTTTCGTATCGCTGATAATACATCTGTCAGTGTTTATACATAGAAGAATAATGGAAAGCTGACATCCTGGTTGTCAGTGAATTTTTCCCAAAGGCGTTGACATTTCCATTGTCAACGCATTTTTGAAAAGGAACATATTATGAAAAGTGCTGAAAGTATGTCTTTCAGTAGAACTATCAACCCATGTGGCTAAGAGCTGACAATGACAGTATCAACGATTACAACAAACAAACCAAGAAAGAAGGAGCTAAAAAAATAACATTTTTGGAGGGTGACTGGACCTATTTTGTAGTAAGGGACCTATTTTTCCATTGAGGGAGACATTATGATGATACATCTTTCTCAACCTCGTTTCTAGCATGATTTTCAGCAAGTAGTTTTTATTTTCAAAGACTTTGTCTTTAAAAGATAATTTTCAGATGCATGTACCTAATTATTTTCATTACTATTTTGGAACATTGTAATTAAATTTGACACTATAATCCTGTGATCAGTTGTTGTAATGTTTATATAGGAAAGAAATATAGAAGGAAAAAGGGTTTGTGTTTATTTGAAAACATAACATCCTTGTGTAATATTTGAGCAAATCTTAAATATATACAATTTTTCATGAGCACTTGCACAAATTCTTGTGTCGTAATTACCTGTCTTTATTCTATGTTTTAAATATTTCTTCATGTTTGGAAAGATGAGTGTGTGAGATTTTGGATTCAATTATGCTCTTGTTTCTTTATTTCTCCAACATTAGTAATTGTTGTTCCATTTAACTATAACATTGATTTCTTTTGATTTTCCTTCTCAATTCCTTAAACTGTCAAAGGAAATATTACTACCCTACTCTTTTATTTGCTCATTAATTCTGTAACATCACCTAATAGGGTTTAGAATCCATGCCCAATGGTGTATTTTCCACATATCCCATCCAAATTTCATCGTTTCTCAAACAAATTTGGCCATAGAACTTAAATGTGTAAACCTACTACTACAGTGACCTAAAGTAGTTGAGTTTAAGGAGAGATCCCTCTCCAGGTTGAAGGGAAAGATTTTGACCTCAAATAGGTTTGAGTTTACTTAGAGTTTTTCCCTAACAACCAGGGTTTCTCTAAGAGATAACACATACTTTCACAACAAACATTGCCATGAATACAAGGTTAATAATTGGTACAATGCCATCAGGGAGCTCAGCCCAAGTGAGAAAAAGGAAAAGGAGGATGAGCAGGTTGAGAAATCGTAAGAAAAAATAAGCCTAAAATCTAGGTCATCCTTGCTCAAAATAAATAAGGAGAAACAAAATGCTGGAGGAAAATAGGAAAAACACAAAGGTGATGAACCAAAAGATCCTTTAGGTGAAGAGAAAGGTGAAGACAATGAAACCATGGAAGAAAGGAATGCAATCGTGGATAAGCAGAAGAAATAATTACAAAGGAAGAGGGAAGAGGAGTTATATCAGTCATATTAGTAAGGAGACTAGCATCCTAACGATTTGTTGTAGCGCCTACAACCACCCTCCAAATTTTTCCTATGATTTGATTTTGGAGCCTTCCTTCTTCCCATATGGGCTATCTTGTATTGTCATGAAGTATTCATGATTTGATCAAGACCTATTCTTTTCATTGATGCTTGTGTTTTATTATTTTCATACTTAGATAATATTTTAAGTCATAAGCTAACCTTTTGACTTTCCCTTACAACAGTTCCGGCTTGCCTCAAAAAACTACATAATCCATGAGGGAAAGCCAACCTTGATGATTGGAATTGCACAATCCGGACTGGAAGCTCTTACTTGAGCTTGAGAACTGCACAGTCATGGATGGAAGCCCAACACTTAGGTCATAAATTGAATAATCCATCCCTTGAGCTCATAAACTATGCAATGCATTGAGCTGAAAATTTTCCTAGTTCCTTGGAATTGATCAATATTGCCCAACAATGTATATGGAAAGTTTCCAGAAAAGCAAAATATATATATATATATATAAAGCATCCCTAGAAAATAGGGATTCATTATTATTTTCCTGAAAGTGACACAATTGTTATTTTTAGAAATTTTCACCAAGTGTCGCTTTTTCCTTGATTTTAGGCATGTGCGTCATAAACTCTAATCTACTCAAATATATTTAATTGATGCCCCTAGAGCTCATTTTTACATTAAATATTGGAGCTTTGGCATTCCCAAGGAGATGAAGGAGCCTTCGGTGGAGTTTGTGTCGCTTTTCCGAGTGAGTTTTTCTTTTGTCGTCTTTTCTTGCTTTTTTCTGTCGCTTTTGTCGTTTCGCTTCTATGAGTGTTGTTTTTCTTGTTTCTCTTCATGGTTGTTGGTGTATAACTTATATTAGCTTTTAGAAGTGTTGTTTCAGTTTTTCGTTTGCCTTTCAAAAGTGTCCCATGAGTTCTCTTGTTTTGTCACCGATGGTCATCGTTTCAACGACTCTCCTCATATATTTGATTTTCCTTTGGTTTATTGAGTTTTTGCACTTGGTTCACATTGATCCATCCATACTTACTTAGATCTACACTTTAACTCACATCATCACTTAGATATGCTTGTTTCCCACACTTTCACCAGGTATATCTGCCTTTCCCTTGGCCAGTTTTCACCCTACCCAGCTAGGCATTACGCAAGTCTGAGAGACTGTGAAATGTGCAGTAAAAGTTGGCCCAATTGCACATTCCCCATGTTCAGAGCTTAGTTTTCCACCTTGGCGACTGAGACTGCACAATGTGCAGTCTTTTCCAGTCACTACCCAGGCTGAAATGCACATTGCACAATCTCAAGCCTCAAGCTGCACCCTTGACTGCTGGAACTGAGAAATGTTCAGTTCCCACAACCAATATCTCTCGCCCGATCCAGAAAATTATGAAATCTTGTTCATTATTTCACCAATTTGATTACTTATCTTGATTTAAATATAGATTTGCAAAAAACAATTTTTGCTTACCATGAGTGCCTTTTCTTTCCTGTAGGTACCATAATTGTTAAGTAGTTCTCTCCAGCAGTCACTTTTACCATGGCACTCAAGAGAGCTACTTCAAAAGGTATGATCGAAAGCAGTACCAAGGAAGCAGTATCACAAACGCAAGTAAACTTGCCCGTGTATGCAAACACTCAACTATTTTTGGAAAAGGAGTCAGATCTAACATGGCAGAAAGCTAATGAATATTTTTTAGAAAAGAGCTTCAAGGCAGATCTAGAGAACTGGAAGGTATATATTAGCGTTTAGCAGTCAAGACTATATAGGGTGGCATGAAGATATCCAAAATTCACATGTGCAGATGTCGTAAGTTGGATTGTTTCACATATTGATGTGAAGACCATGACATTGAACAATGCTAGTGGATAGAAGCTTGCTACGTTTCTAGCAGAATATTACCATCTTATGTATCATTTTACCGATCCAGAAACACTCATGGACTCGTACTTATATGCCACCAATAACTATGTGAACACAAGATACATTGTTAAAGGCTAAGTGAAAGAGCCATCAAAGTTTCGAAAAACACCAACTAACACATACAAGACAAAGTCTTGTAGGAGGGCCTACCAACGCTTGATTATCTTACCTTACAGAATCTATGGTCAACAAAGCATAGAGAACTTTCCTAAAGGGTGGGTAGTTTTATTGAACCAAGTTGTTAACAAGGGAAAGTTGTTCAACTGGTCATATTTGTTGGCTCGACAGTTGAGATCCCATGTAGCACATCCCCGAAATCCTCCCAAGGGAGGGAAATCAAGGTTATACATGTTTGCAGGATGCAATATGTGCACATAATGCATTCCTTTGCATGAGCTTGACTTGGACACTGCAAGACCCTACCGTGTACATCTATTATAGAGTGCTCTCGGATTGGAGACATCAAGGAGTAATGGAGAAGCTAACTCACCACTTCCTCATTCCATTGTACAAGCTAATATTTGAGGAAGAACCACCTTGCATGTCATATGGAGCAATGGAGGCAAAAAAAAATATCACATATTGGTTTTCCCCACTATATGGCACCTTCCTTAGAGTGTTTGGTGGTTATAAGTCGCACATATTTTTCCAAGGTATGCCACCGACAAGCTTGTCATGCAAGAAGTTTCATATTTTTCCAAGGTATGCCACCGTGTACATCTATTATAGAGTGCTCTCGGATTGGAGACATCAAGGAGTAATGGAGAAGCTAACTCACCACTTCCTCATTATTTTTATTTACTGATGCAATGGTTAAAGATGATCATTCGATGGAACTTATGAAAAATTAGTATATTGGATATACGTTGTTTTATTTCTCTAAAGTCGCATACATATGCAAGTTGCTTTAATAACAATAGTGTGCATAATTTTGTTTATAAAATTTAAATTTAAAGTGAATTAAAATGTTGATTCTCTGCCCCCCCAAAGTATTTTTCCCAACAATTAGTATAAGAGCAAGCCCCTCAGAAGAAACTTGATCTCTTAAAGGGAGATCTATCAATATGGAAAATCATGAGGGAGTATATTCTATCAAGCCACATTAGTTTAATGGAACTAAATTTGAATTTTGGAAAATCAGAATGAGAGTATATTTGTAGGCACTAGGAGCTAACATATGGGAAATTGTAGAAGGTGGATATCAATACCTGACCTCCATTCCCACAGATGATGTAGGGAAGAAACAATACGAGGTCAATGCAAAGGATGTAAATGCTATCTTGGGAAGTTTGGCTGAATCCGAGTTTGTGAAATTCATGCAGCTGAACAATGCTAAGCTTAAAATTTATAGAATTCAATATGAGACTCTTAGAATGCATGATGATGAAAATATTTCAATATTTTTCCTTGGAGTAGACTAGATTTTTAAATCAATGAAAAATATTGGTGACGAAATAAAGGATGCTATTGTTGTTTAAAATATTTTGAAATCACTAACCCCAACATTCGATTTCAAAGTCTCTGCCTTTGAAGAAATGTAGGATTTGAATAATTTCACTATTTAAAAACTCCATGGGATCTTGAAATATTTTGAGATGAGAAAAGGGGGTACATTAGGTATTAAGGAAGAAACATTAAAAGCCACAAACAAAGGGAAATAAAAGGAATATCTGAAGGAGACAAGTTACATTTCAGATGAAGAAGAAGCGAATTATGTGAAGAAGCTTCAAGTAGGATCTGGAAAGTTCAAAGGTAAGCTTAATTTTAAATTTTTTTCTTGTGGAAGAGTAGGTCACTATGCTGCTAAGTGTCCCTATAAATAAAATCATGAAACAGGAAAGAATGTTTCAAAGAAGAATCTTAAAGGAGGTTTTAATAGTAAGCAAAGTTTTTATACTCATGAAGATAGTGAAATTTCTTCGAATAATGAGGATGATTAATTAGATTAGGATTATCAATTACTTATAGCATTCAAAAAAATGCTTAGATAAGTATGATGATGATGAATTTATGGATGTTATATAAAACACCCTTGTTGAAGAACTGACTAATCTAAATTACAAGCCATGCTGGTTGCACCTCTTCCGAGTGCCTCGACAACGTTTTTGGAGCCTTTTCTTCAACCGATGTCTTCTCTGGCCTTCACTATCCCATCTCCATCTGTCCTCGGGCTTTTGGAACAACAGGCGCAAGAAACACCAAACATGTCTGCTCTTGTGGAGGATTTATCGAAGGGGGGTTTCTAAATATTGGGGCAACTAGACAATATTAGCTTCGAACATCTGGATCTTACTAGAAATACTGACCCTGCGTATCTGCCCAACACTTTGGCGGTGGTCACCCCGGTGGTCGCTTCTAGCTGTTTTGAAGCCATACTGCTCACGACCCCACCAGAGGACAACCATAAGTCTTCATAATCAGACGAGGTTGTGGATACTAGCGGGGCAGCTTGACATAAGGCTCAGGGGACCAGCAGAAATAAGCACAGGTGTGCCAAAATTCGACCAAGGAGGGCCATTAAACTCGGGCAGGAGATCGAAATGGAGAACATTGTGAACACATCTAAAATGGTACTCGTGGGACGAGTCCACAGTTGTAGTTAATCTGAGGTTCTTATCAAAATCTGGACTGCAGATATATGAGGAAACTCCATGCCTCTGCTACCTAGGGTCCTTACCATGAATCGCAGATGGTTTGTGCTAATCTTTCCGTAGCCAGAAATAGTCGATTGGGTACTTTCCAAATATTTGCATATAGAGATGAATCTGATACTACTGAAGGACTGGTCACCTATGTTCGATCCTGACAAGGAAAATGCAAGGGCTGGTCTAATTTGGGTTTGACTTCCTGGCCTCCCTTTGAAATTTTAGAATGAATCTACTCTCAGATATATTAGGGCCGACTTTGGCACATACTTGGATCATGATAGATCCTATTTGGAGATTGGGAATATTTTGGTGGCCAGAATTCTTGTGCACATGGACACTCGTGATGGCCTCATTGAAGGCTATTACATTGAGTTCGACAGGATGTTCCAACAACAAATATTAGATTATGAGGGCATCCCCTATCGGTGCAGATGATGTCATGAAGTTGGGCATCTGTATAAGGATTTTCCGCTCATCAACGCGGCAATAAATCCCCCAAAATTAATGATTCATGCGACCACATAGACTGATTTGAGGGAATCGCCTATCTCGCCTATTGATGCGAAAGTGGTTTAAATCTCGGGCCCTGCTGTGGATCTTCCTTCATGTACCGTCATGAGATCCCAGTCTCTCAATCACTCCACCCGCACCTCCATGTCTATTGCTGCGAATCCTCCGGGTACATCTCTATTTCCTCCCATTTAACATACTTATGATTATTTTAATTCATCTCTATCTGCAAGTATTGAACCACACATTATTAATTTTAGTAATTGAAATCTTGCTCCACTTGGATGTCGTGTGGAATTTTCACCTCCCACCATTACTCAACCCACCCCCCACACCTCGGCGGAGGACATATCTGCTAGACATCCCCATACTGCTGATAGCTTTTCCTCGGTGTTGGGAAATATACTGAGAGGGGGGGGGAGTGAATTAGTATCTTGATCTATCAATCAACTTTTTACTTTTCTTTCCTCAAAAACCCATACGATACTTTACAAAACAAAAATAGTGTATATACGTGGATATCCTTAAGGAAACTCGCGTATGCTCAGATCTCTTATTATGCAGATAATTCTTATCTTATATTATTGCATCATTCATTCATTAGATGTTTAGTAAGCATTAGACATGTGCAGTAAGAACAAAATAAATCAACACACATAAGCATCACACATGAACACTAGGATTTTAGGTGGAAACCCAATTCGGGAGAAAACCACCGCTGTCGTCATCTCAGTCTTCAATATTTATTATAAAGAAAACATCGTACAACCATGTACTGGCGCAGACTCATACCAGCACACAGGCACCCACCTGCAGAAGGCTACAACCTTCTCTCGTTTACCAGCCTCTCCTGGAAGGGAGCCACTACCCCCCGCTCTCGTTTACCAGCCTCTCCTGGAAGGGAGCCACTACCCCCTGCTCTCGTTTACCAGCCTCTCCTAGAAGGGAGCCACTACCCCCTGCACTCGTTTACCAGATACCACTGGAAGGGAGCTACAACCCCCTCACTGAAGGCTTCGACTCTCAGCACCACCATGGACCATGTTTCATCAATTTTCAAACTAGATCAAACAGCTTCAACACAACCCTTCACTAATCATACTTTGCCTATTGCTTCCAACATAACAGTGCAACCACTGTAACCAGAATATCAGAGATAACCCAAACTTCAGGATAAATATGCAGAAACACATTCAACCTTGAGAAACCATTAGTTCAGATACCATACGTGCTTTTATTTAATCAGACCCGCATATACACGCGCTTTTCATACAACGAACCCGCATATACATCTATGCATTTTACATAAAAACCCTAACTGCCCATACGCGCTTTTATTTAATCAGATCCATGTATACACGCGCTTTTCATGACATGAACCTGCGTATGGATCTATAAAAGATAAAATTTGTAGAACAGACCAGATCTATGAACTTACCCAGATTTCTTCAATTTCTTTAATAGATGTGCGCCAGGTCTTCATCACTTCTTTTCAGATCATCCTAGAGATTCACCATTTTCAGATCTAGAGATTTTGAACCTTCATCATATTCATAGGTGCATCATAGATTCAGATCTATCAATTAAGAACAGATTTCAACCATGCAGATATACTTCAGAGTGAAGTATTCATTAAAGCCCAGACACTTGCACACCTTGCATTATGATTCTCTTCCCCTTAAATAGATTTAGCCTTTATCAATACCATGAGCCAAAACCACACCACTTCCAATGGTATTCTTGGATGGGATCAAATAAATAATCCAGCGCTCAATACTATGGGCCAATACCATGGTAATGCCCCTTGGTATTCTAATTTTGGAGCGCAAAATACCATACGCGACTTGGCACGTACTTTCCCGCATGCATACGCTACTTCTCCTTAACAAACCCGCGTATGCGTTGTGACATGACTTATTTATCATTTCTCTGGCACTTTACTGGAATTCCTTTCTTCTGTTACTTCTAAGATGATCTGTAGATATATCATCCTTCCTTTTAACACATAGATACATCATCCTTACATATTTAACACATGGGTTGCTTATCATAGGCAACTCATCAAGCAGGTTTCCATCAAGAACAACTACATCAAGTAGTTTTCCATCCAATGACAACTCATCAAGTCAGTTTTCATCAAGGACAACTTCATCTAGTAGGTTGCTATCAAAGACAACACATTGCATCATATTGCCAACAATCGTATTTCATCAAGTAGGTTGCCATCAAAGACAACACATGCCAACAATCTCCCCCTTTGGACTTGATGGCAACCATGATGGTGTTTGATCACCACAACAGATAGATACATTGAATATAAACATTATGCAAACACTATGATGCTCTCCCCCTATTCAAACACCATGTTACTCTTCCCCTTTTACATCAAGGGAAAAGGGCGGATGAAAACCAAAACAAGGTTTTTCTCCTCATGTAGAAAGAAGAGCTCTGTAGATCTGATGTGCACTGAAGTTACCTTCCTCCCCCTGAGTTCATGCTGAATCTTCAAACATATTATTCAATGAAGTACATGACTCTATGACCTTTCCTATCACCAAGGACTCATAATTACATCAATGATCCAACCAAGTGGATTTACATATGTGACACAAGTACCCAACCAAGTGGGTTTACACATTTTGACTCAACTACCCAACCAAGTGGGTTTACAAATTTGAACAAGCCCTTTACATGACTGAATATTACAATTTACATCATAGGTCTCAACATAACCTTTTCATCAAATTACAAATATGACTTTTTATAACCAATACCAAAAGACCTCAAGAGAGAGATCATATTTCAGAACCATCATAATGCCAACAATGCATTACATTCAGCAATGCTAACTCTCCCCCTGAAACTATGCATCCAATGCATCCTTTCCATATGACCAAAACTCCTCCTTAGCTTGTGCAACCTGAACACTTTCAAAATAAGAGAGCTGAAACATCACCAGAGATATCATACAGCATCAGAGATACCAAACAACACTGCAGCTGTGCTAAATAATACTGACCCCAAACAAAAATTGTCAGCAACCAACCATACGCAGTTTTCTGTGTATAAACTCGCATATATACGCGACTGTCTTTTAGGAAAGCTGCGTATCCAATTTAATCTTCTGAATTTAAGTAGTTCTGATTTTCTGCAAGGCAGAGACTACTCCCAGCTTCTGTCTGAGATATTCGAACGCTTCCCTGGGCAGATGTTTGGTAAATATATCAGCAACTTGTTCTTTGGAGGGAACATACTCCAACTTCACCTTTTGTTCAAGCACTTGTTCACGTAAGAAGTGATACTTGATGGGAATGTGCTTGGTCTTGGAATGCATAACATGATTCTTTGAGATACTGATGGTGCTTGTATTATCACACATAATGGAGATAGGAGGTGAACATTTGATTTGAAAGTCTTGTAAAGTTTGCATCATCCAAAGAAGTTGAGTGCAACATGATGCGGCAGCTACATATTCTGCTTCTGCTGTAGATAAGGCAATAGAGTTTTTCTTCTTGCTGAACCAAGATACTAACCGGGGGCCCATATAGAATGCACCACCACTAGTGCTTTTCCGATCATCAACATTTCCAGCCCAATCTGCATCAGTGTAAGCATGAAGAGTAAGATCAACATTCTTTGGATACCATAGTCCAAAGTCTTGAGTTCCTTGTATATATTTGAATATTCTTTTGACAGCCTGAAGGTGAGACTCTTTTGGATTAGCTTGGAATCGTCCAACAATCCCAACTGCATGAATAATGTCTGGTCTAGTCCCAGTGAGATAAAGTAGACTTCCTATCATAGATCTGTATTCTGGTTGGTTCACCATGGGAGAATCATCATGAGAACTGAGATTACATCCGGTTATCATTGGTGTACTTACAAGTTTGCATTCTTCCATGCCATACTTCTTCAGAATTTGCTTAAGGTATTTTTCTTGTGATAAGAATATACCATCTGCAGTTTGATGCACTTGCAAGCCAAGAAATAATGTTAGTTCCCCAAGTAAAGACATTTCAAATTCTTGCTGCATGACAGAAGCAAATTTCTGACTCATAGATTCTTCGTTACTCCCAAAAATGATATCATCAACATATACAACCACAATCAATAGTTTATCATTTTCAACTTTTGTGTATAAGTTGCTATCAGCAGACCCCCTTGAAAATCCTTGTTGATGAAGATATTTGTCAAGACGATAATACCAAGCCCTTGGAGCTTGTTTGAGTCCATACAGAGCCTTTTTAAGTCTACAAACAAGATTTGCATCATTTCCCAAAATGTATCCTTCCTGTTGTTCTATATAAACTTCTTCTTCTAGATCACCATTAAGAAAAGCAGACTTAACATCCATTTGATAAACTTTGATTCGTTGATAGCTTGAGAAAGCAAGAAACATTCTTATGGCTTCAAGTCTAGCTACAGGAGCAAAAGTTTCTTCAAAGTCTATACCTTCTTGTTGAGTATACCCCTTGCAAACAAGTCTAGCTTTGTTTCTTACAACATCCCCATTCTCATTTAACTTGTTTTTGAATATCCATTTAGTTCCAATGACATTTTTGTTATGAGGTTTTGGTACTAATTCCCAAGTGTGATTCTTTTCAATTTGATCAAGCTCTTCATTCATGGCTTGAACCCAACATTCATCTTTGCTAGCTTGATTGACATTGTGAGGTTCAATAGTAGATATAAATGCCAGATAGCTAGAAGATCCCACAAGAGTCCTCCTTGTTTGTACACCTGATCCCTTATCTCTCAAAATTTGAGATTCTGGATGATTCTTTTGAACATATCTGGATGGAGCCTTTTCAGATAAATCATCTTCAGGTTCTTCATTGGGTTCACTGTCTATATCATTTCTATTTGATGTAGAAGGACATATGTCACCATCATCTTCATTTGTTGTTTGTTTTTCTTCTTTTGGGGCTGCAGGAGACTCATCAATAACAACATCAATACATTCAAAAATCTTCCGAAGTCTTTTATTGTAACATTTATATGCTCTACTCCTAGAGGAGTACCCAAGAAGTATTCCTTCATCTGCTCTAGGTTCAAACTTGCCAAGTTTTTCATCATTATTTTTGATAAATAATTTGCTTCCAAAAACTCTAAAATGCTTCACAGTGGGAGGATTACCATACCAGAGTTCATATGGCATTTTATCACTCTTTACATGAACATGTGCCTTGTTAAGAATATTTACCACTGTATGTGCTGCTTCTCCCCAAAAAGTGTCAGGTGTTCCAAAATCATCAAGCATATCTCTAGCCATTTGTTGAACTGTTCTATTCATTCTTTCTGCTACGCCATTTTGTTGTGGAGTGCCAGCTACAGAAAACTATATTTTTATTCCATGTTGTTTACAACATTCAAGGAATTCATCTGAAGTATATTCTCCTCCTCGATTAGAGCTAAGACACTATATTTTTAGATCTAATTCATTTTCAACCAGTGCTTTGAAGATCTTAAATTTCTCAAATGCTTCATCTTTGTGTTTAATCAACCCAATCCAACACATTCTAGAGAAATCATCAATAAATAAGATATAGTATTCTTCACCACGTGGTGAATTTTTCCTCACAGGTCCACATATGTTAGTATGAATGAGTTCAAGAGGCTTACTTGATGATCCTTCCTTGGCATGAAATTGCACTCTGGTTTGCTTACCGAATTGACAAGATTTGCATATGATACTTTCAGGTAGAGTAATATTGGAAAGACCATGAACATCATTAAGTCTGCTTGATTTGTTGATTTGAGAGAAGCTTAGATGCCCCAAACTTCTATGCCATAGCCAGTTTTCTGAATATTTACTTAAGTAACATTGTTCTTTGTAGTTCTTCAATACATACAGGTTGCTTGGAGTTCTTTTTCCTTTTATAATTGTTTTACCTGTATCAAGATCACGAACCACACATTCTTTTGAACTAAAGACAACTTCAGTTCCTTGATCACACATTTGACTTACGCTTAACAGGTTATGCCTTAATCCATCCACATACATGACATCATTAGCCTTCACCTTTTCTTTTAGAAACACAGACCCTTTTCCTTGAAATACAGCAAGAGTATCATTTCCAAAAGTAACTTTCTTTTCCTTTTCTAGAGCACTATATGCACGAAGTTTGTTTTTGTCACCTATCATGTGTCTTGAGCATCCGCTATCAATGTACCATTGATTTTCTTCACCTTCTGAAAATAACGCTATGCCGCAATTTTCAACCTGTAATTCCTTCTTTTTCCATACTTTGGAACTTGAAGAAAAATGCTCTTTTGGCTGAACTTTGCTCCTGCATTCAAATTCTTTATGCCCAAAGTTATTGCAATAAGCACATTCAACTTCATTTAGAAGAGGAGAGAAATTGTTATAGGTATTCTTCTTTGCTTCAATGTCAATCCTTTTCTTTATTGCTTCTCTTGTCATGATGGTTCTATATGCAACACATTGAACAACTTTATGACCAAAATTGTGACATGAGAAACATTATCCATTGAAGAAGAAATTTCTGCGATCATGAAATCTTTTACTTGAATTTACCTATTGATTGGTGTTTCTTTGAAAGATATTCTTGTTAGTGTTCTTTGAATTGAGATGATCATGCTTTACCTGTAAAGATTCTTTATTCCCTTGCTATGTGGAAGAATTTTGTAAACGAGCTGTAGCTGCTTTTAGATAATTTGGTGCTGAAGCCTAAGAAGATTCTACGGTATATCCAAGACCTGTCTTTATAAGAGGAGAACGTTGTACCTTGATAATCTCATCTAAGGTTTCAGATCCTTTAGCAAATCTAAGATTCAGAGTCTTTACTTTGTCAAAATATTTTCTTAGACTTACCACTTCACATTCTAATTTCTCAATGTGTTTCTTTGCTTCTTCAAACTGCTTTTCCATAGTCTCTATGGTTATTTTCATTTCTTCTGAGAGTATTTTACTTTCTTCTAAAAGTATTTTGAGTTTATTTTTTATTCAAGAAAATCATTGTCCTCTAGAGCATCCACAAAAGTATCCTTTTCTTCTCTAGATTCAAATGCCATGAGAAGTCTAAAATCTTGTTCACATTCTTCCTCACTATCAGATAACCCATCACTGTCTTCATGAGTATAGTAACTTTTATTAGTGCTAGATTGGTTCTTATTCCTTCTTGCTACTTCCTTTCCTTTAACAGGTGTTTCTTTATGAGGACACTTAGCAGCATAATGACCAACTCTTCCACAATCAAAAAATTTGAAAGGAAGCTTACCTCTAAACCGTCCTGTACCAAGTTGAAGTTTCTTTACAAAGTTTGCCTCATCTTCTTCTGAAGTATATCCTGATCCTTCTACTTCTTGTACTTCTTTCCCTTTTGTAGAAACTCTAAAAATCGCTTCTTTGACTTCAGATGGTCCTCCTCTTCTCATTTCATATGCAGTTAGTATGCCATGAAGTTGCACCACAGTAAGATTTTGAAGATCCTGTTTTTCTTCAAGAGCAGAAACTTTTGACTCAAATTTTGCCGTTAGCAATCTTAAAATTTTCTCAACCAAAGTAGATTCGGTTATTGTTTCTCCCAGATTTCTCATACGATTCACAACATCATCAAGACGTAAAAAGAAACTGGAAATACTCTCATCACTATGCATCTTTAAATTTTCATATTCAATTCTGAGAGTTTGGAGTTTTGCACTTTTTACCTTTGCATCACCTTCATAACTTAGAATGATTTTGTCCCACATTTCCTTTGCTGTATTCAGTTGCATGAATTTGAAAAATTCAGATTTAGTTAGACTTCCAGTTAGAGCATTGACCGCCTTTGCATTTTATTCATAATTCTTCCTTTCCGTTGGATCTGTTGGAACTGCAGCTGGATATTGATATCCTCCTTCAACAATGGCCCATACATCTGCTCCCAGAGACTAAAGATAGGATCTCATCCTTATTTTCCAGAAGATTAAATTTTTTCCATTAAAGAGCAGAGGCTTGATAGATGCTATTCCTTCTTGATTGCTCATCTTGCTTGATCTTCCTTCTAGCGGCTAAGCTTTTTCAGAAGGACCTGCTCTGATCCCAATTGTTGGGAAAGATATTGAGAGGGGGGGGGGGTGAATCACTATCTTGATCTGTCAATCAAATTTTTACTTTTCTTTCCTAAAAAACCCATACGCTACTTTACAGAACAAAACTAGCGTATATACGTGGATATCCTTAAGGAAACTCACGTATGCTCAGATCTCTTATTATGCAGATAATTCTTATCTTAGATTATTGCATCATTCATTCATTAGATGTTTAGTAAGCAGTAGGCATGTGCAGTAAGAACAAAATAAATCAACACACATAAGCATCACACATGAACACCAGGATTTTAGGTGGAAACCCAATTCGGGAGAAAACCACCGCTTTCGTCGTCTCAGTCTTCAATATTTATTATAAAGAAAACATCGTACAACCATGTACTGGTACAGACTCATACCATCACGCAAGCACCCACCTGCAGAAGACTACAACTTTCTCTCGTTTACCAGCCTCTCCTGGAAGGGAGCCACTACCCCCTGCTCTCATTTACTAGCCTCTCCTGGAAGGGAGCCACTACCCCCTGCTCTCGTTTACCAGCCTCTCCTGGAAGGGAGCCACTACCCCCGGCACTTTTTTACCAGCTACCACTGGAAGGGAGCTACAACCCCCTCACTGAAGGCTTCGACCCTCAGCACCACCATGGACCATGTTTCATCAATTTTCAAACTGGATCAAATAGCTTCAACACAACCCTTCACTAATCATACTTTGCCTATTGCTTCCAACAGAACAGTGCAACCACTGTAACCAGAATATTAGAGATAACCCAGACTTCAGGATAAATATGCAGAAACACATTCAACCTTGAGCAACCATTAGTTCAAATACCATACGCGCTTTTATTTAATCAGACCCGCGTATACACGCGCTTTTCATAAAACGAACCCGCTTATACATCTATGAATTTTACAGAAAAACCCTAACTGCCCATACACACTTTTATTTAATCAGATCCACGTATACACACGCTTTTCACGACACGAACCTGCGTATGGATATATAAAAGATAAACTTTGCAAAACAGACCAGATCTATGAACTTACCCAGATTTCTTCAATTTCTACAACAGATGTGCGCCAGGTCTTCATCACTTCTTTTCAGATCATCCTAGAGATTCACCATTTTCAGATCTAGAGATTTTGAACCTTCATCATATTCATAGGTGCATCATAGATTCAGATCTATCAATTAAGAACAAAGTTCAACCATGCAGATATACTTCAGAGTGAAGTATTCATTAAATCCTAGACACTTGCACACCTTGCATTATGATTCTCTTCCCCTTAAATAGATTTATCCTTTATCAATACCATGAGCCAAAACCACACCACTTCCAATGTTATTCTTAGATGGGATCAAATAAATAATCCAGCGCTCAATACTATGGGACAATATGATGGTAATGCCCCTTGGTATTCTAATTTTGGAGCGCAAAATACCATACGCAACTTGGCACGTAATTTCCCGCGTGCATACGCTATTTCTCCTTAACAAACCCACGTATGCGTTGTGACATGACTTATTTATCATTTCTCTGGCACTTTACTGGAATTCCTTTCTTCTGTTACTTCTGAGCTGATCTGTAGATATATCATCCTTCCTTTTAACACATAGATATATCATCCTTACATATTTAACACATGGGTTGCTTATCATAGGCAACTCATCAAACAGGTTTCTATCAAGAACAAATACATCAAGTAGTTTGCCATCCAATGACAACTCATCAAGTCAGTTTTCATCAAGGACAAATTCATCTAGTAGGTTGCTATCAAAGACAACACATTGCATCATATTTCCAACAATATTATTTCATTAAGTAGGTTGCCATCAAGGACAACACATGCGAACACTCGGGGCACCGTTATTTCCTCAGATCAACCTCTCATGCCCTTGATCCTTCATCCTATGGTCTGTGTGTGGATTTGAGGGGGTCACACTCTAAGGCTCCTCGTGGTAGACCATCATCGACCAACAAAGCCATTTGAAAAGCTGGCCTGGAAGTGGCCGCTGATACCCAGTCCTCTATTGAACGAGATCTTAGAGCAAAGAACACCCGAGCCGGGGGTTTACTATGATCTTTCTCTCCCTCAATTGTTGAGGTCTGGCTAGCCTTGAGAAAAAATTAGCACTTAAGAGGCTCCTGGAATCCTCTCACATTGATTTTCTCTTTCTTCAGGAAATGTTAGGCGATGGGGCTTATGTTCATAAGGTTTTGTCTTCCCTCCTACCAGACTGGTCCTTTCAAACATCCGATGCTTATGCTAGATTGGGAGGATGTGCCATTGGAAATAGTAACAAAACTATCCTAGCCATGGGATGGGGGGGATACTGGGTATTCTTGGCGCAGACATCATCTCCCGGGACTCAAACCTGGCTATCACTTTGATTAATGTATATGGCCCATGTCACCACAGAGAGGATTTTTGGAATGATTGGATGCATTTATCTATCATGCAGCGGGAGAAAATAATCTTAGGTGGGGATTTAAATTTCTCCATTGGGTTTGAATAATCCTGGGGTCTCGAGGCCTCCCTATATTCACTATCTGATTATTTTGAAGGGCTCATCAATAGGTTTGTAATGTTCCAAATTTTTCTTCAATAAATTGGAACATTAATTTTTGTCTAAATTCATTTAGGAGATGTATAATTGGGTGAGGAGGCCCAATGATAATAAAAAAATAAATAAAATCCCTAGTATGAAAAGGGATCAGCCATGGAACCAGATTTCACACCCTCATGTGTCAAAGGAGATATTTGCAAAGAGGTTTGACCAAGTCAACTAGTGCAGGAGATGAGGTGGAAAGACCTACATGGAGGGAAGCTTCTAGAGGAAGGGAAACCATAATTTGAATTAGGACCCATGGAGAGCCTTCATTTGCTATATATGGAGAGGAGGAGAGCCATTTCGATTCATGCTTATGTTTATGATTTCATGTCTATTCAGACATTGTGCATTCTTAGTTGTTTAGCAAGAATTGCCGGGAAACTCCTGTTTAGGATTTCCTCACCTTCTTGAGAGGCCTCTTGGAGGTTTGTTCTTCATTCTCCACATTTCTTGGCTCAAGGCCAAAGCATCTCCTCTAGGAAAACACTATTGCAGCAACAGCATAATACTTTTTTGAAGGGTGTTGCAGTGGAGACTCCACAACACCTCTTCCATTGATTTTTTTTTAGAGGGAGAGTATTTCTTGCCTTTGGAGGATCAGTTTAGAAGCCTTGGAGCTTATTTTCAGATCTCGAAATTAGGCCAACTCATATTCTTGCCCCTACTGCGCAGTTTGCTCCAGTAACTGCATTATTTTCATAAGTGCATTTGCTGCGGGGTTTTGCAGATTGATTGGAGGGTGAGATATCAAGTGTAAGGATTAGCCTTCCACTCTGGAGATCCATTGGAGAGGGTTTACTTCATATTTTTCATCATCTTCATCCTTCTCTATTGAGTTCCAGATTTGAGTTGCAGTAGCTTCCCAACAACTCCGACATTTTGGCCATTTTGTGTATTTCAGCCAATCCCTTAGAGGATTGATGTATTATTGCTTCTAAAGGGTTAGATATTTGATCCCCTCATTTATTTGAGCTGATATTATCATATTTAGTAACTTTTAATGCAAATTTTTAGTATACTTTGTTATTTTTTGCAGTCCTACTTTTGGTACATGTAAATTGTCGGAAACCCTTGCCGGGTGTCCTTTTCTTTATGTAAAAGAGGTTAAACCTCTATTTCTCTGCTATTTGATAAATATAAGATATATATCAGTCATATTCCATAATTTTCTGTAGCAACCCTAATGGGAATTACGCTTTCATTGTATTCATAAATTTTTGTTTAGCAAAGTCATGGGAAATCAGGGTTTTCTAGACTAGTCGGGAAAGGAGGAATTGTTTAACTTAGCTAGAATCCTTAGTTTGAGCTGAAATTCTAATAATAGGTCCCTCATGACCTAATATATCAGATCCAACTATCCCCATCCCCTGTTTTTACACAAATATCTGATATTAATCTTTTTAGTGAATAAATTTCTGATTTCCCCCATCCTTTGGATTGTAAATCTGAATTAAAGTGTCTGCTGTAGTTAAATATGATTTATTTATGTTCCTAACACTTATTATAAGCCTATTAATCACATAAATACCGTTATATAGTTGATGTCTTGCTGAATCCCTGAAAAAGGAACATTACAGTGGTATCATAACAACTTTCTTGGCTCAGCCTGTGAGTCTTCGCCAAGAAGATCAGAAATTTGAAGAAGATGAGTTTATTCTCATCTATTTTTAGATGCAGAGGAGACCTCTCCAAGGAGGTCAATAAGATTGAAGAAGAAGAAGAGGAAGTACCATGCACTTCCTATTCTCATCAAGCAAAAGATATTGAGCATGGAAGACACTTGGATTATCTGATTCTAAGTGGTTACCTTGTTGAGTATATATCTAAAACTAGAGCCGAGCATGGAAGACACTTGAATTATCTGATTCTAAGTGGTTACCTTGTTGAGTATATATCTAAAACTAGAGCCTTCAAGGAGAATCTATATTTTCCTCATTTCATCAAGCTGAAGGAAGAGAAGAGACCATGTAGTAGAAGAGAAATCAAAGGCAATAGATTTATGTTGTCTACCTATGATGGGTCATCTACTGCAAAGAATTAGGTGAGAAAGTTGGAGGCATTTTTCTTACTACATGCTATAGTAGAGAGGGAAGCTATTGAAATCTCATTGCTGCACTTGGAGGGTGAAGCCTATGTATGGTGGAGCAGCCACTTGAGCCATGAAAGGGTGAAAACTTTTGCAAAGTTCATCCAAGAATTGATCAAAACCTTTGATGATGAAGGGGAAAAGGAAGAGAAGATCACACCACATCTTGAGGAGGCTTGTGATAATGCTATCACACTCATAGAAGAGCAGCCACATGCATCAACAGTTGGGGCAACCAAAATTTTGGAGGAAAGAACTCTTGCAACCCTACAAGAAGTTCCAAATGCACATCAAGGTATGAAAAGATTTCCACATTCCATTGTTACAGCAACTTCTTTTGATCAATGTGGAGATTTACTTTTTCATGACCAAGGGTCAAATCACACTGCTATCATAGAGAAACTTGGTTGCACTGCACTGTGCAACATGGAAACATTCAAGGAATAAGCAAACCATCACTCTCATGAGCCATTGTTGGATTGTACATCACATTGGAGGTTGGTGTTTGAAGCCTTGAAGATTGATGCTAGACATCTTGGAGTAAGAAACCCTTTCTCCCTTTAAGATGAAATTTTCTCAATGAGCTCCTCTCAGCTCAAAGAGGAACTTCTACTTTTAGATCTAAGACCTCATTGGTTTTGGAAGACTATTGATAAAAGAAAGGTTTCAAGGAGAGATCTCATTGGAGGTGCACTTCAACACACCATGGAGTGCAATGCTTTTCTTCCTTTCTCACAGGAACAGATAGAAGATGGAAGACATATTAGGATGGATAACATCTCTCATGCTTGTGTTGGACATCCCTTGAGCCATACACATCATGATGGGAGGTTTTTTCCTACCACCTATTTGGATCTTGATAGGGTCTCATTGATCCTTGAGAAAATTGCTATACAAAATCCCATAAAGTGCAAAGACAGGAGTATGATTTGGGAGGTTGGTAGCCCTCATGGGAGGAGTACCAAGGTGAAGAGAATAAGAAAGCATCCACAAGTGGTTGAGTGGATGTGGTTGATGAGCAAGGAGCTGGGAGGCTACTTGTAGATCTATGATACCAGGCAGCAGGAGGCTTGGATGCACTGGTTACTCTTGAAAGAGTTTGGCCATCACTTGGCAAACACTCTTCTTAAGAGTAGGAGGATGGATACTTGCATCATTGAGCAGCATAGAGTATGGATGCATGATGATGGTGTGACACTCATATCATTCATTATGTCTTCATCACATGATCAGTATGATGGAGGTATTGGGAGGCAAAAAAATGTCTTGTTGCTTTGCTTGTTCCTGGGAGGGCAAGAGCAGATTTTCTCTCACACTTTGCATGATGTTGCAGGAGGAGGAGATCGCATTATCTCCTTGGTCTTTGATGATTTGGAAGCTCTTCCATCTTTTGGAGTATTCCACATTTTTTGTAGCATTATTAGAAGAATATTTGACAAGGAGCATGTCAAAGAACAGAGTTTTGTATTGACAGGAGCTTATTTGCATGAGCTCATAGCGCTGTCACTTGGGAGTAGAGATTTATGGATGAAAGGTGCCCAGTGGAAGTGTGGTGGATCTATAACCCATAGGTCCCAGGATCATTTCATATTTTTTGCACTTGATGAACAAAGAGGAGGTAATGATTATAGAAGCATCTATCACTATGGCATATTCTTCTTGACTTGGGTTTCCAAGCATGAGGAGGATTATCTTCTTGCAGCACATGGTTCATTCTTCTTAATAGCATGCCAAAAGACTATGGAGGACTCATTTATGGACCCATGTACCATCTTACTTCTAGCATATGGTGAGAAGTTTGTTTATACATTCATCAATTTGCACACTCTTACCATTCTTATGCAGTGCATTGCTCCACAAGAGGGCAAGCTTGTCACATTGCTCCATGAGTTTTATTGGGCCAATCTTGGCTTTAGACAGCGCTAGTATGGACTTGTGCTCCCCGTACCATCGCGTATATAAAGGGAGACCCCACTAGGTTTCAATCCTTTATCCATAGGAAGCTGAGTCTGCCACCCTATACCCATGATACACCGAACACAGCATTCGGAGAGATTGCCTGCATGTACTTTAAGTCCTTGGTTGATTTCTCTTTCATTTTGAAACCAAGGTGTATATTGGAGTTCACGGTTATTCGGTACACCCTTTGCCTAGTATTCCTGAGTAGTCATTTCGATCTTTTCTGACTCTTTAAATTTGAAAATGTCATCAAGCGCTTGTCCTTTCATGCTTGTTTCCAATCTAAAAGTGATAGAGTCACCTTTTTCCTGTTTCTCGACTCTTAAAAGATGAAACAATAGAGTTTTGTTTCAATGTTTTAAAAATTAACTGCCCACGAAATATTCCTGGTAAAAGTTAGTTTCCTTAGGGTGTTGTTTTGGGTTGTTTCCAATGGCAACTTTTCCAGAGTTCGTCAACCAAGGAATCCCCTCCGATGGGAATCTGGGTCATTTTCCTCCTTTTGGGAATGTTGGTGCCCCTTATATGGCAACGTTGTCCCTTCCTGGGTTAACTGTTGGGTTTCCTGTTTGGTTGTTTTCAACCTCTGTGGTCCCAAATGTCTCAGCTACTGGACAATCAGTCCCTCCACCTGAACAACATCATGTTGATTCCAAGGTGGACCTCTCCCCTTCTTCGCCTATTTCTGTGTCTTCATCTTCTACTTCGCCTGGTGAAAGTCTGGATTCAAGTAACCAGGTGGCTAAGAAGAAGAAGAAGAAGTCTGATAAGAGAGAGGCTAAGGCTACAGTTGCTATTTCTAATGCACCACCTATTGATAAACCTCCAAAACCTCTGCGGAAAGTCAAGTTCCCTTGCATTTTGTGCATAGGAGACCATCTTCTTCGAGATTGCCCTGGCATTCCCAAGGTGCTTGAAGCATGGTCCAACGGTCGCCCGCCGTTGCCTTTGGCTTCCGGGAGTCAGGTTGGGGGCATGTCTTCATCTGGTGCTGGTAAGGCTCCTAAGAAGCAAGGTAAGATTACCAATCCCTGTAAGTTGTGTGAAGGGCACCATGCCATTCACCTTTGTCCATATATGGATGAAGCCAAGAGAGTCTTGGACAACTCGACTATTTCTGCACCGTGCCTTCCAGCTGGTTACAAACAGCTTTCTTTGAGTCTTCCACCAGCTGATGCCATGATTGGTCAAGAGTCATCCTTGGTCGATCCCGCTCCCCCAGAAATTCAAATTCAGGAATCCATCCCTGACCAACCATTGGTCGTGGGATCGGTTGAGCTGGCCCCATCTACGGTGCACCAGGTATTTTCCGTTTAGAGTGGATCTAACAACCCCCATGTTCTTCTTGTTTCTTCAGATTCCTCGGATTTGGAGAAATATTCTCTTGTCCCCGTATCTCAAGAAGTTGCTCCTCCGCCTCCCGTGATGGAGGTCCCAGAGGATACTCCTCCCACCTTCAAGATGGAGGTCATGGAGGATGCTCCTCCTTCTTCCGTAACACCAGGGGAAGACCATCTCGGTTCGATGGTAGCCCCTCCGAGTAGTTTGGTCGCTTCCTTTGATTGGAGTCGATTTGCGGGATACCGCCTTCCGTCTTTTGTGCCTTTCGAGATCACGGTACAGGCTTTTGGTCTGGTCATACCCAGCACCATTATAGACGAAGGTGCATCTGTTAGTATTCTATCCTAAACTACTTGGCAAGCGTTCGGTTCACCACCGCTTGTACCTGTTACGCAGAATCTGTTGGAATTTAATAGAAGAACGAGTCAACCGTTAGGGATCCTTCCAAGGTTACCTGTTACTTTGGGAGGTAAAACCGTCCATATGGATGTGATGGTTGTTCCAGGCCCCTTGGATTTCAATCTAATCTTGGGGCGTGATTACACCTATGCCATGGGAGTGCTTGTCTCCTCCCTTTTTCAAGTGGTCTGTTTTCCACATGAAGGACGGATCGTGACCATTTATCAACTTTCGTTCTTTGGTCCTGATGTGGCAATTGGACCACCATCATCCCTTCCTGGTTTTTATCCACCCGTTGTATCTGCCCCACCGCAGGTCAACTATGTGGCTACCTACCCCGTGCCTATACTCAGTGCTAATGCCGTCATGCATCATGTGCTGGGGGCATTGGGTCCTGACTTCTAGGATGTTTTCCTTCCATCGGGAGTGGAACTCTTGGAAGCGATGACTTCTTGTTCATTATGATGAAGTTTTTGGAGCAGAGTTCCTTGTCTTGTGTCAAGCTCCTTAAAAAATGAAACAAGGTCGTCGGAGCAGAGTTCCTTGTCTTGTGTCAAGCTCCTTAAAAAATGAAACAAGGTCGTTGGAGCAGAGTTCCTTGTCTTGTGTCAAGCTCCTTAAAAAAAATGAAACAAAGTTGTCGGAGCAGAGTTCCTTGTCTTGTGCCAAGCTCCTTAAACTGTGAAACAAGGTGTTCTGAGGATAGTTCTTTTAATGTGTCAACCTCGTTAAAATAATGAAACACGTTCCTGTTCAATTTGAGTCTTTGATAATATCTCATAAAATACCAGTCGAGTCTTTCTCTTGATCTCATAATTTGAACCTTCACTCCATCTGCCTTTCATATGGATCGGGTTGGGGGCATACCTCGGGCTGAGTCACCATGCTGGGGGCATGCTTACTTTTTCAAGCATAGTTTATTTCCGTTTCAAGCTTGTGTAAAAATGAAACCGGTTTCAAGCATAGTTTATCTTTGTTTCAAGCTTGTGTAAAAATGAAACCAACTTCAAGCAAAGTTTCTTGATTTCAAGCTTTTGTAAAAATGAAACCATACACATTTTACCTTTTGTGATTGCCATCTTATCAGCCTGTTTTTGTAAGATGAGCCTTGGTTTTCTCACTCCACCGTCACTATCTGCTTGGCCGATCATATGCCTTCACATGGTTGTTTTACCTGTTCCTGAGGAACCGCTGCGATGAGTGGTCTTGTTAGCCAGCCTCTTAACCTTTACTTGTTCTGAGCAGTTCCACGATTATCAGAACTAGTAGCTACCCTTTATACCACTTGTTCCTCCAGGAGGAGTCATCTTTCAGCTCTTTTCTGACTCTCTAAACATGAAAAGATTGTCGAGGCCCTTGTCATTTCGATCTCGTTAAAGTGGCTACGAAACGACATCTACCCAGTATACGTTTACCCCTTTTTCGGGCTGGGATAGATTATTTACGAAAAAGGAATACCCTAGCCTATCGCGACTAGGAGGTTTTCTTGGATATTGTTTTCTACCTTTTCGGGTCCGAGAAACTATCTACGAAAAGTGACCATTGGAGTTTACTTTTCTACTGTATTTTCAAAACTCTCTAAACATGAAAAGACGCCGAGTTCTTCCTTTGTCAAGCTCGTTAAATCCTGATGACATCGGAAATTGTCAATCATGACGTTATTCGAGTTTCTCCTTCCTAGGGCTCGTTAAATGTACTGGGATGGATTCATATGACAAGCATATGTATCCTCTTCAAGATTTTGTAAAAATAAAGAGGTACTCACCGAAATGGTGGGGAAAATAGAACCAAAATCATTTTCATGTCGGCAGTATGTCGCTCTTGAACATGGCACTTGTCTGCATTCGTGTCAGGTTGGGGACATCTCATCTCATTTTTCACTTGCCTCCGTGGGTTTGGGTAATCCCTTTTGACCTCTCATCTGCTCTTTGCCTCGTCGTAATGACCTTTGATCTCTTGATGTCAAATACTGCCAAATCCACTTCCGTGCCGTCAATATGTTCAAGAGAAGTTGACCTCTCCAAAGTTACAACCTTCCTCTAATTCTCGTCTGATCCTGATTCACAAAGACATTATGTTCCTCTGTCTCGTGTTGATGATGTGGGAAATATTATGGCCCACCTTCGATCAAGGTCACTTCTTGTCGACTTCAGCTCATCATCCAGGAAGATGATCTAGAGACTCCCTTATGGTACCTTGGAGCCTGCATGCCTCAATGGTAGGTTCGTCGCATTCGACGTGAGGTTTTCATCATTGGCCTCTGATCGAGTGATTCTGCGGGTGTTCGACGTCAGCTCATTGATTCACATGCCATAGATTGTACCTATAGTACCTTGAGGGCCATTGTCATTATTGGTGGTTCCTCTCACATCTGTTAACAGCTTTCACCATTAGCTGGTAATCAGACGATGTTCTTGCATGTTCAACTTCAGCTCACATATTCGCATGCTTGAACTTGTACTTTTCTCGGGTCAAGATGGAGCGCAAGACCCTGGATTGTGTCTGTTGTAATCCAGGCTGCGATATTGTGGATTATTATGATTATTTACATGACTCACTGATTGGATGGCTGCGACCATACCTGAGTCTATTCATCGATCCTCACTGGATGGTTGCATCCATGCCTTGGATCTAGATTATTGTATACTCTGTTATGGATGGCTGCACCCATACCACACATATATATCATGTATCTGAGACATCAGTTGTACTTCGCTCCGCAAGTTTTCCGATGGCAGTGTTTTCAGTCGGCATGTTCTCATAAATCATTTCACCCCTCTCTCTCTCTCGGGCCTCATGCTTTAGGGGGCATCTGTTACACAATAATTTTTCACCATCCCTACAATCCCCGTCTCGCACATTGGAGGGCTCATTCCGTGACCTATGAGTAGAGACAAGACTTGAAAATACTTTCATTGCATCCCTCTGAAGATGAGCTTTGATTGCCCTGAAAACATCTCCCTGCAAAAAACCCTAAAAATAGCTCTTTTTCCATTGGCGCGGTTCCACAGTTCAGCCCTCGCGCCAAGGGGGCAAATCCTCCAAAGAGGGTGCGCCAATTGGCACTCTGTCATAGAGCCGCACCAGCGCCAACCATACTAAGAGGTGTTTTTAAAAAATAAATGGCGGAAGTTTCGTCCTAACAAATTCCTGGATTGATTTCTATCTTGAGTTGGGAGGTTTGGCTACGGATTTCCATAGAGAGGAAGTGGTTTGCCACCTCTCATGGAAGCTTCTTTGATGATAGGGCCAATCCCATGATTATAGGGATCCCAACTCCTCTTCCTCTATCTATAAAAGCTTGCCCATCTCCATGGCAAGCTATTCTTCAAATCTCCAAGTTCCCAAGAGCTTTTACATCCTTATGCTGCAAGAGGCTTCTTGATTCCCTTAAGGCCAAATCCAAGCAAGGAGACTATTGCCAAATATCCAGAGAGAGAGGCTTGTCCCATCCCTGACAGGCTTTATCGAGACATGTTGTGCTGACGACCCGCTAAAGGAGAGTGTTGCATCGAAGCTATGGTTGTATTCTTCTTTTGACTCTTTAATGATAAGCGAATATCAGTTATGGTTCCACTCTTGTTCTTGATCATGTTCATGAGTTATGTCCTCTTCGACTGACATATAGTTGTATGTAATGGATTTTATGCTTGTGTTTGTGTTGTTTCTTGCATGTGCAGGTGTCCGATCACGGAGATCGTGAGGATTGTGATCTGTCGGGGCAAAGGAACGGGAGCACCACCTCTTCTACAAACGACAACGTTAGATTCCAGGTAAGCCTTCCTCGCAAGTCGGTTTATTTACGATTAGGAACCTGCACTATAGCATGTTTGATTATTGCTAGACCCGATCTGGGCTAGTAGGGATCGCCTCTGTCTGCAGAGGGGATTTACCTCCTCAACAATTTGGCGACAACAATTTGTCACCGTCCCTACAATCCCCATCCCGCACATTGGTGGGCTCATTCCGTGACCTGTGAGCAGAGACAAGACTTGAAAATGCTTTCATTGCATCCCTCTGAACATGAGCTTTGATTGCCCTGAAAACATCTCCCTGCAAAAAACCCTAAAAATAGCTCTTTTTCCAATGGCGCGGTTCCACAGTTCATCCCTCACGCCAAGGGGGAAAATCCTCCAAAGAGGGCGCGCCAATTGGCACTCTGTCATAGAGCCGCACCCGCGCCAACCATATTAAGAGGTGTTTTTTTTTAAATAAAAGGTGGAAGTTTCATCCTAACAAATTCCTAGACTGATTTCTATCTTGAATTGGGAGGTTTGGCTACGGATTTCCATGGAGAGGAAGTGGTTTGCCACCTCTCATGGAAGCTTCCTTGATGATAGGGCCAATCCCATAATTATAGGGATCCCAACTCCCCTTCCTCCTTCTATAAAAGCTTGCTCTTCTCCATGGCAAGCTAATCTCCAAGTTCCCAAGAGCTTTCATATCATTATGCTGTAAGAGCCTTCTTGATTCCCTTAAGGCCAAATCCAAGCAAGGAGACTATTGCCAAGTATCTAGAGAGAGAGGCTTGTCCCATCCCTGACAGGCTTTATCTAGACATGTTGTGCTGACGACCCGCTAAAGGAGAGTGCTGCGTCGAAGCTATGGTTGTATTCTTCTTTTGACTCTTTAATGATAAGCGACTATCGATTATGGTTCCACTCTTGTTCTTGATCATGTTCATGATTTATGTCCTCTTCGACTGACATATAGTTGTATGCACTGGGTTTTATGCTTGCGTTTGTGTTGTTTCTTGCATGTGCAGGTGTCCGATCACGGAGATTGTGAGGATTTTGATCTGCCAGGGCAAAGGAACGGGAGCACCACCTCTTCTACAAATGACAGCATTGGATTCCAGGTAAGCCTTCCTCGCAAGTCGGTTTATTTACGATTAGGAACCTGCACTGTAGTGTGTTTGATTGTTGCTAGACCTGATCTGGGCTAGTAGGGATCGCCTCTGTCTACAGAGGGGATTTACCTCCTCAACAATTTGGCGACTCCACTGGGGAGTCAACTTGTTGTTTGATTTGTAAACTATAGACGGAGTCTGAAGCACAGCCAGATAGCCTTCGAAACGCTTTTGCTCTGCATTAGCAGAGTAGATCAACGCTGCTTCAGTCAATCTCCAGTTTACTTTATGGACTGAACAACTTGGAGCTTTGTCTTGTCTTTTCGGTTGATTCTTGATTCTGCTTGCTTGGTTAGCTCTTTTGGGCTGGCTCTTTCTATGAATTTGGCTTTTGGATAGCTTTATTATCACTGGTCTGCTTGTTGGATTGCTCTTTTTTATTTTTGACTGGTAAACTCGACTGGCGCGCTTTTCAGCTTGACAGTCGCGCCCATTGGCGCAGGTTGCTAGTGTATTACCCGCGCCAATTATATTCTGGCGCTAGTTTCATCCTTACAATCGCGCCAATCCTGTAAGGTACTAGGGTTTACTCTGTTTTGAGCTTTCTGAGCTTGATCTGTGTCTATCTTGCTTTGAGCCTAGATCACATGGTTCATTTGAGTCTTGGAGATTTTGCTTGAAGTGGTGAGTCTGGTCTTGGTTGGGAGAAATTCTTTGTTTTTTCATTTTCAGGCATTGGCGCTTGTTTTCAGTTAGCAACCCACGCCAATTAGCCATTGGTGCTAGTTGTCAGTGTACAAGTCACACCAGTTGGCACTAGTTGTCAATGTACAAGTCGAGCCAATTTCAGGATGTATGAAATTTGAGACTTTTTCCCTAAATCCTTCACCAGTGTGTCTTTCCCTTCTGGTCTTTTCACTGTATGAGCATAGATTACATTGCTCATTGTTTGAAGTGTCTTCTTTCCATGATTGTTTGATGTCAAAGGGAATGAATGCCTTGTTTTGATCTCTTGCTTTGGAAGTCCTCTTTGTGTTTGACCTCATATGTCTTGTCGCCTTTTAAGGGATTTCGTGACAAAGTGTTTGAAACAACAATTGCATTCTTAGTGTTTGTTTACATCTCTTTTGCATTCATCCTTCATTAAGGAGATTTGCGTTATTTTAGTTTTCGTCTCATAGTTTTCTTTTCGTTTAAATGCATTAGATCACATTGCATCGAAAAGTAGTTTTGAGATTTATCATTGAACTTAGATCACATTGTTTAATGATTGAAAGATAAAAATCGCTTTGAGTGCATTCTCTTTTGTTAAAAGTGTGCATTAAGTAGATTCTTATTTCATCAAAAAATGCATTGAGTGCATTCTTATCATTTGAAAAGAAAAAGGAAATTGTGCATAAATTACAATTGCATAGTTTTCGGGAAAAAAGAGGATTTTGCATAGATTACATTGCATTATTCGCATCGTTGAATGTTTGGAATTACTTTTGGCTAGTGAAAGTCATCTAGTTTGGAAAAATTTCGTTTACAGTGTTGTTGTTTGTTGCATCATTGTTTGAAACTCTTTCTTTAACTAGATAACATTCATCGAATTGAAAGTTTTCTTTTCTCATATAGCTGCATATAGGAGATTGTCATATGACATATGGTAGGGCCTGAAAACCGAAACGTAATTGAAGATAAACTTTAAAATTTACTCAATTTACCTAAGGAAGCATTGAAACATCTAACGAAACACATTTAGAGGTCTAGGCTAGAGAAGTGTTCCGGCGTCTTTAAACCTAGTAGCTGTCGTTCGCCTTTTGGCTTTAGACAGTGCTAGTACGGACTTGTGCTCCCCGTACCATCGCGTATATAAAGGGAGACCCCTCTAGGTTTCAAACCTTTATCCATAGGAAGCTGAGTCTGCCGCCCTATACCTATGATACACCGAACACAGCGTTCGGGGAGATTGCCTGCACGTACGGAAAGTCCTTGGTTGATTTCTCTTTCATTATTGAAACCAAGGTGTATATTGCAGTTCACGGTTATTTGGTACACCCTTTTTCCAAGTATTCCTGAGTAGTCATTTTGATCTTTTCTGAATCTTTAAATTTGAAAAGGTCATCAAGCGCTTGTCCTTTCATGCTTGTTTCCAATCTGAAAGTGATAGAGTCACCTTTTTCCTGTTTCTCGACTCTTAAAAGATGAAACGGTAGAGTTTTGTTTCAATGCGTTAAAAATTAACTGCCCACGAAATATTCCTGGTTAAAGTTAGTTTCCTTAGGGTGTTTTTCTGAAGATCGTTTCTGATGGAAAATTTTCCAGAGTTCGTCAACCAAGGAATCCCCTCTGATGGGAATCCTGGTCATTTTCATCCTTTTGGAAATGTTGGTGCTCCTTATATGGCAACGTTGTCCCTTCCTGGGTTAACTGTTGGGTTGCCTGTTTGGTTATTTTCAACCTCTGTGGTCCCGAATGTCTCAGCTACTGGTCAATCAGTTCCTCCACCTGAACAACATCATGTTGATTCCAAGGTGGACCTCTCCCCTTCTTCACCTATTTCTGCATCCTCCTCTTCTACTTCGCCTGGTGAAAGTCTGGATTCGAGTAACCAGGTGGCTAAGAATAAGAAGAAGAAGACAAAGAAGAAGAAGTATAATAAGAGAAAGGCTAAAGCTACAATTGCTGCTTCTAATGCACCTCCTCTTGATAAACCTTCGAACCCTCCATGGAAAGTCAAGTTCCCTTGCATGTTGTGCACGGGAGACCATCTTCTTCAAGATTTCCCTGGCATTCCCAAGGTGCTCGAAGTATGGTCCAACGATTACCCGCCATTGCCTTTGGCTTCTAGGAGTCAGGTTGGGGGCATGTCTTCAACTGGTACTGGTAAGGCTCCTAAGAAGCAGGGTAAGATTACCAATCCCTGTAAGTTATGTGAAGGGCACCATGCCATTCACCTTTGTCCGTATATGGGTGAAGCCAAGCGAGTTTTGGACAACTCAGCTATTTCTACACCATGCCTCCCGGATGGTTATAAACAACTTTCTTTGAGTCCTCTGCCAGCTGATCCTATGATTGGTCAAGAGTCATCCTTGGTCGATCCCACTCCCTCAGAAATTCAAATTCAGGAATCCATCCCTGACCAACCATTGGTCGTGGGATCGGTTGAGCTGGCCCCATCTATAGTGCACCAGGTCTTTTCCATTGAGAGTGGACCTCACACCCCCCATGTCCTTCTAGTTTCTTCAGATTCCTCGGACTTGGAGAAAGATTCTCTTGTCCCTATACCTCAAGAAGTGGCTCCCCCCCCTCCCGTGATGGAGGTGTTAGAGGATACTCTTCCCGACTCCATGATGGAAGTCATGGAGGATGCTCCTTCTTCTATCGTAACACCAGGGGAAGACCATCTCGGTTCGATGGTAGCCCCTCCGAGTAGTTTGGTCGCTTCCTTCGATTGGAGTCAATTTGCAGGATACCGCCTTCCATCTTATGTGCCTTTTGAGATCACAGTACAGGCTTTTGGTCTGGTCGTACCCAACACCATTATAGACGGAGGTGCATCTGTTAGTGTTCTATCCTCAACTACTTGGCAAGCTTTTGGCTCGCCGCCGCTTGCGCCTGTTACGCAGAATCTGTTGGCATTTAACAGAAGAACGAGTCAACCATTAGGGATCCTCCCAAGGTTACCTATTACTTTGGGAGGTAAAACAGTCCATATGGACGTGATGGTTGTTCCAGGCACCTTGGATTTCAATCTTCTCTTGGGGCGCGATTACACCTATGCCATGGGAGCGCTAGTCTCCTCCCTTTTTTGTGTGGTCTGTTTTCCGCATGAAGGACGGATCGTGACCATTGATCAGTTTTCGTTCTTTGGTCCAGATGTGGTAGCTGGACCACCATCATCCCTTCCTGGTTTTTATCCACATGTTGTATCTGCCCCACCGCAGGTCAACTATGTGGCTACCTATCCCATGCCTGTACTTAGTGATGGTGCCATTGTGCATCAGGTGCTGGGGGCATTGGGTCCTGACTTCTAGGATGTTTTCATTCCATCGGGAGTGGAACTTTTGGAAGCGATGACTTCTTTTTCATTATGATGAAGTCGGTCAGAGCACAGTTCATTTCTTGTGTCAAGCTCCTTAAAAAATGAAACAAGGTTGTTGGAGCAGAGTTCCTTGTCTTGTGTCAAGCTCCTTAAAAAATGAAACAAAGGTGTTCGGAGTAGAATTCCTTGTCTTGTGTCAAGCTCCTTAAAAAATGAAACAAGGTTGTCGGAGCATAGTTCGTTCTGCTTGTGTCAAGCTCCTTAAAAAATGAAACAAGGTGTCTTGAGGATAGTTCTTTTAATGTGTCAACCTCGTTAAAATAATGAAACACATTCTTGTTCAATTCTATAAACTTGATCGTATGTCGAAATCCCAGTTTTCTGAGTTCTCTTTAGGCTCCTTCACTTCCTCCTATGAACCAGTTTAACACTATGGCAGTGGACTTAATTAGGGGTATGTACCCACTGAGTTCTTCACATTAGTAATGCTTACTTTTAAATACATAGTTTTATTTTCGTTTCAGTTTTTGTAAGAAATTGAGCACCGGTTTGGGAGGTTTTATCTTTGTTTCAGTTTGTATAGTGTCAGAAAATAACTCAGTAAAGTTTGATTTCAAAGGCTTCTAAAATGTTATAATGACATTTGATCACTTTATGATTGCATCTACTTGTTCTGTTGTATAGATAACTTGTTTTTCTGCAATCTTGTCACATTTTGTTGTTTTATCTACCTCCAGGAACTGTGCTGATGATGCAATGAGTGGCTTCGTTAGCCAAGAGCCTCTTTACTCACTTGTTTTGAGCAAGCCTAACGATCAATGGACCCGTCATAATTCTTTATACCACTCGTTCCTCCAGGAGGAGTCAACTTTCAGCTCTTTTCTGACTCTCTAAACATGAAAAGATTGCCGAGGCCCTTGTCATTTCGATCTCGTTAAAGTGGCCACGAAATGACATCTACCCAGTATACGTTTACCCCTTTTTCGGGCTGGGATAGATTATTTACGAAAAAGGAATACCCTAGCCTATTGTGACTAGGAGGTTTCCTCAGACATAGTTTTCTACCTTTTCGGATTTGAGAAACTATTTACGAAAAGGGACCTTTGGAGTTTACTTTTCTGCTGTCTTTTCAAACTCTCTAAACATGAAAAGACGTCGAGTTCTTCCTTTGTCAGACTCGTTAAACCTAAATGACATCGGAAATTGTCAATCATGACGTTATTCGAGTTTCTCCTTCCTAGGGCTCGTTAAATGTACTAGGATGGATTCGTCCGAAGGACGGACTTATATGACAAGCATATGCTATCCTCTTCAAGCTTGTGTAAAAATAAAGAGGTACTCACCGAAATGGTGGGGAAAATGGAACCAACATCATTGTCGTGTCGGCAGTATGTCGCTCTTGAACATGGCACTTGTCTGCATTCGTGTCGGGTTGGGGACATCTCATCTCGTTTTTCACTTGCCTCCGTGGGTTTGGGTGATCCATTTTGACCTCTCATCTGCTCTTTGCCTCGTCATAATGAACTTTGATCTCTTGATGTCAAATACTGCCAAATCCAATTTCGTGCCATCAATATGTTCAAGAGAAGTTGACCTCTGCAAAGTTACAACCTTCCTCTGATTCTTGTCTGATCCTGATTCACAAAGACATTATGTTCCTCTGTCTCGTGTCGATGATGTGGGAAACACTATGGCACACCTTCGATCAAGATCACTTCCTGTCGACTCCAACTCATTATCCAGGAAGCTAATCTAGAGACTCCCTTCTGGTACCTTGGAGCCTGCATGCCTCAATGGCAGGTTCTTCGCATTCGACGCAAGGTTTTCATCATTGACCTCCGATCGGGTGATTCTACGGGTGTTTGATGCCAGCTCATTGATTCACATGCCGTAGATTGTACCTATAGTACCTTGAGGGCCATTGTCATTATTGGTGGTACCTCTCGCGTCTGTTAACAACTTTCATTATTGGCTGGTAATCAGACGATGTTCTTGCATGTTCGACTTCAGCTCACATATTCGCGTGCTTGAACTTGTACTTTGTTCAGGTCGAGATGGAGCGCAAGACCCTGGATTGTGTCTGTTGTAATCCAGGCTGGGATATTGTGGATTATTATGATTATTTACATGACTCACTGATTGGATGGCTGCGACCATGCCTGAGTCTATTTATCGATCCTCACTGGATGGCTGCGTTCATACCTTGGATCTAGATTATTGTATACTCTGTTATGGATGGCTGCGCCCATACCACGCATATATATCATGTATCTGAGACATCAGTTGTACTTCGCTCCACAGGTTTTTCGATGGCAGTGTTTTCAGTCGGCATGTTCTCGTAAATAATTTCACCCCTCTCTCTCTCTCAGGCCTCATGCTTTAGGGGGCATCTGTTACACATCAATTTGTCACCGTCCCTACAATCCCCATCCCGCACATTGGAGGGCTCATTCCATGACTTGTGAGTAGAGACAAGACTTGAAAATGCTTTCATTGCATCCCTTTGAAGATGAGCTTTGATTACCCTGAAAACATATCCCTACAAAAAACCCTAAAAATAGCTCTTTTTCCATTGGCGCGGTTCCACAGTTCAGCCCTCGTGCCAAGGGGAAAATCCTCCAAAGAGGGCGCACCAATTGGTGCTCTGTCATAGAGCCGCACCCACGCCAACCATATTAAGAGGTATTTTAAAAAAATAAAAGGCGGAAGTTTCATCCTAACAAATTCCTGGACTGATTTCTATCTTGAGTTGGGAGGTTTGGCTACGGATTTCCATGGAGAGGAAGTGGTTTGCCACCTCTCATGGAAGCTTCCTTGATGATAGGGCCAATCCTATAATTATAGGGATCCCAACTCCCCTTCCTCCTTCTATAAAAGCTTGCTCTTCTCCATGGCAAGCTAATCTCCAAGTTCCCAAGAGCTTTCATATCCTTATGCTGCAAGAGCCTTCTTGATTCCCTTAAGGCCAAATCCAAGCAAGGAGACTATTGCCAAGTATCCAGAGAGAGAGGCTTGTCCCATCCCTGACAAGATTTATTGAGACATGTTGTGTTGACGACCCACTAAAGGAGAGTGCTGCATCGAAGCTATGGTTGTATTCTTCTTTTGACTCTTTAATGATAAGCGACTATCGGTTATGGTTCCACTCTTGTTCTTGATCATGTTCATGAGTTATGTCCTCTTCGACTGACATATAGTTGTATGCACTGGGTTTTATGCTTACGTTTGTGTTGTTTCTTGCATGTGCAGGTGTCCGATCACGGAGATCGTGAGGATTGTGATCTTCCAGGGAAAAGGAACGGGAGCACCACCTCTTCTACAAATGACAGTGTTGGATTCCAGGTAAGCCTTCCTTGCAAGTCGGTTTATTTACGATTAGGAGCCTGCACTGTAGCGTGTTCGATTGTTGCTAGACCTGATCTGGGCTAGTAGGGATCGCCTCTATCCGTAGAGGGGATTTTTTTGCACTTGATGAACAAAGAGGAGGTAATGATTATAGAAGCATCTATCACTATGGCATATTCTTCTTGACTTGGGTTTCCAAGCATGAGGAGGATTATCTTCTTGCAGCACATTGTTCATTCTTCTTCATAGCATGCAAAAATACTATGGAGGACTCATTTATGGACCCATGTACCATCTTACTTCCATCATATGGTGAGAAGTTTGTTTATACATTCATCAATTTGCACACTCTTACCATTCTTATGCAGTGCATTGCTCCACAAGAGGGCAAGCTTGTCACATTGCTCCATGAGTTTTATTGGGCCAATCTACATGATGGAGGCAGCCATCTCTTTTGTGGCCTTAGGAAAATGTTTTATCATTACATGTATGTTTAGCTGCTACACTATAACATGTATCATATGGGGACATGCATGTTAAACTATGTAAGAAGAAACATCTTGCCTTGTACTTTCATCAAGTAGCAACTTGTAAAACTGCGCTGTACTTGTTTGGGAGGCTGTTGGTACCTTCTTGCATCACTTGAAACCTTAAACATATTCTTCATTTTATTGCTGATCATGACTTCATTGGCTGATATGGACCAGATTTGCAAAGGAAGCATGATTATGAGAGTGGCACATGAGTTGGATGTGTCCTTGAGTGGGAAGGATTCTCACATTTTCTGCACATGTTCTAATGGGATCATGGGAGGTGATATGGCCAACACAGCCAAATGTTAATTCTCTTTTGAGGTGGGCCATGAGATTGGTATTCATCCATTGTATAGCCATGGGCAAGTGCTTGATCATGTATTGTTGTTACATTTAGCCATTTACTATTTATTAGTAGATGTGATGAATCTTGTACATTGCTTGCCATGTAATTTTCTGAAGTTGCAGTGGATGAAACTGTGCTGTGTCCTCTTGAGATATTGTTTTTTGTAGCATCATGTAAAACCTACAAAAAATTTCTCATTTGGATATTATATGATGACCATGTCCTATTCATCATGGATAAAATGTTTTGGGCCAACTTGTTCTTCATTGTTGGAGGATAACTCTTTGGAGGATTTTTCTTCATTTTGCCATTTGAGGGAAATAATTTTGTAGCCGAGGATTAGAATAAACTCTACACTTGTCATGAGTGGAGAGAAGGACAACATGGGGTGAACTATGATGCTTGCCAAGCTCAGATTTTCAGCCCACCTTCATTTCCGGAGCTTGAGGTGGAAGGAGATTTTCAGGAGTTGCCTTGTTGGGAGGTGGCTCATTTTGTTTGGATGATTAATTGGGGATGGAGGATCCACATTGGGGAGATGTTCCTCATTATCTTTCAGACTCCATGCCTTGAGTGGAGATTCTTCAGTTCTATCCTTGCAGTTGCTTGGGGACAAGCAACATTTGGGAGGGGAGGATTGTAATGTTCCAAATTTTTCTTCAATAAATTGGAACATTAATTTTTGTCTAAATTCATTTAGGAGATGTATAATTGGGTGAGGAGGCCCAATGATAATAAAAACATAAATAAAATCCCTCTAGTATGAAAAGGGATCAGCCATGGAACCAGATTTCACACCCTCATGTGTCAAAGGAGATATTTGCAAAGAGGTTTGACCAAGTCAACCAGCGCAGGAGATGAGGTGGAAAGCACTACATGGAGGGAAGCTTCTAGAGGAAGGGAAACCATAATTCGAAGTAGGTCCCATGGAGAGCCTTCATTTTCTATATATGGAGAGGAGGAGAGCCATTTCCATTCATGCTTATGTTTATGATTTCATGTATATTCATACATTATGCATTCTTAGCTGTTTAGCAAGAATTGCTGGGAAACTCCTGTTTAGGATTTCCTCACCTTCTTGAGAGGATTCTTGGAGGTTGTTTATTCATTCTCCACATTTCTTGTCTCAAGGCCAAAGCATATCCTCCAAGACAATGTTATTGCTGCAACAACATAATACTGTGTTGAAGGGTGTTGCAGTGGAGACTCCACAACACCGCTTCCATTGCTTGTTTTTCAGAGGGAGAGTCTTTCTTTCATTTGGAGGATCATTTTCGAAGCCTTGGAGCTTAAATTCAGATCTTGGCATCAGGAAAACTCATATTCTTTCCCCTACTGTGCAGTTTGCTCCAGTAACTGCATTATTTTGGTAAGTGCATTTGCTGCAGGGTTTTGCAGATTGATTGGAGGGTGAGATCTCAAGTGTAAGGATCAGCCTTCCACTTTGGAGATCCATTGGATAGGGTTTACTTCAGATTGTTCATCATCTTCAGCCTTATTTATTGAGTTCCATATTTGAGTTGCAGCAGCTGCCCAGCAACTCCAGCATTTTGGCCATTTTGTGTATTTCAGCCAATCCCTTGGAGGATTGATGTATTATTGCTTCAAAGGGTTATAGCTTTGATCCCCTCATTTATCTGAGATGATATTATCATATTCAGTCATGTTTAATATAAATTTTAAGTATACTGTGTTATTTTCTACAGTCCTACTTTTGGTACATGTAAATTGCCGGAAACCCTTGCCGGGTGTCCTTTTCTTTGTGTAAAAGAGGTTAAACCTATATTTATCTGTTATTTGATCAATATAAGCTATATATAAGTCATATTCCATCATTTTATGTAGCAACCCTAATGAGAATTACGCTCTCATAGTATTCAGAAATTTCTGTTTAGTAAAGTCATGGGAAATCGGGGTTTTCTAGACTAGTCGGGAAAGGAGGAACTGTTTAACTTAGCTAGAGTGCTTATTTTGAGCTGAAATTTGGAGCATAGGTCCCTCATGACCTAATATATCAGATCCAACCGTTCCCATCCCATGTTTTTATGAAAATATGTGATATTAAGATTTTTAGTGCATAAATTTATGATTTTCCCCATCCTTTGGATTGTAAATCTGAATTAAAGTGGATGTTGTAGTTCAATATGATGTATTTATGTTCCTCACACTTATTCTAAGCTTATTCATCACAGCAAGACCGTTATACAGTTGATGTCTTACTGAATCCCTGAAAAGGGAACATTACAAGGTTGAATCTGCTGGATATTTCCATGCCCAGGAATATGCCCACTTGGCATAATAGACGAACATGTGTCATAGCCCTTGCTAGGAGGCTAGATCTCTTCCTGATTAAGGGTACTTTACTCGAGCAATTTGATAAGGCCAAACAGTGGGTGGGTACTGGGGGCTCATCAGATCATTCACCGATTTTCTTTGAGATTGACACCGACAATCAAAATCCCATGGCCCCTTTTAACTTAAATTCTAGCTGGTTGGTGGAACCAAAATTTCAATCAATTTTCAACAAGGAATGGAAAGATTGTGAGCAATCTCTGGATTTGGCTCCTGCTAGAGTTGTATTTAACAACCCGTCTCGCATCAAAGCGCTCACCATGGGCTGGGAAAAGGAAAAGAAAAGAAAAGAGGATGAGGAAATACACAACGTTGAATTGAAATTAGGTCGGATGAATGAACCTGATTCTTTGGGCTTCCAATCAGCAAAGAATAAAGATAGATTAATTGTTTGGAACTCTCAAAGGCCAAAACATTGAGGAACATAGAAGAGAAATGGCGACTCAAGAGCAGAGTGATTTGGTTAGAAGCAGGGGATGAAAACACTAAAATTTTTCAACACTGTGCAAAAGGCAGGAAAAGCATCAATACCATTTGGGAGCTCACTTATCATTATGGGTGGGTGGCTCACACATATGATCAGCTCTCAGATATGGGTATTCAACATTTCACCAATCAATACAGGGCACCGATCGATGTCAATTTTCCAGAAATCCTTCAGATTGCCCGCACGACGCATAGATATGTGGATGAGGATGTCATGGATGACCTTAATGCCTTGGTCTCTTTTGGGGAAATTGAGGGGGTACTATAATGGTTTAAGAAGGATAAGAGTCTGGGTACCGATGGTTGGCCCATCGAATTCTACCTCACATTCTTTGAACTCATAGGCAAGGATCTACTTCGGGTCATTGAGGATAGCATATCCTCGGGGAGGATATTTGATGGTTTCAACTCTACTTTCATCACCCTCATACCCAAATGTGACAATTCCTAATCTTTCCATGATTATCGACCCATCTCTCTCTGCAACTACATTTACAAAATCATCTCCAAAATCATTGCAAATCGCATTAAGACCATCCTCTCCCATCACATTGCCAATGAACAATGTGCTTTCCTCCATCATCATCAAATCCATGAAGCTATTGGAACTGCTTAGGAAGCATTACACTCCATTAAACTCAAGCATATCAAGGGCACCATCCGCAAGATTGACTTGGCAAAAGCTTTTGACTGTGTTAATTGGAATTATATTCACCTCATCCTCATTCATATTGGCCTCCCACGTGATTTCACCAACTGGATTATGGGATGCATTACCAATGGTTCTTTCAGCATCCTTTTCAATGGTGCTGCTACTGATTTTTTTCATGCTGGGAGGGGACTTCGTCAAGGCTGCCCCCTCTCCCCCCCTTTTTTCCTTTTAATAATGGAGGGCCTCTCTGCCCTCATGGCCCAAGAAAAGAATGAGGGCTCCATTCATGGCATTGAAATTAATGATTTTATTCGATTGATGCATCTATTATTTGTGGATGATGTAATAATATTTCTGGATGGTTCTTGTCATGATAATTCAAATTTTTACAAGCTGCTCAACACTTTTAGCAAAGCTATAGGTTTGGTAGTGAATCAAAGCAAATCCACCATTATGATGGTTAGATGTTCCGACACTCTTTGGGTCTATTTCATTATGGTCACAAGGATCTGGAAGATGGATTAAAGTATAATGGGTGAAAATGTGAAGTTGGGTTACACTTTTTGCCCTTTTTTTAGAAACAAAAACTCTTTTTTTTTTTTTTGAATTTTTATTTATTTATTTATTTTTTCAACTTTCTACAAGCCAAAACAATTTTTTTGTTTACAATTTCATTTTTGCGATAAAAATAAAAGTTGTCAGAAATTTTATTAGCTTTCTATTACTTATTTTTTGGAATTTTTTTATACACATTTGATATGTCAACTTAGTGTTTCTTTCAGTGTGTGTTTTTTAACAATCAAATGATTCATAAGAATTCATGTTAATACACACTGGTGTATTTTTTGAAACTTTGTGTTTTTGAGAAACAAAATGTGTTACAACAATCTAGACAGAGTCTACTTCGGTTTCTTCATATTTACAAAGCCAGCAGTTGCATATCATAATTACTAGAATATTTTGAACTAGTCCAATATGAAAAAACTGCATATTTTGAATATGTTTCACGACACAAGAAATTTCTTAAGATATAAGTTATAAACTAAAAATCTAAAAACTACCCATTACAGATGACGGACCAATGTAATGCACCATAATTTTTTCAATTTTTTTACAATGTATTTTGGAAGATATAGAATTATGATTTCACTGAATCATAATGACCTTCAGAAATTGTTTGCACCTATTTTATTACAAAATTAATTAAACTTAGTAAATATTTATGAAATTCTATAAAAGCTATATTTCCTGAAAGTATATTGAATTCTGAAAATGCTTGTCTTGGTTCCGATAGTTAATTCAGAATGTTTCATGGAGTTTAATCAGTCCAAAGTTGAAGATATGTATTCGGAGCTTGGCTCTACGTAATTTTTGACGTGTTAGTTCAGCCGAACTTTTAAAAAAAGTTTGGCCAAATTGTTTTTTGTGTAGACGGGCTGTCAAGTCTAACGACATAAAATTTCGGCTGATTTTTTTATAAAAGTTCGACCGAACTTTTACCCGACTTTCCGTCGGCCAGAAAATACCACGATGCCGCTCCAAAAAAACATTTCGCGGAAATATGAATTGCTGTGAAATCATTCATTATTTTCACATATTTTCGTATATTTGGTCTGATTTTACAAAGATCTTGGTCTGATTTTGCAAAGAGTTGTTTTGGGTTTAAGGACTTTTGTTGGAGGTACATTCAAATGACATTTTTGAAAAGGATTGTTTTGGGTTTAAGAACTTTTCTTAGAGGTACATTTAAAGGACATTACATTCAAAGGACATTTCTTGGAGGTATGTGATACATTTTTTGGATGTTTTTTGGGCTTCATTTTTTTTTAAGGTATGGATTTGGGCTTAATTTAAATTGTTTTTGAAGGTATGGATTTAGAATTAATTTTCAAAAGACTCTTTTTAGGCTTAATTTCGAAAGGACTCTTTTTTAGCTTAATTTCAAAATGACTCTTTTTAGGCTTAATATTGAAAGGACATTTTTTGGACATTTTTTGGAAGTATTTTTTAAAGCGATATTTTTTTAGAGGATTTTTTGAAGTATTTTTTGCAAAATTTTTAAAATGAGTTTTTTTTTTTTTTTAAATTAAATCTTTTGTGTTGTTTTTTTTAATTGTGTTTTTGTCTCAATTTTTGAAGGAAATTTTTTGAACTTCATACTCTATTATCATGGGAAATCGAAGGAATTGTACGAGAAAATATGATAAAAAAAGAGACTCTGAGGAACATAGAGAAGGGACGAGACAATATCACAAAAGAAAGATAGAAGCACTCTCAAATATTGAAGGGGAAAATCAACCTCAACTAGAAGTTGAAGCAAGTATGTAAATGTAAATATTATGAATTTGATATATTAAAAATTTTCCTAGTGTAAAATGTGAAGCTTAATTTTTATTTGATGAACTAATTTGAAAAATATTTTGCAATGTAAACAGAGAGAGATATTCCTCAAAACATTGATGATGAGATACAAAATTTTGAAAGAGAAAGTGAAAGAGATATTGAACCAATGATTGAAGATGGTGAAAATGTTGAAAGAAATTCAAGTGAAGAAATTGAATAACAAGGTATATATATATATATATATATATATATATATATATAGATGTTGAACACATGCACGTATTATTGAAATTATACATATTTATAAATTAATTTATTTATTGAATATGTAAACTTATTATGTACTATTCATTCAAATATGTACAGATGAAATCAATGTCGATGATGAGATGTTAGAAAATGTTGACACTCACACATATGGATATAAAAGAGCTGATCATATTATACGAAATCGCGTTAACCACATTTTTAATACGTACTTCATAACGGAAAATGTGACAGTTCAAGCCCAAATGTTGAAAAGTATCCTATCATTAAGGAAATTAAAAGAAGCTACGACTTTATTGTGTATTCGAAAATCAACCAAAGATAAAAAATGAAGGAAAATGTGATAAAAAATACAAATATTGCTTTAAATTCAATTAGAATATCTAGACAGAAAAATGTTTCAGTTGTACATAGAGCAATACATATGGCAGTGGTTTCATCAAGTACTAAAGAGAATCGCTTGGTAAAATCTATGGCACGAACATTAGGAACCTCATGAAAAATTTGCACAAACATCAGAAATTTCGGTTGAAAATAGATGTAAATGATGAAATCGCTTGTTGGAGAGATATTTGTAGGCAACCATATAAAGATAGACTTGGATAAAATGTTAAAAAAATAATATATGAATATTGGAAGAAAAATTCGTGTGTTTCACCAACTGCAAAGCATGTGATGCGAAGAAGAATAGCACGAAATATGTACAAATAACATGAAAAACATTTCTTGGAAACCACTTTGATAGAGTTTTTCAACAAGTTCAAAGAAGAGAATCGTGAAATTCATGTCTCAATCAGTGCTTTTGTTAAAAAAAAACCATGGTACATAAAACCTATCACCATACGTGACACTTGTTGTTGTCATTATCATGTGGAATTTGAGTTATATTATGACACATTCCTTAATTTTGGTAGAAAATTTTGGAAGGATTCACCTCCTCCTTCCACTATTTGTGATTTCATATCTCAAATTCTATGTGAAAGACAAAGCGATGAACTATTTTACGAAAAGAAATGTGTTGGTGGTAAAAAATGCGAAGATTATGGAAATTTGACTAAATTTCAAAACAAATATCGTATTAATATAAATTATCAATAATTGTCCAACATGAAAGTGAATTGGAAGATATATGAATATATCCATACATCGATTCAAGGTGAAAATAGTGATAAAATAATTGAATTACGAGAAGAAGAAGTTTTTGTGATAGAATTTTTGAGAAAGTTTGAGCAGAAATTTATAAATACACAAAGCATTCCCATAGAGCTGGATAGCAAGACTTACAATTCAAAAAATCCCGTGAATTTTTTCCACCAGGGACCATTTTGTCAGTAATTGATTTTGCAAAAAAACTACACATTTGTTCGACAAAAAGAAATTCAGAGTGAATACTATCATTCTGACCAAGTCTCCATGCTCGTCCATATTCTATATGGACATGCTGAACAAAACGTCGATCATATAGAAAGCACCAGTGAAAATCGACATGTTATTAAATAATATCACTTTTATATCAGTGACGATCGTACACATGATACATATTTTGTACAACACTATTTTGGAAAGATTTATGACTCCTTGAAAAGTCGTGGAATAACATTCAATGAGAATTGGATATGCTTAGATGGATGCGCAGGTCAATTCAAATCTTCACGATCATTATTTTAGTTGTGTTGTCTTCATAAGAAAACCTGCATTAAACATTGTTGGAATTTCTTTGAGACTGGCCATGGAAAAGGAGAACATGACAGTGCAGGGGCATGCATGAAACGAACACTTCGAAGATATCAAATGAACCCCTCTGCAAGCCGACTTGTGGATGCTAAAGAAGTTGTTCAATGGTGCATCGCTGCTCTAAGCCATGAGACTAACCGATCAAGGGAAGTGCGTAGGTACATTCAATTTAATTTTTATTGGATATCTAATTTTAAACAGTTTACATTTATCACAATTTGATTATCTTTGATTGTATTTTGATATCATATTTACATTCTTCTTTGAATTTTCCATATAAAGGTTTTTTTGGCATATTGGGATCGAAGATGTAGATAGATCAATTGGAAACAATAAAAGGGACCTGAAAATTGCATTCAATTAAAACAAAGTTGTCCAGAAACGTGTTTGCATTGGATAAAAGAAAATATTCTTGTTTTTGTCGTGTTTGCATAGACAACACATAATCCAATTACGTTTGTAAAAACAAAATGTATGTAAAAGATTGGAAACATACAGAGCTAAATACAAAGGGAAAAATTTATGTTGCAATGTAGAAGAAATGAAATCAGAGGAGACTACAATATCATCGGATGGTGATCGAGTTTTTGATCTTGTTAGAGAAGGTAACATTTGAATTGCTTTCAAATGATAAAGATCTAGAAAAAAAATTAAATACATATAAGTTTGTTAAGTTTGTTTTATTGTGTAGGAGATGTTTTTCTATAATTGCACCTACTGACAACGATGAAAATGTGAAGTATTATTTGATGCATTGCACTGAACGAAAAATGAAATTATTAGAAAACTATAATGATCACGGGTTTCCATATGAAATAGGATCTATTATACTGAAAGGTTATTTTTTCAGACAAACTAATCAAAATGGGGATTTTGTTTACTTTGAAGACTATGAACCTGATGTCATAAGTTGTCAATATAGTCACTTGGTGTGTGCAACATGCATGAAGTTGATAGAGGTTCAATCAAAGAAAAAAATGAAAATTAAGAAATCGAAAATGTCAAAATCCTATCATGAACGGATCATTGAAGATGGCATTCCATTGGAGTTTTTTTTATTGAACTGCCCAACAATTTCTTCTCTTTGGATTATGTTTTAGAACTTCCACAACTCAACTAAAAATTGAGTTGCCTTGTTATGTTATCTGTGCAAGTGTTTTCACATGTACAAATTGTTTTGGTACATGCACACTAGTATCAATTGAAAGTAGATTTTCTATACATGCATTGATGAAAATTTTTGCATGTATATATATATGTGTGCGTGTGTGTGTGTGTGTGTACTATAATGAAATTAACTATTCAAGAAATTTTACTATGTGCATTGAAGAAAAATGTTTCATGTACCGAATATATATGTTCTAGAATGAAATTAACTGGAAATAGTTTTTCTATGTGCATTGATGAAAAATGTTGCACGTATTGGATATATACACGGACTGAATGTGACCAGTTTTTCTCGTTGGCTTTTCTGGTAAAAAGTATCCACAATGTAAATAAATCATCCACGGTATAGTTTTGTATGAAGATTCCTTTCAGACAAGAGACTCGGAGAACTTATCTGACTTTTGGTGGGATTTGACTCACATCTCTATTCCTAATAGAAAATCTAGTACACAATTTGTCTGTCCAATGGTCAGATATGTTCTAGGCAATTAACTAAAAGTAGCTTTTCTATGTGCATTGATGAAATTTTTTGCATATATTGAATATATATATGTTCTAGAATGAAATTAATTGTTCAAGTAGTTTTCCCATGTGCATTGATGAAAAATGTTTCACATTCTAAATATATATGTTCTAGAATGCAATTAATTGAAAGTAGCTAAATTCTATAGGCATTGATGTAAAGTAGCTTAATTCTATTGACATTGATGAAAAATGTTGAAGTACTGGATATATATGTTCTAGAAAGCAATTAACTATTCAAATAGCTTTCTATGTGCATTGATGAAAAAGGTTGCACGTATTGGATTTATATGTTCTAGAATGGAATTAACTGAAAGTAGCTTTTCTATACATGTGCATTGATGAAAAATACTAGATATATTTACATTATAGATTGCATTTTTAAAATTTTATGATTGTTTTCAACACATATAACAAGACCTAGAATCTTATGATTGTTTATATATATATATATATATATATATATATATATATATATATATATATATTGTACTTCAATCGTTTTAACATATATATTCAAACATGTGCAGTTCACAACATTACTTCACATGCCAAATGTAGATCAACCATCCAAAACTTAAGTTTTAATTTAACAAAAAATTATACATTACTTCACATGCCAAATGTACTTCAACCATCCAAAACTTAAGTTTTAAAAACAAAACAAATTATAACACAACATTACTTCACATGCCAAATGTAGTTCAAAAGAAAAACATAAATATAGATCACAACATTACTTCACATGCCAAATGTAGTTCAACCATCCAAAACTTAAGTTTTGAAAACCAAACAAATTATAACACAACATTACTTCACATGCCAAATTTAGTTCAACAATCCAAAACTTAAGTTTTAAAAACATTATATACCACATTCACATGTACCAAATGTAGTTCACATAAAATATATCCAAATTTTTTAGATCTCAAAAGTATCAAGTTATATATGACTGCATCTAGATAATATATAAAAAAGTAATTTTAAGACTAGAAATCTCAATCAAATCTAGAAATCATCCATCAAATACAGATGGATGTAGTGTCTTTCCCAACAAAGTCTCAATCCGCAAGCTATCCTGCGAAGCATGGGGAACCTGTACACAATGCACATACAAACACTAAAATTTGATGTTTTAAAATTGAGTGAGAATATATAGAACTTCATGTAAAAAACAAAATATAAAAAAAATCATGCAATACCTCATGATGTTTCCTTTCCATTTGTTGCTCATCTACTACAACTTCCCCCATGGAAACATCTCCAACACTAAACTGTACAATATACATGTATATATATATATTAAAAATTTTCAAATGAAAATGCATATATATAAACTTATTTTCAATAATATTAAAAAAAAATTAGACCACTTGTTCAAATGGTTGAAATGTTGTGGATGTTCCTATCTCCATCGCTAGAGTCCGTGGAGAAAATAAATCCTCTATAGAAACCTAAAATTAAAAGAATTAATTTAAGTATAAAATAACTCAAGATCAAGATCTCAATTTATAATAAAAATTTTAAACTTCAATTTATAAATTATAAATTAAAAACATATATATTTAAGTGAAAATTTGAATACTTCTACAAGTGGATTTGGCACATCTCCTAAGAGAGGCTCCAAAAGAAAATCTCCAAAAACCTAAAATTCAAAAAATTTAAAATAACTCGAGATATAGATATATCTCATTTTTTAATTGAACTTTTTGAGGTGGAATATATAACTTAAAAACATAGTTTTTGAAAGTGAAAAATTGTCCATACTTTTTGTGAATCTAGCATATCTCATAAGGAAGTAGAAGGTACATCTCCTAAGGAAGAAGAAGGTACCGCCATCCCAAAAACATCGGACGGAATCAGAATCTGTTAAAACATTTTATTATATATACATGAAAATGTACATGTGTGCACAATTATTTATTTTAAAAATATCAAGTTTAAAAAACACTATCATTTGCCAACATATCTTGATGGTGAGACCCATCTTGATTGTTTGAACCAGAGGCTCCGAACGTGATATTAACATTTTCATCATTCATCAAGCGTGAAAACTGGAAATGGTGTTAACATATAATGATACATTTTTGTTAGATTAATGTATACAAATAAATGTATGTATATATATGTATTTATTACAGATTGTATGATGTGTTAAAATAATTTAACCCTAACCATTAACACATACCGTTCCCATGCCCTCTTCCTCATGAAAAATTAGGTCATGCCAACCATTGCGACAATTCCTTGCATATGTTTTGAGATCTTCAACACTCATGTTGTCAATCTCTTCATCTATATAATACACAAAATTGGCGCGTGCATTTTCACATGCTCTTTTTCGATTCAGACAAAAATCGACTCCACCCAATCCACTGTGAACATTTTCGATGATGGCATCCCTTGCTTCTCGACTAATTTGAGAAGTGGCTTCCATCTCTGATCACAAATTTTCGACACGAACAGGTTGACTAACCAATGGTGGCTTAGGACGAGGCAACTTAGCATCATGCCTAGCGCCCCTACGGTCACATAATCGATCTTTCCCAGAACCAAAAAAATTCACAGGGAAGGTCATTGTAATTGGGTTTCATTTGCAAAAAGAATTTTGCATAAAAGAATTTTGCAAAATAAATAGGAACCTCGTCGTCCATGGGAGTCTTCCATAAGCCGCAAGGTGTCTATCATACAAATAGTGAGCTATATCAAGGTTCTTGAAATATTGCACCTTCAACATCTTTCTTTTCGACCCTTCTTTGAAATTAAAGATAAACTTTGCCATTGTTGTTGTAATTCTTTCTTTAAAAACTTTCCATTTATCGGGACCCATCACTGTTTCCTTTCTTTTTCTCATGACATCCACAAAAGTATCTGTGGTTAGCCCAAGATTTGGTACACATATACTAGTTGGCCTAAAGAATGTGTAACTATTTCCAAGCTTTATCGACTCTCAACAAGTAGAGTCATAGACACAAGATCTCTTTGCAATTTTGCATGAATATGTTGACACCTTTATAAGGTGCATTGCTGCATGTTTCTTTCCCACGATATATTAGAAATGTCTGCCGGATAAGTCGTGGTGGGTAGACAACCTTCTTCTTGAATGAAGCGTTCTGCCCTATGTCTTTTTTTACCAACATTTGGAGCATTTTCAGCCTGTGCATCAATATATAAAATTTTGTATATTAGAAAAAACACATGTAAACAAATTTGTACAAATTGAATGAAAAAAATATTCAAATTGATGGCAACCTCGATGTGGTTGGCTAACATCTTGCCCACCCTGAAATTGTTGAGAACCAGAATGAACCTACTGAGAACCAACACCTCCATCCGTTGATTGGCCTCTGGGGAAGTAAATATCACCACCTTCACGCAACCTGCTAGCACTTATTGATGGCCCTCTAAGGATATTTGAACCACCACCAACCTCTCAAGACGAGAGAGAAGCTTCATAAAAAAATACGAATTTATAATCAATTGAAAAATACATTCATACATATAAATACATGTACATATTCATTGTTTAAATTGCATGAACCATACCATGACTGGGTGAACATGGGCATGCTCCATTGATGGAGTAGAGACCCTTCTCCTCTTAGCTCCTAAAAAATAAAAAATGAAACTTATTAACAACTAATTTAACTCACAAAGTTGATAAAAAAATCAATTCCATATGTACACACATGTATGTATATGTATGGAGATTTAAGATTATATTTAAATACCATGAACATTCCTCGATCCCTGATCCCCCTCTCTTGTAGAGATATGGGATTCTATTGATCTTCGTCGTTCATCCTCCATGATATATATATCTACGGTGGACATTTACAATTATTTTTTTAAATGAATAGTTTAAAATAAATTCAAAATAAATTTCAGAAAATTAATGTAATTTAGTGTACACATCTTATGTAAAACACAACTTTCAAAGCATTAATTGAATATGTGTGAAACTCAATTTAAGCAAATTTTTTTTTATAAAAATGTTAAGTTCACCAAATTGCGCTTTACATGGTGGGAGCACACTTGGTATAAAATTGAAAAAAACACATTGTCATTAAAAAATAAGTGAAACTCCATTTAAATAAAAAATTGTTGAAGTCCCTGCATTAAATGTGAATTTCACCACTTGTTGCAAATGTGAAGTTCACCAAGTTGCTCTTTACATGGTGTGGTGGGAGCACACTTGGTATATAATTGAAAAAATCACATGGTCATTAAAAAAGATGCATTTATAAGTACAAAACACACACATATCCAAGATATGTTACAATGTCCATCAATAAATTTTGATGGAGAGCATCTCAACACTAATTTATCTTTGAGAGATGAATATTGAATTTTTGAAGAAGAGCGTTTCAAAACTAATTCATATTTGAGAGATGAATCTTGAATTTTTGAAGAAGAGCGTCTCAAAACTAATTCATCTTTGAGAGATGAATATTTCATTGGAATTTCCACGTATAATTCTAATTCATCTATTAATTCATCTTCGATAGATGAATCCTGAATTGGTATTTTCCCACGCAATGGATCAGCAAACATCTTATTCACATTTATACAATGTCTTATACTAAAAAATTGAAATTGGCTAACAATATTGTTTGATATTCCATGTAGTTATTTTAGCCTCTCCTTCTTAACTTGGTACACACCATTCATATGGTTGCACATAAGTTCAGAATTGGTGGAAACTACAATTCCATTTGATCCATACTCCATAGCTGTTCCCGAGCCTTCTATCAATCCAACGTAATATGCCTTGTTGTTTTTTGTTCTTCCCGGTATACTCATTTTCCTTTGGATGAATTTGCTAGTCGCAATATTGGAAAGAACATATGTAATCACTGCTTTCCCTGGATTTGGATAGCAAGAAACATCTATGCATAATTTCCATTTTTCAACCATATTTAATGGTTTTTTATCCCTAAAAAAAAACAAATTCAATAAAAATATATATTAAATTGACATTTGTTGCAAATGCATGGGAGAAATGACATATGATCATGAGATAAATGACATGTGCATGGTTTATCTTAAAGTTTGACTTAAAAATTTTATGGTAGAATTCACATCTAGAATTAATGGGAGGAAGCCTCTAGTTTGTGGGAGAAATGAATTTTATGCACTTACTAAAACAACTACTTATGTCAAAAGTCACAAATTTATGAGTTTGTGGGAGAAATGAAATAGAAATGACACATGCCTTAAAGTTTTCCTAAAATTTTATGGGAGAAGGGAGAAATGACACATGTACACAGTTTTCCTTAAAGTGGTTGAGGTTTATGGATATGAAAATGAAGAACTTCTATTTAGATCGGTTACAGAGATTGATTGTCGGGGCATTTACTGGATATGTCACATTTGAGAAAATATGAGATCTAGAGGCCACCTATCCCTTTACAGACTCTGCCTTTAGAACTTGTAGAAGTTAACACTCAACAGACAGAATAAAATCCTATGGAAGTTCAAAATCCTATGAGATTTCAGCCACTTTAGGTTCAATTTTTAGGCCTTAAAGCTTGAGAGAAATGAAATTTACATGATTTGCAAAATTATTTTATGCGCTTACAAAAAGCATGATTTAAAGTTAATGGGAGAAAGCCAACATGACATGTATGCTTTAAAAAATTTGCCTAAGAATTTATGGAAGAAATGACACATGTACATAGTTTTCCTTAAAGTGGTTAAGGTTTATGGATATTAAAATGAAGAACTTCTATTTAGATCTATTACAGAGATTGACTGTAGGGACATTTACTAGATATGTCACCTTTGAGAAAAGATGAGATCCAGAGGCTACCTGGCCCTTTACAGACTTTGCCTTTAGAACTTGTAGAAGTTAACACTCAAAAAACAGACTAAAATCCTATGGAAGTTCAAATTCTATGAGATTTCAAACACTTTAGGTTCAATTTTTAGGCCTTAAAGCTTGAGATTGGAAAATAAATATCATCCAAAACTTTACCCTTTATGATGGTTAAAGGAAAACACTCAGATGCATGTCACAAAACAATGTCGATTAAGTTTTGCAATCATAGGTAATTTTGTTGATGAAGTTGATTTAGATGTGATTCCTTTGGATATATGTGGAGTTGTGTTGGGTAGTCCTTATCTTTATGATCGAGATGCCATATTTTATAGGAAAGAGCATAAGTATCATATCTTTAAAGATGGAATTGAATATGTTGGTAGGGCACACATACCTAAGATAAAATTGGATTTAATCAATGTTAGTCAAATGAAAAGACTCATGAGTTCAAGTAAAAAGTATTTTTCTCATGTTTGTTAAGAAATAACCTAATGAGAAGTATGATGCTTTTCAAGGATGTGATCTTAGTTTAAGGTCAAATTGGTTGAAATAGTAGATTATTATACATAATTTTTTAAAGAAACAAAAAGTAAACCTCCTAAACGAGAAATACATCATGAGATTCAATTACAATATGATGCTCCTCTTCTGAACATTGGCGTGTATCGTATATGAGTCATTAAACTGGATTTAAGAAATGGTTATCATCATATTCGTATTGCAAAGCATGATATGCTTATTTTTTAGTTCAAGTTGGGAAGTTAGAAGTTTCATGGGTGCAGTTCAATATTGGAGGAAGTTTGTTTTTCATTTCTCTTTTATTGCATCACCACTTCATGCTTTAACAATTTCTAAAGTTTCTTTCGAGTGGGGAGGAAAAAAAAACAAGCATTCGACACTTTAAAGCAAACAAAAATTCAGCTCCAGACTTAGCTTTACCAAACCTTCAACAACCATTTGAAATAGAAACTGATTCTAGTGGGTATATGCAATGGGTGATGTGTTATTGTAGAAAGGAAAGCCTATTTGTTTTCATTTAGAAAATTTTTCTTAAGTAGTTTCAAATTATTCAACCTAAGAAAAATAATTATATGGAGTATTAGAAAGTTTTAAGAAATGGAAACATTATTTAATGGGAAAATAAATACTGATTCATACAAATCATAAACCACTTTAACACCTTCAATCTCAAACTAAGTAATAAAATAGTTGAGTTAACACCTTCAATCTCAAACTGAGTAATAAAATAGTTGAGTTGTTTAAAGATATAGATGCATAAATTCAATGAGCATAGTTTTGAGATATACAAGTCCAAAATCGAATAGTTGTTGGTGAAAAAATATCAGTGGATCATTATGGATATATCTGCTTCATTAAAAGGGATTTTTTTAGAAGGATGGAATAAGTTGGAAAGAAGGGAAAATATCACAATTATATGTTAATGCATGTGTTTTACATTGAATATTTTTCATTTTATTAAGAATCTATTTGAAACAATTAAGTATATAAGGTTAAAACCTATGTTTTGTGTCAAATTAATTTTGGTTTCAATTGGAAAATTTTATGGCTAATGTGTTTTTGTCGAAATGTGATAGACCCCATTAAAATGGGAGATATATTGAATTGATTCCTATGGTGAAAAAAAATATTTGAGTAGTTTAAAGATATAGAGGCATAAATTCAATGAGAATAGTTTTGAGATATATAAGTCCAAAATGGAATAGTTGTTGGTGAACAAATATCAGTGGATCACAATGGATATATCTGCTTCATTAAAATGGATTTTTCTAGAAGGATGTCCACTAAGTTGAAAAAAAGGGAAAATATCACAATTATATGTTAATGCATGTGTTTTACATTGAATATTTTTCATTTTATTAAGAATCTATTTGAAATAATTAACTATATAAGGTTAAAACCTATGTTTTGTATCAAATCACTTTTGGTTTCAATGGGAAAATTTTAGGGCTAATGTGTTTTTCTCGAAATGTGATGGACCCCATTAAAATGGGAGATATATTGAAATGATTCCTATGGTGTAATAAAATAGTTGAGGTTTTTTAAAACTCGCGCGCTCACAGCAGGCGTCTGAATAGGTTTGCGGTCGCAGAGAAGCCATAGCTACCGCCATGAGCACGCCTGGGGGTGGGGAGCCCTCTCCCACCTGTCCGATCTCATTTTTGGATGCCTTTCGAAGTCTATTAACATAGAAAGGGAAGAAAATATCGATTCCTGATGTCCCAAAATTCATCAAAAAACTAGAGGAAATTCCAGAGATTGCCCTGCCAGAGGATCAACCGATAAATATCGCCCTAGCCCTAGCTGACAGAGGGTTGGTTGGGAAATTTATGGGTCGCTAGCCATCTACAAAAACTACAGATGACTAGATTCAACACAACTGGAGGCCTCAGCTGAAAAAAAATGTGATCTGCTATGCTGTCGGAAGAGGCTACTTCATCTTCGAATTCACCACCAAAGAAGATCGAGATCTGGTATTCAGAAATGGTCTGTATTTCATGGGAAATCAGGGTCTATATCTTAATAAATGGACCCCTGACTTCGATCCATTATTCGATGTCCCTAAGGAGGTCCTAGTCTGGGTCCGGCTCCCTAACCTCCCAATCCATTGTTGGAGCTTTCACTCCTTGCAGAAGATTGGAAATGGGCTGGGCCGATTCATTGACAAAGTAGATAACAAGGGCCAATACACCTGTGCTAGAATCTGCGTGGAAGTCGACTTGGAAACTGGTCTACCTGAAGCGGTAAAACTTACAGTTGGAGAATGGAATCATCATCAGAAGCTGGACTACGAGTAATTGCCTTTCAAATGTAGAACCTGTCATGAACATGGACACTTCCAAATAAACTGCCCAAAAGCCCCAACAGGGGACAAGGTGGAAGAAGAAGGATGGAAAGAGATAAAAAAGGGCAAGGCTATCCCAAAGCCAACTGAGAAGAAAAATTTTGGGCCATTGGGGAAGCCCCAGACTAAACCAAAGGCCAAATCAGCTCCAAAAGAAGGCTCCTCATCAGGTGAAAAGGTGGAAGCCATTGAGACCCAAGAAGAACCAAACGACCTGTCGAAGAAAGTGAAAGAAACTGGTGCAGAAACAGTTATTCCCCTAGCAGATGATGATCAAGGGGGAAACGACAAGGAGCACATCAGTCTTGCCTCCGATTTTGGGGGAGAAACAGAAGAGAGAGACTCCAAATCAGACAACTCGCAAGTCACCCCTATCAAGTCGGCCAGGGGTCGAAAATCCAAGAAGAAACAGAGAGAGGAAAATACTTATCTGGATGTACTCCAAGGTTCCCAGAAAAATCTCAAAGGAATGATGAATACTAGATCTGGGCGCAAGCATGGCAAGGCTCCAAAAGGAGCCACAACCTCCCAAGCCAGTAAATAATGAAATACATCTCCTGGAACTACAGAGGGTTAGGCAGCAGGCTGAAAGAAGAAGCCCTAAAAGACATTGTAAGGATGTATTCGCCTGAAATCCTTCTCATCCAGGAGACAAAGCTGGAGGATCTTCTTCTCCTCCAAGCTAGAAAAGCTTTTTGGCACAAAGTTCAAGTAAGAGCTGTCAGTGCGAGAGGCACCTCTGGAGGGATTGCCTCCTTTTGGGATAGCTCCATATATGATCTGATTCATGAAGAAAGTTTCCCCCACTAGCTTTTCACTAAGCTTCTCCACAAAGAATCTGGCCAACAAGTAAGTATGTTCAATCTATATGCTTCGGTCTTACCAGTTGAGAAAAAAATTTGTTGGGACTCGCTCCAGTCCTATCTTTTATTTCACAATCCAGAAAACATCATTATTGCAGGTGATCTGAATGTTACGCTAGCTGTAGAAGAGAAAAAGGGTGGCTCCCCAGTCAGGGACCCAACTAGAGAATGGGTTGAAGACATTATGTTGGGTTGGGATCTGGAGGATATCAAGCCCACACCTGGAAAATACACCTGGTCCAACAAAAGAGTAGGCCCCAGCCATATTGCTGCTCATTTGGACAGATTCCTCGTCCAAACCTCTTTCTTGACTTGCGGTCTAATGGCCACCTCTAAAATATTTCCAAACTACACTTCTGATCATAAACCCATTCTCCTTGAGCTCTCCCTGGATGGAAACCTTGGCCCCATTCCCTTTAGATTCAGTCCTCTGTGGATTCAGCAGGATGGTTTCTAGGAGGTGGTCTCAGAGGCCTGGAACTAGCAAGTCCAAGGATCCCCATTCTTTGTGTGCGAATAAAAATTGAGGGGTCTTAAAAGAGGTCTCAAGGAGTGGGCTAAAAGGTTGAAAACACCCATAGCCAAAAGAAAAGAGACCCTTGACAGCCTTGCTGTCCATCAATTAGCAATGGATAATTTCGCTGTATCTCAAAGTCTCCTTCAAAAAGAAGTTGAACTGCAAAAAGATTTCCATAGAGCAAGTAGGGAAGAAGAAGAGTTCTAGAGGCAGAAGTCCAGAAACCTTTGGTTACATGTCAGAGACAAAAATACAAGCTTCTTCCATAAGCAAGCCGAAGCTCGCAAGCACTTCAAAATAGTTTCTGAAATTCATTATCAAAACGTTGTGGTTAAAGATTTTGAAGGCATAAAGAGAGCAGCCTACTCTTTCTTCAAAGACCTTTATTCGGTGCCTAAAGACCCTCCTATCGATCCTCATGTCTATCTGATTGAACTAACTCCTCATTGTGTTCAAGACTCTGATAATTCTATGCTAACTGATCCGATCAGTATGAATGAGCTCAAGAAATATTTGGATTGCATGGAGCCGGATAAAGCTCCTGGCCCTGATGGGTTCACAGTAAGGTTCTATCTAACTTGTTGGTCCACAATCAAAAAATATCTTCTAAGAATGGTCAAGAAATATTAGTCATGTGCCAATATTGGAGGCAACATCAATTCGGCCTTCCTTGCCTTGATCCCGAAAGAGAAAGGCGCCTCCAATTTTAGCAGATTCCGACCCATCTCTTTGTGTAATACTAGTTATAAGCTGGTTACCAAAATAATAGCCAACCGCCTCAAGAAAATTCTGCCGGTCATCATCCCGGAAAATCAAGGAGGATTCATCAAAGGGAGAAATATTCTGGACAATATTGTGCTGGTGCAAGAAGCATTTCACTCAAGCTACCAACGAAATGAGAAAGGTATGGTGATTAAGCTCGATTTGGCAAACGCCTTTGATAGGGTGAGACATGATTTCCTATTTACTTTGATGAAAAAATTGGGCTTCTTAATAGCCATCATAAATTGGGTGAAAGCCTGCATAGCCTCCCCTTAGATAGCGTCGTTGGTTAATAGTCGATCAACATAATTCTTCCAAGCTTAAAGGGGTCTAAGACAAGGTTGCCCATTGTCCCCGCTCCTCTACGCTATTCAAGTCTCAGTGCTTAGCTTCCAGCTAGACTACAGTCAACAGATCCAAACTCTGCCAGGCCTTAGAATGGCTCATAATGTCAAGGACATAAATCACGCCCAGTTCGCTGATGATACATTACTTCTTGGAGGAGCAAGCATAAATTCTGCAAGGTCCTTCAAGAAGGAGCTGGACATTTATAGGGAGGTCTTAGGTAGAAAGATTAACTATCTAAAAAGCATAATATACGGCTGGAATTGCTCGATAAAGGAATTGACAGACATAGCAAGGCTCTTAGAAATGGAAGGAACCCAGACCTGGGAGTCATTTAAATATCTTGGGATCCCAATCTTCAAATCCAAACCTAAAGTAGCCCACTGGATGCCCCTGCTAGACAAGCTAAAGCTCAGAATTCAAGCTTGGGGAGCCTCATGGTTGAATAATGCCGGGAAGGTAATACTTATGAAATATGTTCTCATAAGTCTGCCATTATATCAACACTCCATCCTTCTTGCCCCTAAAACCTTTATCAGTAAAATGGATGGTCTTCTGAGAATATTTCTGTGGGAAGGGGGGGGGATAATAATGAAATAAGGCTTCATTTAGTAAACTAGGACACTCTTAAGATGCCATTCTTGGAAGGAGGTCTCCAAATGCGAGATTTGGCTGCCCAAAACCTTGCTCTGGGCTCCAAGCTCCTTTGGAACATTGTCTCTAGGAAATCTTGTTGGAGTAAGAGAGTCCTGTGGAAGAAATATTTCCATGGGCAACGTCTAAGGTGCTTGGATCAGCCCCCAAGAACATCCAAAGGATCTCCGGTTTTCAAACTCTGTCTCACAATAATGGGGCACTTCAGCCACAAACTTTACTGGATCCCAGGTTATGGGAAAAAAATAAGAATTTGGGATGATTCGATCCTAGGTGATCAGCCTTTGAACTAGGTGGAATATCTCGTAAATATTAAAGCTTGGCTTTAGGCCTACAATTTGAAAACCCTGTAGGACATCTCCAATTGGACGGATGATGCAAGAAATCTTTGGGATAGTTGGAATCTGGGGGAGGTTTCTCAATGGTTGGAGGGAGAAGCATCATTATTGCTGGATTTTCTCCAAGGAAAATCTCCCTCAAAGGCAACTTCTAAGGAAAAACTAGGGTGGGGCTCCCTCTCAGGATCATACTCAGCTTCAGAAGGTTACAAAATTATGATGGCTGTCCCAAACGTTCCTCTGGATCCAATTCAATGGAAATTTATTTGGGCCTTTCCTTCTCTTCTCAAAGTTGACTTCTTCTACTGAACGTTGGTGCATAAAAGTATCCTCATTAGAGATAATCTGCAAAGACGTGGAATGGAAGGGCCCTCCAGGTGCCCCCTATGTGTGTCGGATGAAGAAACAACTAATCATCTATTGTTATTGTGCCCCTTTTCTCAAGAAGTTTGGAGGGGTGTCCTGATGTTAGGAACTGATAAAATAGAGCTCCCCGGAAATATACCAAATCTTCTTCGAAACTGGGCCAAATTATCTCCATTCTGTCTCTCCAAAAAAAGCCTTCTCAAGACTGGCTGGATGTGGATCCCCAAATTCACATGCTAGAAACTATGGTTGGAAAGGAACAATAGAATTTTCAGGGAAGAAAGTTTAGATTTATCACTAAAATCAGAGCTCTTTTGGGTGAGTCATTAGAAGCCAACCCTTCCATAAGAAATGAAATGGTCCTAGATAGTGAGGAGGATCACTGGCTTAAAGAGCTTGTTCCAAACCATAAGGACAACCCCATTCCTCCTGCAATAGCCTCTTCTAATTGGGAAATTCGCCTGGATGAGCAGGAGTTCATTAAGTGGAGATTAGCTCTGGATGATCATTGTCTTTTCTTCGACGGGGCCTCTAAAGGTAACCCTGGAGCAACGGGTGGCGGTGGGGTTCTCCCGAGTCCTGGTGGTTCAACAAAGCTGCGGTTTGCATGGGTTTTGGGCATTGAATCAAACAACATAGCGGAGGCTCTTGCTTTGTGGCAGGGTCTAAATATGGCGATATAGAGGAATTTCCTATCCATCTCTACCTTTGGAGACTCCAGGATCATCATCCAGGAGATGAATTCCCAAAAGAACCCTTCTTAGGTTCATTTAGCCTCCATTCTCAAAAAAATCAGGCTTATCCTGCCCAAGTTCCATAAAATTTCCTTCTTCCATATTCTAAGGAAATTAAACTCTCAAGCAGATTTGGAAGCCAACCTTGGCTCTCTCCAGAGTCGGAGATCTCTGTTAGTCGACAATGTTGAATCAATCTACAACATTCCTTAAATATATTGAAGACTGGCCCTCATTTCCTCCGGGAATTCCTGTATTTTAAATTCCTATTCATAACCCAGCACTCCGGGATCGGGCCAAATCGAGCAGACAGTTGCTAAGGATCATGGACTCTACTATTAAGACTCACTCTGATCGATCTCCCATCAATTTCGATCTCTGCTTTCTGTCTATTTTCATTGCTGTCTCAATTTGCAATTTGCTGGGCAAGTCCTGGGAGGACCACGAAGACAACATCATAGGTAGCAGTAAAAAAGCCTCGGCTATTCTTTATTTGGGTTCTGCAAGCATAGCCGGCCGGTGCGTTGGATCTTCTCTTGGCAATCTAAGAAGCAATGCTAAGACACTTCATGCTAACACGGAGGAAATACAAGATGCCTCCCTAACTCAAGCTCCAGTGCATACCCATGCCCCTTTCTGCAATCTCAGCGCAACTCCATTAGCAGATCTAGCCATCGCGAGATGCTCTCTCCTCGGTGTTCTCATTCTCTGTAACAAGGAAGGCAACCCCAATCTATGTAAAACAGAAATCATTCTCAGACAGAGCAGTCCTGTAATAGCCTGCGGCAGCTGGTTTGCCACCACTTAAATAAAAATATCCGTTGTTGTCAAAAAATAAAATAAAATAGTTGAGTAACTATTTAAAGATATAGATGCATAAATTCAATGAGAATATTTTTGAGATATACAAGTCCAAAATGGAATAGTTGTTGGTGAACAAATATCAGTGGATCACTATGGATATATCTGCTTCATTAAAAGGGATTTTTCTAGAAGGATGGACATAAGTTGGAAAGAAGGGAAAATATCACAATTATATGTTAATGTAAATGTGTTTTACATTGAATATTTTTCATTTTATTAAGAATCTATTTGAAACAATTAACTATATAAGATTAAAACCTATGTTTGTATAAAATTACTTTTGGTTTCAATGGGAAACTTTTATGGCTAATGTGTTTTTCTTGAAATGTGATAGACCCCATTAAAGTGGGAGATATATCAAAATGATTCCTATGATGTAATAAAATAGTTTCAAGTAGTTTAAAGATATATATGCATAAATTCAATGAGCATAGTTTTGAGATATATAAGTCCAAAATGGAATAGTTGTTGGTGAACAAATATCAGTGGATCACTATGGATATATCTACTTCATTAAACGGGATTTTTCTAGAAGGATGGACTAAGTTGGAAAGAAGGGAAAATATCACGATTAAATGTTAATGTGCATGTGTTTTACATTGAATATTTTTCATTCTATTAAGAATCTATTTGAAACAATTAACTATATAAGGTTAAAACGTATGTTTTGTATCAAATTACTTGGTTGTTTCGATTGGTTTTCTGAGCATCTTTCAGTCAACTGTCATTTGGGTTTTGGAGGACAATTTGAAAGCCATTATAGTTTGATTATCTCTCTCTAAAAATTTATATCTATTAAGAAGAAGAAGATTTGTTGGGCTTTCCCTTATCTGTTTTGTCTTCTGCATTTTATTTCTATGTTCTATATAAAATTACTATCAAGATCCTTGACCAAAATTGTAGAGGCTTAAATTCGGGTTTCCTAAGAGATTTGCACTTTATTTCTATGTTCTATGTTCTTCTTAAGTCATCTAAGATCTATGTCAGGGATAATTCTCTTACTCCATAACACCAAAACTAACTTTGGAACCTTCTTGTCTTCCATTAAGCATAATTATTGTTTGGATATCTAGGGTTCTTAACTGTACTGAGGATGGAAGATCATACTTTGGATTCCATTGACATCCAGTGGGTGGAGTTCTACATTGGTTTCCCTTGTTCAATAATTAAAATTGGTGTCCTTTTTTCTGGGGAAGTTTTTTGTTGAAAATATTAAGGGATGTGGAGGATTTGCCTCTACCGACTGCAAATCACTCTCTGTTTTAATCTTGTTAGATTTTTGTTTTGATTTTTTGTGCACACAGCAAGGCTGTTTAATTTTTGTTAAAATTTTGTTTTTAGTTTCCAGCGTACACAGCAAGGCTGTTTAATTTTTGTTAAAATTTTGTTTTTAGTTTCCAGCGTACACAGCAAGGCTATGACTGAATTAGCTTATTTTCCTTAAAGATATTATGTAAGAAAATCCACGGTTTAACGTGGCAATTTTCAGCCCAGAAATCCTCTTTAATTTTCTCTAGCAACATGTGTTCCTTTTAAAGACTGTGCAACTATTAATTTTCCTATATACAGTGAAGGTAAATTAATCATACATGCATGCATGATTCCGTGTATTGAAATGCTAAATCTCCAGCATTTCAAGGTTTACATTCCAGAAAAGTTCTCTTCTAGGGAAGTTTTTTGTTGAAGATCTTAAGGGATGTGGAGGCTGCCTCTACAGGCTGCAAATCACTCTCTATTTTCATCTGATCTCTTACCTAATCATGATGATTAACCACAATGGTTGGTTCTAAAAATTTAGACAATATTCTTTTTCATCTTATTATTACCTAAAATATATAATAGATCACATAAACCTAAATTTTGAAAAAAATGATGATTTCAAAGAGTAATAATTTTAATTCTTTGAACACTATTTTACCTTGACCACAATCCATACAAAAGCTCAATGTTTGTTCTCGGAATGTGTGAGTCAATATTATTCTTCAAATATTTCTACTCACTGCAATGCATAATCATCTGGTCTCGTTGTTACCTTAATCAACCTTAATATTTGTTCATAACTACTTCCTATATCGATGTTTTTTCACGAATGGTTATTATAGAATGCAAGTAAGTAAATTGCATAAAATAGTTTTAAGGAAAAAACATACTATAAAGGAATAATATTGTAATTTGGTGTATACTTTTAACATGGAATTAATATATAATGATTGTAATGATTGGCATTTCAGAATCCTCCTTTATCTAGCTCCTCTTTTCTGATGTGGAGGATCTTCCTCTACAGGCTGCAAATCACTCTCTCTTTTAATCCTATTATATTTCTTTTTTGAGTTTTTGCGCACATAGCAAGGCTGTTTCATTTCTGTTAAAAGTTTGTTTGGAGTTTTCAGTGTACACAGCAAGGCTGTGACTAAATTAGCTTATTTTCCTTAAAGATATTATGTAAGAAAATCCACAGTTCAACGTGGCAACAAGAGTTTCTAGAAGGATAGTAGGGATTCCATTTTTGAGTTTATATCAAAGTTTCTATGTAAGGTTTGAAATTGAGACATTTTGAAGACAATTTGAACTAGTGCATTATATAAAACAGAGTTTTTTTCTTTCTGAAAAGAAATCACAAGAAATAATAACACATGAATAGCTCAAATTATTCAATGACACGATTTCATACCTGGAAATTCGCAGAAATTCGCAACGAGGATGAAGCCGGGAGATCAATTCGCAGACGAAGCCGCAACAAGGATGAAGCCAGGGTAAAATTCCCTGCGAACAAAAACAATTAAATTAAAACCAAAAAAACAAAAATCAACTGAGAAAACATAGCAACTGCAACACCCCAACAGACACATACCTCAACAAAGCAATTGCAACACTGCAACAGACCTCAACGAAGCAACACTGCAACAACAACACCGCAATAGGGCAAGATAGAGACAGACGTGAAACAGAGATAGATGCGAGACACATTTGCATAAGAAACCTGTTAAGGTTTTCAAACCATTATATTTATAATAACAAGTTTGGCTGCACTAGTTTTAAAAATTCGGCTGAACTATTAGTTCAGCCGAACTTTTGTTGCTGGTTTTCCCATCTCCGGCCAAAAATATGTTTTCCCACACCGTCAGGAAGTCGTCAATGTAAATAGAAGAATGAGTTCGGCTGACTAATTTCAAAAGTTCGGCTGAAATTTTACAAAAGTTTGGTCGAATTATTGAGAAAAAAAGTTTTCTGTCGCCAATACTCACAAAAGTGTTACCCAACTTCGCATTTTTACCCATATCTTGGATTTCATCTTAAACCAAATGATTACGGTATCATAGATTGGCATTGGCTAATTGCAAAATTTGAGCGTAGGATCAACATATGGCAGCACATATGGTTGTCTTGGGCCGGTAGATTGGTTCTCATCAAATTTGTCCTGGAAGCCATCCCGGTATACTGGATGGCGCTCGTGTGGATCCCTAAAGGTGTGAATGCTTGAATTAAACAGATATGTCAGAAGTTTCTTTGGTGGGGCATGAAGGATGAACAAGCATATGCTTGGATTGCTTGGGAGAAAATTTCAAAACCTAAGAGCTGGGGGGATGGGGCATAAAATATCTCAACAAATTTGCTGCTGCATTGGCAACCAAGATGGGTTGGAAAATACTGGTGGGGCACAACATGTGGCAATAGGTTACCTATTATAAGTATATCACCCCCATCTCCACTTTAGACTGGATCAAAAGCAGTCATCAGTTGACTCATGGAACTTCCATCATCTGGAAGGCCATCACCAGATCCATCCACTTGATCAAACAGGGTCTGGCCTGACGCATTGGGTATGGGGAGAGAGTAAAAAGTGGCGTGGATGCGTGGTCCAGTTGTGGTCAGGAATTTACACTACCCTTGGATATCAGACTACACCTAGATCATGCTAGCTGAATGTACCTATCACAAATTGTTGCCCTAGGGCATACCACTTGGGCCTCCCAAGCATGGTTAATGACGCATGATCTGAACCTCCCAGCAAAATGGTGACCGATTTGGGGTAGATTCATCAGGGCCCTACACTCCACCAACATTAGAATTACAGAACAGGAGGATGAGATACTTTAGGTGATATCTCCGATGGGCATATACAACCCAAAAATCAGCTACATCACCCTCTGCAATCAAATGGAGCCACAGGGCAAGGTCTGGTGGTGCCAACAATTATGAAAATTGAAGGCTCCCCCAAAAGCCAAATTTCTTATGTTGTGCATTCTTTCGAACTGCACTCCCATAGAGAACAACCTTTGTAAAAGGGAGTTTCATGGCCCATCCAGATGCTATTTATGCCTCTCCTAGGTGGAAATTGTAAATCATTTTTTCTGGATTGTCCTTCTATCTCTCAACTCTGGCACTCTACAACTAACGTACTTGGTTGCACTCAAATTTGGCAGGGCACGTTGGTCTATACTGCTTGGTCCAATTGGTGGCATGGCACCCAGAGGCAAAAAGACAGAATCATACCTCTCCTCATTTCCTGGGGTATCTGGCTCACTAGGAATCAATATATTTTCCTGAATAGACCTGCTAATTGCGAACTCACCTGTAGGAACATTGTATCCATATTCCAACTTATCCCTGAGGATATCCATGCTACTCACGATAGGGTTATCATTCGTGAGACTATTGACCACACTTTCCCATGGGATTATTTCGACAGTGCATCCAATCCTAATGGTTATGGGGGGGGGAGTGACTATTATGCACTTCCATGACACTCATTATTTCCACACTAAGATGGGACTAGGTCTGGGTACTAATAACTATGCTGAACTCAATTGTCTTAGACTTCTCCTCACCTTTGCCTCGGAACAAGATTGCAACAAAATTCTGATTTTTGGGGATTATCATATTATTATCATCTAGTTTAACTTGAAGACACAATGTCACACTCACTTGCTTAGAGAATTACTGGACGAGGTCTTATTACTAAAATCACTATTTGATTTTAACTCTGTTACACACATTTACAGGCAGGGGAATCAAGTGGCCGACAAGCTTTCCAAGGAGGCCTCGCAACTAGAGTGGGGTCGATGACATATATCGGTTCATGATGGGGATATGGCCTATCAGTACTACCATCATCCGTTCATTGAGGATTTTGCAGCATAGGATGCAGTCAATAATTGACTGTTGTTTTTTTCTTTTTGATTGCGGCATATATAAAAATTCTATTGGACTCTTCTTACTACTTATTTATTTTTTATACTTGTCACAGAATTTATTAATAATTTTATGTAAATATTTATATTAGAATAGTTGAAAAACCATCACTGTTATTTGATAAAATCTGACTCTATGGAGAATATGTAAAACCCTTTGATCTTAGCATAGATGATTATGCTACTAATATAACATGTGATTTTTCTTATTATTAATGAAAACTTACAACTTTTTCTCTGGAAAAAAAAACTAAGCTAAAGATATATCTAGAAGAGGCTAAATTAATAGAAGAAACTTTGACGAAACAAGTCCAAGAAAGGGAGAAGCACCGTGAAACTTTAGAACTTGAAATTGTGCATCTAATAAAGGGGTTAATTTTTTTCCATAGAGAAGCATTGTTCTTTACTTTGGTAGTTACATTTCTTCAATAATATGTTAAGTTCACCCCAAATCATTACATCATTATATTGATCTACATTATTAACCATCAGAATATGAAACTATGTAGAAAGAACAATACCACCATCATCATCTAAGAAACAGAATGAAAATAAACAAGAGAAGAGAAGCATGAACACATAGAGACACCAGGATTGGTTCGAGACTAGGGAAAAAACCACTACAGGGAAAACCCTTGCAAATTCCTCTTCTATATCATCATCAAATGATTTAGTAACAAGAGTACAATGATTCATAAATCCATATCTGCATAATGCAAAAAACAAATAGCATACACACAATAAAACCATAACCATACTTCTGTTGAAGGAAATTTATTCCGAGGACAGAGATTCATTGAAATTGGCTGAAGCCTATGGATGAATACTGCTAGTACAAATTGAATACTGTAGATACATCTTGCAATGGAAATACATAGAGAAGATCTACGGATCTGCAAATCTACAACCTCAAGAGCACGAATATGAAATATCGTCAAGTGATCTCAACTACCAAGTCCAATATCTGAGTCCAGGCTATTGTCAATGACTATTATGAAGTAATTGTGACCGAGCGACAAATGAATGAAGACACTGCACAAGCTAATAATTGTGATCCAAATCATATATGCCCACAAAACTCTTCAACCACGACATTAACTCTCTTAGCTCGTGGCTGAAGCACCCATAACCGCGACCTGGACTTTCTGTGCCTGCGACTGAGGGTCTGGTCAACTGAGAACCCTAGCTATGTCGTGAATACGGTTATGGCGATACCAAGTCAACTATAGCCATGGCATGCCCACAGTTCTGGCCCAACTTAGTCGCTACCTGCCTGTGGTTATGGCCAAGAACACCCAGACCGAATGCGAGACCCTGCCTATGATCCTGATCCTTTGTGCGAGCTTCTGCTGATGTACCTATGCGATCGAAATACATAAAATACAAACCAATACCAAAAATAGCATGAAGATGATCTTATGAGGTAATATGTACAAATGAACTTGTGGTCGTTTCTATTTATAGCCTTTGTGTGTGACTGCTTAGGGTTAAGGCTAACTCCACATATGGTTAGGCCAACCAATTCCATTTCACTTTAATAAATAAAATAATTCACAATTGAACTTTTTATTAACCGATTTGGGAAATCTATAGGTCGATTTTGGTCCTCTTGAAAAGAGGAATCTAATGAAATTATAATCTCGACCATCTGAGATATTCATAGTGGAATTTGACTATAGTTACATAATTTTAACACTACCTATCAACCAGGGAGAACCCCATCTGCCAATATTTTTTCATCAATCAATATTCCATTTTGTTATCTTCATGCATCATCATGTATCTTCATTGATCATCGTATAGTCTGGGTATTCTATGAACCTTTTTCATTACAAATCATCAATGTAATTCTCATGCGTATTTCTTAATTGTTCCTGCTCGTATGCTAAACATTATCGAATCTAGAAGAAGAATTTGTCACCAGTGGGGAGCTTAGGCTACCACCCCTCATCCATTAGGCTATGATCTTGAATTCTCTATTAGCGGGCTAATACCCGGAATATCATCATCAATAAACATCAGAGAGTATATCATCAGGGAGCACATCTTGACGTGCAACCCCATCGGGGAGCGCATATCTACCAGAAATCTCATGGGGGAGATATATCTCTACAACCCCATATCTAGCAATAGGATATCCATCTACGTAGGAGATCCCATCTCGACTCTGGGATTACATCGGGGGAGCTCAACCTCAACGCGGAACCTCATAGGGTTATCTCAAGCCATCCTATTGCCTACTGATCTTCTCATTGACGACCATGAATAGTCATATGGCAGAACACATGCATCATAATCGCCTTGGGTTGTACACCCCAAGTACACTCTCAACTCGTTGCCCAAACGAGGAGCGGTAATCTTGACAAGCCCTGCTTGTGGGTATGATGCCAAATGGGGTTTACTATGGAAAGACAAATCAAGGGAGTAGTATTCTTAGACCCTATGAAGATAGGGGAGTAACATCTTTAACCATATGGGTAACAAATAGGGAATACACCCTATTTTCCAGATTTCCCTCAACCCCAAGAGCCCTCTATCTCAATTCCTCATCCTCGGAGCTGATCCAAGTGGACATTGGTGGCCACCCGCATATTTCACTTGGGGCCCCACCATTGTTTCTTTCAGTTTTATAGTTTCCTTAATTGTAGCACAATTTACTATTTTTAGTAGTTTTTGGGGTCCTGAACTTTTAGAGCCGTTTTGAGGCCCTAAACGACATTTTTTGGGAAAACCAAGAGCAACGTGGAATTTCCTTCGATGTTGCTCACATCAAAAGTTGTATTCCTTGGATAGATATTTCTAACGAATTATTTTTCGCGTCAAACAGAGTTCGTATGCCAAAGTTGCGTCTCTAGGAAGTTGATGTACCAATTTACCCAAATGGGGCCCATAGTTTCGGCTCTTCATCTCCTACGGTTAGGTTTTTGGATGTTTAAGGTTTTCCATTATTTCTCAATATTAAATAGGCCCTCGAGCCTCATTGTAACATAGTTCAAAGGCCTGTAGCCACCACATATCTTCTCAGAGATAAGCTACCAATGCCCTATCTAGTTTATTTCCATTATGTGTGTAAACAAATTTCAGTTTTTCGATATTAATGAAATGAAATGTTATTTCCACCGCATATTCATATTTGTGGTTATATGTTTATTCTATTGCATTCCTGCATAAATTTAGATCAATGGTATCAAATTGGTCTACTCTTTCATGATCCTTCTTTGAATGGCCCCAACGAGGTCAAAGTATAAGGAGTTAGGGCTCGATCTAGTTGAACCTTTGCAAGATCAACCTCGCAAACCCTGACGACCGCCCATGGGGGACGAAAGAAATAATAGGGAGCAGGAGATCATATCAAAATATTTCTCTAGGAGGCCCTTGAAAAACAAAGGAATGCTATGATGGATAGCTTTTCCAAAATCCTTCAACGACTACCCATTGGCGGTGCATATGCATCCAGAAGCCACTTTGGAGGCGCAACTCCTTTTAACGTACAAGTAAACTTTTACATTCCCATATTTGATGGAAAAATATATTCAGATGTTGTAGATACATGTTTGAATCTATTAGAAGATATTTCTCGGTTCATGACTTTTTCGACCAAGAGAAGATTATTTTTGCACTCCTCAAAGCCACCACCCATGTCAAGGACAGGTGGGAAACCTACTGTGAGAAAAAGGACGAGGGGGAACCCTCTTTGTTCTTGGCCTTACCCACTTGGAATTCTTTCTGAGACACCATCAAGGAACAATATTATCCCGTGGGGAGCTATGAGGACAAGTACATACAATGGACTACATTGCGACAACAAAGGGAAAAAGATGTGCATGAGCTGACGAATATGTTTCATACCATACGCACAAAGTTAGGTATCAAATATTCAAAGAAACATTTGGTGCTGAAGTACCATAGTTTTCTTCACAGATACATTCAGGAGGAAATGGAGTTCCTCAACATCTCCTCGCTTGGTACGCCATACCAGTATGCCGCCAAGATTGTGAAAAAATTCAAACAGAAGAAGTGAGACTTTGGATCTGCAAATCAAAAGCAAGGGAAAGGTGCCCCCAAACCACAGAACAAAGGACAAAGCCAAGGCATGGTGTCCCAAGACAACCTTCCAAAGCCGCAATCAAATAACAACACTGTGAAGCTGAATAAAGACACAGGAAAGTGGTGTGAGTTCCATAAGAACTCCACTCACAACACAAGTGAGTGTCAGGCTAGCCAGTCACTGGTGGCTGAGATGAAGGATTATGAATCAGATGCATGCTCTGAATCTAAATTAGAACATAACAAGTGGAATGAAAAATGGAAGCACATTATCGATGTGGAGCCCAACACCACCGTTGCCACCAATAAGATCCAAAAGAAGGAACCAAAAGATCCAGAGGAGGAGGAGCGTGTCTTCCACTCGTAGATGCGGGTAAAGGGTTCCCTGCTACAATTCATTGTTGAAAATGGGAGCCAAAATAACCTGATTTCAGCAGAGGTCGTGAAGCGATTGGGCTTGTTAACCACAGCACACCCACAACCATACACCATCGGGTGTCTTCACCAAGGACATGATCTCCGTGTCAGCCAATAGTGCTACCTTCCCTACATCATCAAGCCATTCACGGATGAGCTATTATGTGACAATGCTCCTCTTGATGTTTGTGATGTATTATTAGGCAAACCATACTTGTGGAAGTGACATGTTGTGTATGATTCCTGACCCCACGCTGTTATTGTTACTTTGGGCAATAAGTTGTACATGATACCAGAGGTACCAACACCTTCCGCTATCTCTCTGGTTACTACAAAACAATGTAGTAAGCTCATTTCCAAAACTGGGAAATTTGTTTTCCTGATGATCCACCCTGAAGGTAAGAAGAAGACTACGGCCACGACCTCTAGACAAGGCTCCTCCACACAACAATAAAAAATAGACAAGGTCATGGAGTATAGAGACATCTTAACCTCACTCGCAGGGGTGCCTCTGCACTATCAGGTCAAGCACCACATCGATCTACCCCAGGTGCGCCACTACCAATGGATCGATCTATCAGCGCTTTGTTATGGAGAACGATGAAATCAAGAGGAATATTTAGGAGCTGATGTAGAAAGGTCACATTCGGCTGAGTTCATATCCCTATGGGAGCCCAATCATGTTGGTGTAGAAGAAGGACGGGACTTGGAGACTCTGTATTGACTGTCGGGCGCTGAACAAGATCACTGTCCAGAATAGGTACCCGATCCCAGAGATTGATGAAATTTTGGACCAAATCAAATGGGCGAAATATAACAACAAGATTGACTTGAAGTCCAGGTATCACCAGGTACCAATCTAACCCTTCGACTTGTGGAAGACTACCTTCAAATCCAAGGAGGGCCTTTTCGAAGGGCTGGTCATGCCTTTTGGGTTGACGAATGCCCCCTCAACCTTCATGAGGCTGATGGAAGACATCTTTTAGCCGTTCACCAACTCATTAGTAGTAGTATACTTGGATGACATCTTGATCTTCAGCCAGACTTGGGAAGAGCACCTCCACCACATTCGACATGTCCTCCAAACACCACGACAACACAATTTGTGTGCCAATTTGAAGAAGTGCATTTTTTCACATGACCCAAGTTTAGTATTTGGGATACATTATTGATGAGTGGGGGGTGCATGTGGATCCAACCAAGATCCAAGTAATTCGGCATTAGCTAGCCCCAACCACTCTAATAGAGCTTCGCAGCTTTCTAGGTCTTGCTAATTTCTACCACAGGTTCGTTTTGGGAAAAAAATACGAAGTGTGAAATGCAACAGGATAAAAACTGCGAAGTGCGAAATGTGATATGGCAATCACAATATCGCAAATTTGGAGGGATAGCGGAAGTGTTTTTCAGGAAAAGTTTGCGAAGTGCGATGGGTGACGTGGCGGTGGGACTGGCGGTAGAGTATGGAGCGATATCGCAATCGACAGACAGGAGTGGTAAGCGTTAACAAAAAAAGAAAAGGTTGCAAAATGCGATTGCGAAAAGGTAAAAAATGCGAAGTGCGATGGGCCAAAAGTTGCGATTTCCGATTTGTGATGTGGTAAAAGTTTCGAAGTGTGAAATGCGATATTGTAGTTCACAATTTCGTAAAGTTTGAGGGGTAGCGGAAATGTTGTCTAGGAAAATTTGTGAAGTGCGAAATGCGCTTTGTGACATGGCAGTGGGACTGGTGGCAGAGTATGGAGAATAACGAAATTGGTGTTTGGGGCAGTAAGTCTTAAAAGGAACCAAATAAAAGATGTGAAATGTGATTTGCGATGCGGCGGAGTTATCGCAATCGGCATTTGGAAGCGGTAAGTATTAAAGGAAAAAGGAAAAAGTTGCAAAGTGTGATTTGCGAAAAGGCCAAAGGTTGCGATGAGTCAGATGACATGGCGGTGGGACCAGTGGCAGAGCATGATACCAATATCACAATTGGTGAAAATGAGCGGTAAGTGTTAAATAAAAAGGGAAAACGATGTGAAGTGCAATTGTGAAAATGATGTGAAGTGCGATATTGCAGTTCGCAATATCAAAAAACTGGAGGGGTAGCGAAAGTGTTGTACAAAAAATTTTGCAAAGTGCGAAATACGATAGCGAGAATTTTGAGGAGGAAATGTGGAGGTCAAAATTTAAAGGTTTTTCAAGTGTTTTGTGAATAAAAAGAGTGAAAGCTGCAATGAAAGAATAAGGATGGAATAGAGCGTAACTAAGGTGGTTGGAAGCATGAAAACAGAGATGGAGAATGAAACGGGAAGCACCATGGAGCTGCTCTAGGATTTTAGCAATAATTCCTGCAATCACCCTGCTAACTTATGTGCAAAGAAACATACAAATGCGTAAAAATAAAATGCAAAGGAAGACCAAAAAATGGTAATGAAACTCTACTTTTAATCTTAGAACAGTGCACATAAATCCATTTTTGGGTTTTTCGGGTAGTTCGCCCTCCTCAAGCTCTATTGACAGAGATAAGAAGGGGGTCTTGATCCATAGTTTTTTGGTTTTTTTCCTCTATTCTATTACTCACAAGAAAATGAAACCTACAACAACATATTGAAAGCAAAACTAAACAACAATGAAACTATCAGAAGCAAAACTAATTGAATGACAGAAAGCAGAGAACAAATACAACAGAGAGGTTGAGGCACATGGATTGGGCCCTAACCCATGAGCCTAGCTCTCTGAACCTTAAATCAGTAAAGTGAAATCAATCTTATCATTTCATAAAATAATATCCTCATACATTTCTAAAAGTTTGATCACTGAGTAAAATAATAAAAATCTCAATAGCTTGCAACAAATTTTCGACTAGAATTGACCCCTTCCTATGTCTATCTCTACTCTTTTTATTCTACAGGGTAGCTACCAACAACTCCCTAGAAAATGGTGATTGATTCCACTTGAATCCAACTAAACAAATATTGGGTGCACTCCTCTTTGAATTTCTTGGCTGCCTTTGGAATTCAAATTGCTGGAGAGAATCCTTGGGGATCCTTTGGCTGCCTTTGGAATTTGAATTTCTGGAGAGAATATTTGGGATCCTTCAAATGTATTTGAGAGTTAAGGAGGGTGGAAAATCCTCCTATAATTTCTCTTTGTTTTCTCCTCCAATTATTTATGATAAAATCCTTTTAAAAATGCTAATAATTCATGATTTTCTGCATTCAACCTCATATTAGGCACTCAGAGTATGTTAGCCTTAATCGCCACCTATACTAGCATCATAAAACCAAATAATAATAAAAATGCAAGAAAAAGAGATTTAAGAAGGAAAAAAGGTGACCATTAACCCCTCCAAATATGTCTAATGATGGAGCTCATTTCAAACCCCTACTGAATGGTTGCTCATCCTCTGAGCAACTAATCCTCCTCCTACATTTCCTTCAAGGCTTTGAAAGCCCCTCTGATTTCCTGAGGAAGAAGTGTGGGAGTTTCCCCAAGGGGGTAAAAACCATTATTCTTTTCTGCATTTTCCCATTCTCTATTTTATGCATCTATGTCCTTTTCATCATCTAGCCCCAGAAACAAAGGTGGGTTGGCTATAGTCCCAACCATTGGATCTTTTGGCCTACATGGCCCTCTTGTATAATGGTTCCCTTTCCAATGCAGCCCTCAGTATTTCTGGAGTATGGTACTCCCTATTCTTGAGGTTGTGAGGGAGGTTGTTCCATCTCCTCTAGCTGGTCATAATGCACTCATCTTCTATCTACCTAGAAACATCATCAAAGTTTCCTATTGCCTATGTTTTAGTCTGAAGGAATATTTCAACTAGTGCAGGGTCCCTTTAAATCTCTCGACGATTAAGGATGACTCCTCTTGGGCTGTGTTATCACCAAATTGATCTTGATTGGCTGCTCATCAATCAAATCAATGTAACTCTTTCAAACCACTTCTAACTAAAGAATAGCCTCTTTAGTTTGAGAGGGATCTCTCAAAGGGGGTTTATGATTTTAAATAAGGACAGTACTAGATGGCTAGCTCTATAAAATTGTAACTTGTTTTGTATGATTGCAAGTTGAAAAATGCAGGCTTGCTACCATTGGGCTTATGGAGTCAAAAATCAGTAGTCTTAGTGACAATGGTTCTTCACATGGAAGCTGAGGTAGATAAAGGTTTTCAATAGAGATAATTCACAAATACAACATAGGAAAACACAATCATTTCACCACTAAAGGAAGTTAGAGCATAACATTATTAATTCTGAGTAATAAGGGATGAAATATGCTACAAGTGATTAAACATAAGATATAGATCAATAAGACATCAAAAACCTCATGAGAATTTCAGGTCTGGAAGTAGAATGTCACTTTGTATTACTGATAATGGTAAAAAAATATACAAGCAACAATTTTAGTGCAAATATTCTCCAACCCTTTGCTTATTTGATGTTTTGTCTATAAATAGACATTCTTTACAATATGGATGATCTACCTGGTGGCTAGATCCTCAAATTCTACTATGACACCTTTCATAACTGAAATCAATAACTTAAAACAGAAAACTGGCAGCTACCTTTAAAGAAAAAAAATCCTAATAGGACTATGTCTCTTATTTATTACATTCATTTATCCTATCTATGAAACAATTACATGATGGTTACATAATGAATTTCACATGCTCAAAGGACACATGACCAATTTCACCACCACTTTACATATTTAAAACACCCCTAGATCTGTGGCATAACCCTGTGTTTTAGGAATGGATAACCTTCATCTTCAACGCTGTTTTGACTGATGAACTAGCTTCACGGCACCCCCTTTGAGTCATAAATATTTTCTAATAAGGTCCTCTGACATGCTAGAGGCCTCCAACTGTCAATAAATGCTTTTAATATGCTCAAAATCCTTCAACAATTTCTCGCTATGAAAACAGGGAAATTTCGTAGCGAGTTTTAGTAGCGTGGGAAAAGTGGCTTATCCATCAATCTTCTTGACTTCTTTGCTGTTAAAAAACCCTAATCATGTCATGACACCTTGAAACCATCAATATATCCCCTTAAAACATGCTAAAAATAGGTTTAAGTGAAAAAAAGAACCTATAGGTTTTTTCGTAGCGTATTTTTGGCTTTAAGCCTGTGGTACGCTATGAAAAGATGCAAAGAACCAGAAATTACTCCTTTCAAGATTATCTTCAAAAAATGTCCTCCAGCTGCAAAATTTGGGTTCTCTACATGTTATGAACCTCCTAAAACATATTCCATCTTACCTTATTACTCTTGTGGTGTTTCCTCCTCATTTACAATCAGTTGACTAATGGGCTCCTCTACCACTGTCATTTTCAATCATTTCTTTTCCAACTCTACATGAATTAGATCCAATTGCTCTTCTAGATCTTTCACTTTGTCCTTTAGTGCCCTATTCTTGGATTGCAAGTGCAGGTTTATCTTTTTGATATGTTTGACCTCTCCTCTTAATGGTAGAGTCCACTTTATCAATTTTTCTGTATTGTCCAAGTTCTTTGAAACACTGGTGACTTGATCTTCCCAGATTTTTCTCATTTGCTCAAAATTAAATTTACCTCTTGCTTCAAAACTGATATCTCCTCACCTACCCCCTTCAACTGCTCTTTAAGGGTTTCAATTTTTGATTTTTCACTAATTTTTTCTTCACCCTTTCTTTGTTTGATAACTAGCTCTTCTTTTGTAGGTGAAGATAGATCTATAATGCTTGGTGGCTGAGCAGTTTCACTAACCTTCTCAATATCTTTTCTGCTTTCCATGACCTTTCTTGCATGTATGGTAATTTATTTCTTAGGTTGAAAAATGAAACCAACATCATCACCTGCAAACTCTAATTTTTTAGCTGTACCTTTCTTCAGATTTCTTCCTCCATCTTCAATGTCTTTAGCTTAGACAATGGGAGTTTCTTGAATTCCTGTAACACCAATAGCTTAATCAAACCATGATGAAAAAAAGAAGTTCCGTTTCCTTATTTCTTGATTTGAAACTTGTCTTAAATTTTCCCTAGACTTCTATATAAATAAAAAGGCAAGTCAAGTGACCTCTTACCCACGAAATGCAGTAGAAGTCTAAGGTGGTAGGAGTAGACCATGTGAAACTGTCCTTCACAAGTAAAATACTTTTGGATGATCATCAACAACTTTGAATAATTGTCCTTCATGAAACCCCTAGGAATAGAATTTTTCAAATCAATTTCATTGTGTTCTGGTTTGATGAAATCTTTGCAATCCCGCATTGTGAATTTGATGTTTTTAAACCACTGTTCCCCTCCTCTAGGGATTCCTGTTGCTGATGAAATGCTATCTAGTGTCATTGTAAGGTTCAGGATTCCCACTTTTGAATCCGTTCCTGTGAAATTGTTAGAAAAATCCTTGGAAACCTATAGATGACAACCCTACAACCTTTGACAGAATTGCAAGCAACCTGTTCTTCTGAAAACCTCCATGGCAGTTGGGTCTTCATTGAGAAAATTCATCTCCATGGGCTCATACCTATGGCAATGACCACCTTTGTTTGTTTTCTTCCTTGCAGCCATGGGTGTTTTATATCTTCACAGCCTCGCTTTCTTGATGACACTTGCAAAGTTCAAATCTATCGGCAACCTGCTTGGCTCGCTGAAGAAACTCTCCAGAGATAGATTTAAATGTAAAGACAAAGAAGAATATGAAAAAAAGGTTGATTGGGGTAAGGTTTTATGGTTTGAATGTCAGATCATGCTTTAATCATGACACATGCATGCTAAAAAGGGTAATGATGACCTCAAACACGACTTTGTACCTTTGAATTAACCATAATAGACACGAATGACCTCCACCCTAACTCCTCCAATCATGGAATGACATTTCACACCGAATTTGACAAGACAGGTAAGAAAACAGATTTTCGTAGCGTAGCTAGTTTATCCTTTGACAGTTTTGCTACGAAACTATTAGGCAGTGTCATAGCGAAAAATGTTGTTTTACTGTATAAAACGCTACGAAAAGTTGAAAATTTGACACAAGTGCCCTTTTTTAATTTAAATTCACGGGGAATGAAAACTGACACCAAATGAGGACTGATGGGACATGAAATGAAATAAATGGAGGTGACCTTGAACCTTAGAAGAGGTTAAACATGTAAAACATGAAATTTTCCTATACCAACTTGAAAGACTTAAGGATACCTTATCGTTTTGATGAGTAAAGTGTATGACCATATCAAGTAATGTTTCACAATTTTATGAGTGATATCAGACTAAAAAATTCTAGTTTGATATATAGGGGTTCTCTAGTTCTTCTTCCCATGACCCCCCATATGTCTTTTTCGCTAGTGTCCTCATTCATCATCCAAGATACTAGAGACATTAGATGCATATCCCCCATTGTGGAATTTGGGTCCCAAGTATCCAGATTTGTCAGCACAAGGTTATGCACATAAAACTCTACCATTTTTGCTTGATCAGCCATGTTAGTTTGCTTGTAGAAATCCATGAATTGCCTACAATATTGGAAAGGTAGTGATCCATGGGAGGCTAGAGTTTTGATTTGAAATAGGAGCCATTTATCCTTGAGGTATACAACATATGAGTCAGAAGGGAATCTGTGCTAAAAGGCTTCTATGCATAAGTCTTCCATGGTGGCTACTTGCTGCCCTTTTTGCTGCAATTTCTCCTTCAATGCTACATTCTCTGCATGTGCCTTCTGCAACTATGCCTTCAGAACTATTTCTTCGATTCTTTCCTCCTCCTTTGGTGATTCTTCAATGATAATTGGGCTCGTGGGAGGAGTTTCTGGCTCTCTCTGACTTATCCTCTGACTCTTGTAAGCTCTGAAATACATAAATTTCTACCTTTTTCTCTTTGCGCTCAAAGGAGCTAAGTTGGCAACTACCTCTTTGTCTTGAGAGGATGTGGTGTTGCGCTGTGAGTCTACTTCTTGCTAAATTTATGCCACCTCTATGACTTCTACTGCCATCTCTTCCATTTTTCCTCGGCCCTTTGTCTCTTCCTCTCCTTCTTCTATTTCTTATTATGGTTCTTTTTTCTAAGGTTAGGAATAGAATTCTTCCTTGTTTGGGTTGCTATAAAAGCTTCCCTTGGTCCCTTGCTACTGAGTTTGATATGTGGTATACTTTGAAAGCTATCTCGACTGCTAGTGATTTTGTTCTGCTGCTACTGCTGCTACATACTGTTCAAATATGCAACCCACTCTTGGTACTACTGTGCTGCGGGCTCCCTTCGGTCTCTTTCCCTAAAAAATTCTTAATTCATTGGTTTGGACGAGATGAGATCACTTTTTATTATATTGCGCAGCTAATTTTGGAGCACTTATGTAACTCGGCCTCAACTCCAGTTTTCATTAGATACCATTGTTTCCTTCTCTCTATTAATTCATGATGGACTGCATGTTTCCTCCCCTTGCTCTCCTCTATTCCACTTGATTTACATTTTTTTATTTTTCATGCCCAAGTGGCGTAACTTTGCAGTTCTCCATAGTCATACTTCACGATGGTGGCCAAGCTAATTGGTCACCTTTCTTCCCCTTAAACTCTAAGTCTGCAAATTTAATTATTTATGGCTATTATGGATGCATAGCGAGGGGTGAGAAGCTATACCCGAGTTTACCTATTGTTGTCAAGGCAGTTGTAGGAGCTGGAATTTGGAGACAAGCCTCTTATATGCTGCGTTCTTCCTTATTTTCGTATTTTATGAGTGAGCATCTTTCTGAATGAGAAACTCTCTGAGTGAGATGTTGATATTTCTTGTCGTTTCTTCCCATTGTAGATGTTGCATAGGGGTGCTCCAGATGTCATGGGTGGCACTCCTGTATTTCATGGGGTCTGCTTTATCAAGTCCTCCTTGTTTTTTTCTTTGCAGTCTGTGAACAACTTTGTTTTTTAAGGAACTTCTTGATGTTTGTAGCAGTTTGTGGCTTGCTTCCTTTTGCTACATTGTGCTCAGGAATGGAGGGTATGGTGTGTGGAGGTGATGGAAGGAGTTATGGAAATGAATGGAGTGAATGATGGGATGGATGGTAAAATAGAAGGGGAGAGAATATGAATGGTTCCTTGTGTTTCTAGAAACCATTAATAACCTGGAAAATAACAAACATAGAAAACATAGAGATGCAGATGTATTTCTTTTGTTTTTGTTTTTTTTAAAGAAAGTGGGTTGCCTTCATGAAGGTTTTCAACCCACAAAATTTCCTTGGGAACCTCAGAGAGGTTTTCACCCATGGATCTTTATTCCCTTTTCTTATTTTTTCTCTTTTTTTTTGTTCAGCAAGTGAGCTGCCTCCATCAAGGTTTTCAACCCACAAGCTTGACTTGGGTGCCTCAGAGAGGTTTTCACCCATGGATCCTTATTTATTTTTATTTTATTTTTTATCAAGAGGTGTGGGAAACTATGGAGTTTCCCATCAAATACACCTCTCTTCTTATTGAATTTATGAATTCCGCCCTTGACAAAGGCTTCTTGTAAATTTTAGTCTGTGACCTTTGACAAGCAAGGGGATTCCTTCCTCATCTATGGTTCTAATTTGAACTATGCCATTATCAAAACATTTTTCCACTGTATAAGGTCCCAAAAATCTTGTCATCAACTTGCCTTTGAAATATTTAAACCTTGAATCATACAACAACACCTAATCTCCTCCTTGGAAGGTCTTTTATTTGATGTTCTTTTCATTCCAGACCTTCCTTTGCAGCTGAACTACCTCAATGTGAAGAAGTGCTTGCATTATGAACTCATCCAATCCATTTAGTTGTAGCAAACTCTCTTTTTGGGTGTTTGATAGATCTAGATTTAATTCAGCTAGCATTCTTAAAGTATTGAATTCAAACTCAACTGAAAGTAGAGCCTTCTTACCATAGAGTAGTTCATAAGGAGTGAATCATATTGTTTTCTTCCAAGTAGTGTTGCAGGCCCAAGTAGCTTCTACCAATCTATCTGCCCAATGTTTTCTACCGCTGCTCACAACCTTGGTGAGGATTCTCTCTAAAGCTCTATTAGTTACTTCTACTTGGCCATTCGCTTAAGGGTGATAGGCAGTAGAAGTTCTATGCTTAATCTTGTGCTTCCTTAAAAGATTCTCAATGAGGTGAGAGGTGAACTGTGCTCCCTGATTAGTGACTATTTATCTTGGGTACCCAAACTTGTAAAACACATTCTCCCTCAAAAATTCTGCTACTTTCTCCTCGGTTTCTACCTTCACTGCTTTTTTTTAGCCCACTTTGTCAGGTAATCATTTCATACTATGATATACTTCTTTTGTCAGGATGGTGGATTGATAAGTCCAACAAATTACATGCCCCACTTTTCAAATGGATCAAGAGCCACCTGAGGGTGCAAAGTCATCTCATCCATTTGCATGAGTTTCCCCATCCTTTGGCACTGGTCACACCTGCTGGTGTATCTTCTGGAATCTTGGTGAAGGGTAGGCCAATAGTATCCTGCCTGCAAAACTTTGTAAGTAGTTCTCTTTGCAGAAAAGTAGCCTCCACATGGGCTGTCATGAAATTCAGAGAGGATATCAAAAAATTCTTCCTCCCTCACACATCTCCTTAGGATTTGATCAGGGCATAACTTGAAAATGTTTCCCCCCATCCATGTGAAAGGGGCGCTTTTTTGATGATTTTTCTCCTTTCCCTAAATGAAATATTAGGAGGGAGTCTCCCAGCAACCAAGTAGTTGGCTATATCAGCAAACCATGTCGAGAGTGCTAATATAGAAAAAAGATGCTCATCTGGTAGCTGGTCATCCACCATTCCTTCTTCACCTGCAGGGAGAGCTAACCTGGACAAAAAATCTGCAACAACATTCTCCTTTCTAGGTTTATCAACAATATTCAAATCAAATTGCTGCAAAAGCAACAACCATCTAATTATCCTAGCATTAACATCCGATTTGTTCATTAAATACTTGATGGCTGCATGGTTAGTGTGAAAAAAGGTCTTATATCTAGTTACATAATGCCTGAATTTGTTGAAAGCATGGACAATGGCTAACATATCCTTCTTAGTAACAATATAATTCAGTTCAGCCTTTGACAAGTTCTTGTTGATGAAATAAATGGCATAAGGGATTTTTTCCTCTAATTGTCCTAATGTTGCCCCTACATCTTTGTCGGATGCATCAATGTGGATGTGGAAAGGCAGATTCCAATTTGGACCTCAGAGGATGGGGGTAGTAATCAACTTTTCCTTAATGAGATGGAAAGCCTCTTGGTAAGGACCAGACCAAATAAAATCAGACTCCTTGGCCAATAACCCAAATAATGGCGAATCCATCTTACTGAAATATTTGATGAATCTTCTATATTAACCAGCTAAGCCTAAGAAACACCTGACATCTTTTTGCTTTTGAGGAGCAGGTACCCATTTGATGATAGTGATTTTTTTCAGGTCTAACTATATTCCTGCTCAGGATATGGAGTTTCCTAATAAAATCCATCCTTTCTTCAGGAATTCACACTTTTCTGGGCTCAAGGAGAGATGCATCTCAATGTACCTTCTTAGTAATTTACCCAAATTAAAGAGATCTTCCTAGAATTCATCCCCATATGGTGTGAAATCATCCATGTAGATTTTGACAGAGTCATGGACTAACTCAGAAAAGATGCTCAGGACAGCTCTTTGGAAGGTAGTTGGGGCATTGCACAACCCAAAGGGTAGGACTCTATAAGCGAAGGTAACCCAAGGGTAGGTGAAATTAGTCTTATCCTGGTCTTCAGGGCTAATTTGAATCTGATTATACCCACTAAACACATCTCATAAGGAAAATAACTACTTCCCCATAAGGCCATCCAGGACTTGGTCTATAAAGGGCAAAGGGAAATGGTCTTTCTTGGTGGCTTTGTTAAGTTCTCAATAATAATAAAAAATTCACCGCTTCCCATTCTTCTTTGGGACTAGGAAAAGAGGAGATACCCACTCATTTTCGGATATAGGATATGTGAACCCTGCATCCAATAGTTTTTGCAGCTCTTCTTTGAATGTGTCCTTTAGAGCCGGGTTCATCCTTATTTGGGGTTGTATCATAGGCTTGCATCCTTATTTGACGTAAATATGATGTTTTCACATTGAAGGATGCAACCCTTTCATGTCCTTGTAATCCCAAGAAAATTCTTATAGATTCTCTTTCAAAAGCTGGCATAGCTGCTTCTCTTCTTCATTTGAGAGGTTTGGGTTGATTTTCAGATATCCGGACTAGCAAAAATCAATAGCCTTGGTGTATTTAGAGGTTGACACAACTGAGTTCACTTCCATCCAAGGTTGGCTTTCAAACTCTTTGACTAAGGTTTCTAGAGGAATGTTAGTGGAGGAGTGGTTTTGAATGGCATCGTCAATGAGTTCATCTTCATCGAGCAGCCCCCCTCTAAGAATAACATCTATGGTACACATAGGGGTAGTGTTATATAACTCATCTTCTTAATCCTCCAACCATATAGGGAGATCATGATCAATGGAAGTGATGCAGGAGCATTAGCTCGGAAAAATATCTTGTATTTTTATTAAACCTAGGGGTCTCATGTTTTTGAGAATTTATTAATTTCATGTAAATATTAATATTATTTTTGAGTGATTAATTATGTTTTTAATTAATTATATGAGAGGATTTGAAATGTTTCCAAATAATTGGAAAACATGAGAGAAATTAGCCTTGGGAAAATTGAGAATTAATGATGGAGCCTAAGTTAGAATTAGTTTCAAAGTTTTAGGGATAAAAATCTAGATTATAGGGGTGTTGAGATATTTGGGGATTTTGTTGAGTGATTAAAGGGATGTGAACCAAAATTGGTTCAATTCAATTTGTATAAATTTATGAGCCTCAAAGGAAAATTAGAGATGAGAATAGATTGGAATTAGAGTGGTTTGGGCCACAGAGTTTGGTGAGCCTACAGGCAATTGTAAGAAGGGCCAATAATTTGGAAATCAGTCCAAGAAGGAGGACTTTCATGTAAGGTTTGCATGATTAATGAAAGAATTTGATTTTGAGTTAATTTCCGTTGTATGGTTATGATACTGTTGTTTATGAGTTTGAATGCAATTGAATGAGTCGAATTTTGTAAAGTATTGGGGATTGATCTAAATAAATCGATGATTGACATGGTCAAAATCATAAATAAACTTGTGGAATGTTGAAGGCGATGAATTGGGTGTGAATATTGTGGGAATGGTTGTATTCCAAAGCATTGAGTCTGCGGTTTTGCATTGAATCAGTGTATAAGGCTCTGTTCTTTTGGATTTCATTGCTGTTAACATAAATCTATTTCAAGAATTGTTGTTGGAATCGGAGGAAATTCAATTTTATAAACCAATGTCAGTTTTTATTAAAGACCCAATCCAGAATCATTGTATTTGAATGCACTATTACCATGTGGTATTAACGAAGTTCGGTTGATCGATGAAGAAAAGTGTTCTGTTGACATTAACTGTTGAATATACATCGATCTTTTGGTGAATCGACATCTGTGCACAACATTCCAGATGTAGGAGAATTGAAGAATTCAATTTGTGTTTCGGCTGTCATGTAGCAAGATGTGGAGGAATTAGGATCTGCGTGAAAGGTTCTAAGGGATACACTTTGGTTTAAATTGAATGGTTCCATGAATTGAAATCGGTTTGAAAATTCGAATAGTAGACAGAACTCAGAACCCTGCGTTGAAAAGGTGGAATGAACTAGCATTGGAACGGATCAATGTGTGATTCGTTGGGTTATTAAACACTGAATATCCAGATTTATGGTGCTGGAAACTAAATTAAGAATTAGACCTGAATTGCGCAGTAGAAAATTGTCAAACGGTTTCAATTGGCATAATATGAAATAAATTTTAATGTCGACTTGTTTTTTTATCTGAATGTACTGTTGAGTGCTGTGTGAAGGGCCCAGGTCTGAGTCTGAAATACAGTGAAGAAAAAAAAAAAATCTTGTTTGAAGCTGCCAGAAGAGAGTAAATCATGTGGAAAACTGTGTGAGCTTTGACTTGTGTACGAATCAGTCACTGGTGGAATTGAACACAAGCAAATGCCATAGCTTGAGATGAGTCTTGAATCAACATTGAATTATGTTCATTGTGAAACACTGTTGGATGAACTAAATCAGTGAAGGCGATTTGCATCGAAAGACACAGAATGAATGGTTTCATTGAATGCAGCATGGAAGCATATAGCGTTTTGAAATAACGCTATTAGCATTTTGGAAGCCCTGAAGAGTGAATGCATTGGAAAGTCTAGGTATGAACCAGCGTTGTTTAAAAATTGAAATTTTTTTATTGAAGATGGATGTGTGGAATAATGATAAGCGTAGGCTAAAGACTGGGCTATTCGTTTCAAAGGCTATATCATAAGTTTAGGGCTTATCATATATGGAGTCTATCATGATTTTGAATGGAATGGAAGGATCGAACTAAATGATGGTCAAATGTTACTTTGAATGGTGATGTTTGCCGTGAAGAGTTGATTTGATTAAAACAGTGTCAAGTTTGTTTAAAAAAAGGCAAGGGCGCACATAAGTAACGGAACCAAAGTTGAATTTTGGCATTTGGGCAAATCATAAAGTTGAGTTTATAAATACAAAAATTGGTTGGTTAACCAAAGTCATTTATAAGAATTTTGGAAAGGAATTCATAAAGATTGGAGAGTTTTGTGAAGTTTTTAAATTGGGATTTTAATGAACGTTGTTTTTGGTTAAGATGTAAAGTCGAATTATTGGGTTTTGTTGAAATCCTTGGTTGAGGGTTGAATGGTGTTTAAATGATATGTGTTTGGCATGAAGTTTTTTGGGATTGTATTAGAGTTTGGTGTTGATTGCATGAACGAATTGATTTGAAATATGGTTTCCATAAACCATTAAAAGTTGTGAACATATGTTAAGATGAAGCTTCCGCGAATGATAGTGTATGTAATTGCCCAGACTTGGAGTTTTTATCTGAGTAGTTATTGAGATGCATTTTTATATGCATAGTTTTGGAAGATTCTGGGTATGAATGTTTAACCTGCATCATTTTGGTATCAGAGTTGCAATAGCTCTATGTGAAGATTCAAGTTTTTTTTAAATTAAATTAATTGCATGCGATGAATGAATGTCAAATTTTGAACTAATGAAGATTGCAGCACAGAGATGCAGTGCAGTTGAAGAGGTGAAGCAAGATCAACAGGATCTTGAAGGTGAGTTTGTAGATGATATTTAACTCTGGTTTGAAGGTTATGAAGAATTTGATTTATAGGCATAGTGAAGAAAGTCTCAGTAGGAAGAAGCAGATCACAGCTGGAGTGAAGTGATGAAGGAGTTCAACGATGGATTCTATGAGAGAGTGGCAAAAGCTGAAGATTCAACAAAGGTTAAATAAAGTTTCAGATGAGTGAAGCCTGAAAGAGAAGTGGAGAAATGCTCGAAAGGTTCCAACAGAGGATCGGTGATTACCAAAAGACCAGATCCAGAGAAAATGGATTGGTGAGGTAAGTGGCAACAGAAGAGTTTACTGTTGCAGAGGCTTGGTGCAACTCATGAGTGAGAAACTCATGGCGAAGAATATGACTACTGAAAGTCATAAAGGAGAAAGCAGAGGTTCAGAGAGAGGCCACAGTAGAATGAGGGAGAAATATGCCAAGTCAAATGGCATATTGAAGCAGTGGACTGATGAGGAGTATGAGAAAGAGAAAGCTGAGATAGCAGTTCGTCTTGAGTTATTGATGAAATTGTTACTGGAAAATATGAGAGACCAGAGACATGGTTGGATCATGAGAAAGAAAGTGAAATGGCAAAGGCTACAACAGAAAAGGAATCAACAGATAAACATGCAGTTAACAGAAGAGCTGAAGAAGCTCGAGCAGATGATGAGTATACAGTTGAGACGTGAAGAACTCAGAGCAGCTGAGTTGGAAGTGGAGGTTTCCATTGATGAAACAGAAGAGGATATCTTTGATGATTTCCTGAACTATTGTACATAACCAAATCAGCTGGATAATGTAAAATCTTGTATTTTTGTAGCTGAAAATTGTGATGTAATTACAAGTTTTACTGAGGAGGATGCGCAATCTTGTGAAGCTGTCACAAGTATGAAAAAGAATCTTTCAGGAGATAAGTACTCTTAATAAGAAAGAAGTGTTGTGTTTGTACTTGAAGCTGTTACAGTACAAGAGAAAATTATTGTGGACGCTAAAGAAGAGAATTAGTGTGAAGCACTGATAAGGGAAATAACAGTTGATATTGTTGAAAATTTTGATATACAAACTAAAAGCTTGTGTGTGAATGCAGGGATGATACATGATGATGTTATGCTTCAGCAATACCACGGAGAAATTGCATTTTTGGAATATTTGTTGGATAATTCGGAGTATGACAGGGAGATTGCAGCAGAAGAAAGAGTTCAATACAGTGAACAAGAGAAAAAATACATCATGGAGATAGATGGTGTGAGAGAAAGAATGGTTGGCAGTCTTGAGAATTCTACAGAGAATTATTTGGGAAGTTTGGATCAGCATGCTGATGTGCTGATGGAGATGGAAAATTCAGAACAACATACTGAAATGCTGGCAAAGGGAGAAAAGGTACTGATGCCTTATGATTTTTGTTTTAACAAGTGTCTTATGAATGTAGGTGTTGTTGCAGGTACTGAAGAACATTTGACTCAGTTGAGCAGTCGAATGAAGGAGAAAGACGAGAATTCTGTGGAAACATCTAATCCATGGAATGAAGAAGTTATGTTACTGGAAAGGATGCTGAATAGTCCAGATTCAGTGTAGGAAGAATCTCAATTTCAAAATTGGGAATTGCAGACGCAGAGAGATGAAGATGGAAAAAATAAGTACACAATGTACCAGTCCAGTAAGTTTCTGATAGGAGAAGACAAAGAAAAAGTTTTCCATTTTGGAAGAAAAGAGGGCATGGATGATTGGGTGGCAGTGCAAACAGAGCAAGTAAGAGCTCAGTAGACAGCAAGAAATCAGAAGTTTGAAGATTTATTGGACCGAGAAATTGAATCAATCAGAAGAATCATGTTGAAAATTTCTCAAAGGAAGACATCAGTAAGAAAGAGAATCAGCAGCAACAGAAAAATGAAGACAAAGATAGATTGTGAAAGTGCAGCGAGTGGAGCAAGACAACATAAGATATGGAGACCTAGAGAAAAGCAGCAAACATCAACGGATGTTGATGATAAGTTGCAGAACAAAGTGTGGGATCCAGGCAGACAAAGATTTAAGATGCATGATCAGGAGATCATGATCATTTTCTACCTTGGGAGTTTGATGCAGGAGCATTAGTTCGGAAAAATATCTTGTATTTTTATTAAACCTAGGGGTCTCATGTTTTTGAGAATTTATTAATTTCATGTAAATATTAATATTATTTTTGAGTGATTAATTATGTTTTTAATTAATTATATGAGAGGATTTGAAATGTTTCCAAATAATTGGAAAACATGAGAGAAATTAACCTTGAGATAATTGAGAATTAATGATGGAGCCTAAGTTAGAATTAGTTTCAATTTTTTAGGGATAAAAATCTAGATTATAGGGGTGTTGAGATATTTGGGGATTTTTTTGAGTGATTAAAGGGATGTGAACCAAAATTGGTTCAATTCAATTTGTATAAATTTATGAGCCTCAAAGGCAAATTAGAGATGAGAATAGAGTGGAATTAGAGTGGTTTGGGCCACAGAGTTTTGTGAGCCTATAGGCAATTGTAAGAAGGGCCAATAATTTGGAAATCAGGCCAAGAAGGAGGACTTTCATGTAAGGTTTGCATGATTAATGAAAGAATTTGATTTTGAGTTAATTTCCGTTGTATGGTTATGAGACTGTTGTTTATGAGTTTGAATGCAATTGAATGAGTCAAATTTTGTAAAGTATTGGGGATCGATCTGAATAAATCGATGATTGACATGGTTAAAATCATAACATAAACTTGTGGAATGTTGAAGGCGATGAATTGGGAGTGAATATTATGGGAATGGTTGTATTCCAAAGCATTGAGTCTGCGGTTTTGTATTGAATCAGTGTATAAGGCTTTGTTCTTTTGGATTTCATTGCTGTTAACATAAATCTATTTCAAGAATCGTTGTTGGAATTGGAGGAAATTCGATTTTATAAACCAATGTCAGTTTTTATTAAAGACCCAATCCAAAATCGTTGTATTTGAATGCACTATTACCATGTGGTATTAACGAATTTCGATCGATCGATGAAGAAACGTGTTCTGTTGACATTAACTGTTGAATATACATTGATCTGTTGGTGAATCGACGTCTGTGCACAACAGTCCAGATGTAGGAGAATTGAAGAATTCGATTTGTGTTTCGGCTGTCATGTAGCAAGATGTGGAGGAATTAGGATATGCGCGAAAGGTTCTAGGGGATACACTTTGGTTTAAATTGAATGGTTCGATGAATTGAAATCGGTTTGAAAAGTCGAATAGTAGACAGAACTCGGAACCCTGCATTGAAAAGGTGGAATGAACTAGCATTGGAATGGATCAATGTGTGATTCGTTGGGTTATTAAACACTGAATATCCAGAGTTATGGTGCTGGAAACTAAATTAATAATTAGACCTGAATTGCGCAGCAGAAAATTGTCAGACGGTTTCAATTGGCATAATATGAAATTGATTTTAATGTCGACTTGTTTTTTTATCTGAATGTACTGTTGAGCGTTGTGTGAAGGGTGCAGGTTTGAGTTTGAAATACAATGAATAGCAAAAGAAATAATTCCTGTTTGAAGCTGCCAGAAGAGAGTAAATCATGTGGAAAACTGTGCGAGCTTTGACTTATGTACGAATCAGTCACTGGTGGAATTGAACACAAGAAAATACCATAGCTTGAGATGAATCTTGAATCAGCATTGAATTCTGTTCATTGTGAAACACTGTTGGATGAACTAAATCAGTGAAGGCGATTTGCATCGAAAGACACAAAATGAATGGTTTCATTGAATGCAGCGTGGAAGCATATAGCATTTTGAAATAACACTATTAGCATTTTGGAAGCCCTGAAGAGTGAATGCATTGGAAATTCCAGGTATGAACCAGCGTTGTTTAAAAATTGAAATTTGTTTATTGAAGATGGATGTGTGGTCTAATGATAAGCGTAGGCTAAAGACTAGGCTATTCGTTTCAAAGGCTATATCATAAGTTGAGGGCTTATCATATATGGAGTCTATCATGATGTTGAATGGAATGGAAGGATCGAACTAAATGATGGTCAAATGTTACTTTGAATGGTGATGTTTGCCGTGAAGAGTTGATTTGATTAAAACAGTGTCAATTTTGTTTAAAAAAAGGCAAGGGCGCACATAAGTAACGGAACCAAAGTTGAATTTTGGCATTTGGGCAAATCATAAAGTTGAGTTTATAAATACAACAATTGGTTGGTTAACCAAAGTCCTTTATAAGAATTTTGGAAAGGCATTCATAAAGATTGGAGAGTTTTGTGAAGGTTTTAAATTGGGATTTTAATGAATGATGTTTTTGGTTAAGATGTAAAGTCGAATTATTTGGTTTTGTTGAAATCCTTGGTTGAGGGTTGAATGGTGTTTAAATGATATGTGTTTGGCATGAAGTTTTTTGGGATTGTATTAAAGTTTGGGGTTGATTGCATGAACGAATTGATTTGAAATATGGTTTCCATAAACCATTAAAAGTTGTGAACATATGTTAAGATGAAGCTTCCGCAAATGATAGTGTATGTAATTTCTCAGACTTGGAGTTTTTATCTGGGCAGTTATTGAGATGCATTTTTATATGCATAGTTTTGGAAGATTCTAGATATGCAGGGTTAACCAGCATTAGGAAGGCTGGGTTGGAGGATATAACACTAGATATTTAGACACAGGCCCATTTTTGATAGTCATGTTTTTGGCCCGACAACTAATATAAGCATCTACAGTGGCTAACCAAGGTCTCCCTAAGATGAGGGGGTAACCATTAAACTTGGTTTTTGGTTGTAGGACCAGGAAATCTGTAGGATACTCCCCAAAGTCAATGGTAACCATAGCATCCTCAAAAATTCCTTCTGGAGTTATTGTGGATCTATCTACAAGTTGCAGAACTATTGTAGTTTTCCTCAAAGTCCCTTGGAGGTTAAGTTTCAACATAGTTTCCTTGGTCATGATATTTATAGAAACCCCTAAATCAATCAAAGTGTTGGGGACTATGAAACCATCTATATGCACATCAACAACTGGATTACCAGGGTCCAGGTAATTTGGAAATACCACCTTCCCCAGCATTAGGTTAGACAGTTGTCCTATCACATTGATGGTGAGGGTATCTCTCTTTCTTCTCCCAGGTTTCTTGAAGCACTATTATTTGATGAGCCTATTGTAGATAGGGACATCCTTAATGGCTTGGAGAAGTGTTATCTTTACACACAAATTTTCCAATTCTCCCAAGAGTTCAGTCTCCTCTGAGGTGTGATGACTAGGGTGGATCAAGCGCTTAGGAAAAGGAGGTTGTTGGATCTGAGTGTTACCTTATTCCTTTTCCTTTTCAACCTATATAGGTGGAGATGGAGGATGGTTTTCTGGGATTACTCTTCTCGACCTGAGATTAACCTCCTATATCTCCACAGCATAAGCTGGATAGGATGTTTCTCCACTCGGAGCCTGTTGTGCCTATCTGTTGTTCGGGTTCAGATTGGGTTGTGCAAGTATAGGTATCCTAGGTGGAGCAACACGAGTGAGATGAGGTTGAGGTTCAGGTGGAGGCATTATAGTAGGTGGTTGATTTTATTCAGGCCTCCACCCTTGGGATGGATTGTCCCACTGAGGTTGTTGTGGAACATACTTCTAAAATGGTTGGTTTACTAGATGAGGATGATATGAAGGGTTGTAAGGCCAAGTAGGAGGTGTAGACTAGGATGGAGGAGTGGGGGTGTACCAAGGTTGCATGGGTGTGTTTTGATTGTTGTGATAATAAGAGTAAGGTGCACTTGGCATACCTTGTTGATATGGCTTAGGGCCTTGAGGCCTTCTCTGGTTGATAAAACATAGTTTCTCTGGCATTGCTTCCCCACCTTGATATACAACCTTAAGTCCAGGTAAGGAGGGACACTTTTCTGTGGCATGATTCTCCTCACAAGATAAGAAAACCTCTATGACATTCAGTGGACATTCATTTCTTGGGTGCTTCCTAGTACATATAGGACAAAATATGGCCAGGGCTCTCTCTTATTCCTCTTGCTTATTTTTGACCTACATTGTGTCCGTTTGCAAAGCAAAAGTGTGCACCATGTCACTCTTGAAGTCCTCTAGCATGTTTCCAATATCATGTTTTATGAAGGTGGAAGAGGAAGGGGTATTGGATGTACTTTGGCTAGCTCTTCCCTTCTTCCTAAATGCCCTAGAATGGTTCCGAAAGATAGTTTTGATTGTTTCATAGCCTTGTTGGTAGATATCTCCTCCTGATAGAATATTCAAGGTTTCTATCATCTCTTCATTGATCCCTTGAAGAAGTACAAGTTTAAGTGATGCAGGATCAAGAGTACAGTTGGCGCTCTTATAGTTTAATTGAAACCTCTCTTCATAGTCTTTTATGGATTCATCAGGTCCTAGAGTCATCCTAAATATTTCATCCTTAGTTTCCTTGGACCTACAGTGGTCTCTGTATTTGTTGTTGAAGGTCTCTTCCTTCTGTGCCCAGGTAGTGATGCTATCCCCAGGTAGACCCATGAACCAGCGCAAGGCTACATCCTTAAGGGTGGATGTGAATAGCTTCAACTTCTTATCATCAAAAGTGTAGTGATAAGTCCTACAAACAACAACAAATTCAAACATGAATGTTTCAGGATCCTCAGAGGTAAGTCCATGGAGGTGTGGAAGAGCTGAGGGGCTAATGTTTTTCATCTTAGTTTCCCCATCTGTCTCTCTTATGGGAAAGGCTCTCTAGATCCCAGCCATGGTTAATATAGGTGAAGCAGGTCCCTCAGTTGAAACAAGGTCTTATTATTCTTCCCCAATAGGATCCTCAAAATATTTAGAAGGCTCTCCTATAGGGGGTTCAATCTCACTGCCACTGAAGAAGAGTGAAGGGTGGCTGGGAGGTGATGTGGGGGTTTTAGGTAAGATGATTATTTGAGTATTCATACCCCTACGAGGCATGAAAATCAGATTTTTTGTATATTTTTAATATTTCTAAAATGACATGAAAAGAAAAGAAATCAAACAAGAATGCTAAAACAATCAAAACATATACTAGACACCTCCCTGACAACGACGCCAAAAAGTGATTAGCACTGGTATTGCACCAAGAGTACTGCAACTCGCAAGGGCTTCCCTACTTTACTTTATCAACCTGGGGTTCGTACAAACTTAGAGGTGAAAATGCTATCACATTAGATGCATTCTTTTCATGTCATCCTCTTCTGCTTTATGGAAGGGTGTTGTTTCTTAAACTATGATAAAAAATGAATAGTAAATTGCTGGAAGGAAATGGCAAAAAGAAAACTAACTTAATTTGAAAAAAGGAATTGATGGAAATGAAACTAATTTAATGTGCAGAAAGGAAATGATAGAAATAAACTAAATTAAATTTTTGAAAAGAAATGACAGGAAGGAAACTAAACTTAAAATTCTAAAAGGAAACTAATTTAAACCACAATAAACTTGGCCAACCGGCTAAACACACCTTACTTATCTTATGCTCTATCTACCATGATTCTATTCATGCAGCTAAACTATCCAGGACTTAATTCTAATTGAAAAAGTGTTGATTTGCAGCTTGGAGAAGAACATGGTAAAGGTGCTAATGGAGGGATAAACACATGAAACTAGGCTTAGAAGTGAAAAGAGCAGGTTTAAACCTTATTAAAGCTTTAATATGGGGAAAAAATGGCTTTGGAGTGGAATGATTTAAAAAGCATGATGGAGGAGTTGCAATGGAGGGTGATTGCAATCGACTTTTGGAGGGGTAAAGGTTAACATGAACAAAATAAAAACTACGATTTGCGATGGGGAAAAAAATGCGAAGTGTGAAATGCAACGAGATAAAAATTGCGAAGTGTGAAATGTGATATCGCAATTGCAATATCACAAAGTTGGAGGGATAGCGGAAGTGTTGTTTAGGAAAATTTTGTGAAGTGAAAAGTGCGATGGGTGACGTGACAGTGGGACTGGTGGCGAAGTATGGAGCGATATCGCAATCAGCAGACAGGAGCGGTAGTTGTTAACGAAAAAATAAAAGGTTGCGAAATGCGATTGCAAAAAGGTAAAAGCTGCGAAGTGCGAAGTGCGATGGGCCAAAATTTTCGATTTGCGATGTGGTAAAAGTTGTGAAATGAAAAATGTGATATCGCAGTTCGTGATTTCGCAAAGTTTGAGGGGTAGCGGAAATGTTGTCCAGGAAAAGTTACGAAGTGAAAAATGTGCTGGGTGACGTGGCGGTGGGACTGATGATAGAGTATGGAGAATATCAAAATCAGCGTTTGGGACGGTAATTCATAAAAGGAACCAAATGAAAGATGCGAAATGCAATTTGTGATGTGGCGAATTTATCGCAAACGGCGTTTGGAAGCTGTAAGTCTTAAAGGCAAAAGGAAAAATTTGCGATGTGTGATTTGTGAAAAGGCCAAAGGTTGTGATGATTCAGATGATGTGGCCGTGGGATTCATGGCAGAGCGTGATACCAATATCACAATCGGTGAAAAAAAGCAGTAAGTCTTAAAGAAAAAGGGAAAATGATGCGAAGTGCGATTGCGAAAAGGTTGTAAAGTGCGAAGTGCGATATCGCAGTTTGCAATATCGCAAAACTGGAGGGGTAGCGAAAGTTTTGTTTAGTAAAGTTTGTGAAGTGTGAAATGCGATAGCGGGTATTTTGAGGAGGAAATGAAAAGGTCAAACTTGAAAGGTTTTTCAAGCATTTTGTTAATAAAAAGAGCAACAAATGCAATGAAAGAATAATTAGTAAATAGAGCGTTACCGAGGTGGCTGGAAGCATGAAAAAAGAGGTGGAGAATGAAACGGGAAGCACCACTGAGCTGCTCTGGGATTTTAGCAATAATTCCTACAATCACCATGCTAAAATATGCGCAAAGAAACATACAAATGCATAAAAATACAGTGCAAAGGAAGACCGAAAAATGGTAATGCAACTCTACTTTTAACCTTAGAACAGTACACATAAATCCGTCTTTGGGTCTATCGGATGGTTCACCCTCCTCGAGCTTTATTGACAGAGATGAGAAGGGGTTCTTGATCCACAAATTTTTGGTTTTTCTCCTCTATTCTATTACTCACAAGAAAATGAAACCTACACCAGCATACTGAAAGAAAAACTAAACATCACTGAAACTATCAGAAGTAGAATTAATTGAATGACAGAAAGTAGAGAACAAATACAACAAAGAGGCTGAGGCACATGGATTGGGTCGTAACCCACAAGCCTAGCTCTCTGAAAATTAAATTAGTAAAGTGAAATAAATCTGCTCATTTCATAAAATAATAGCCTCATACATTTCTGAAATTTTGATCACTGAGTAAAATAATAAAAATCTCAATAGCTTGCAACAAAGTTTCGACTAGAATAGACCCATTCCTAGCTCTATCTCTACTCTATTTATTCTATAGGGAAACTACCAATAGCTCCATAGAAAATGGTGATTGAGTCCACTGACTCCAAGTAAACAAAGATTGGGTGCACTCTTCTTTGAGTTGCTTGGCTGCCTCTAGAATTCAAATTGCTGGAGAGAATCCTTGGGGATCCTTCAGCTGACATTGGAATTCGAATTGCTGGAGAGAATATTTGGGATCCTTCGGCAGCCTTTGAGAGTTAAGGAGGGTGGAAAATCCTCCTATAATTCCTCTTTACTGTCTCCTCCAAGTCTTTATGATAAAATCCTTATAAAAATGCTAATAATTCATGATTTTTTGCACTCAACCTCATATTAGGCACTCAGAGTATGTTAGCCTTAATCGCCACCTATAATAGCATCATAAAACATAATAATAATAAAAATGTAAGAAAAATAGATCTAATAAGGCAAAAATGTGACTATTAACCCTCCAAATATGTCTAATGATGGAGCTCATTAGCCCCTTTCAGATGGGCTTGGGATTCTAGCCAATATGTCCCATTGACATAGCCATGCCATTTGCGGCTAATCAGGCCAGTTCGGCTCATGTCTATTTTGAAGCTGAAAAATTGAACAACTTCATTGAGCACATTCAACACATCTACCAATATTTTTATGACATATTGGATAGAACCAATGTTAATTACAAGCAATGACATGATCAACATCGGGTGCCACACAACTTCCAAGTGCGCGACAAAGTGTGGCTATATTTGCAGAAGGAGTGCCTCGCTGGAGCCCACTGCAAGCTTTGGTCGCTCTGATATGGGTCGTACACCATCACCAAGGCTGTAGGGTCCAATGCCTTTTAGCTCAGTATTCCACCATTCCTTGGTCTGCACCCAATGTTCAATGTGGACCGCCTTTAGCCCTGCTTTCGACCTCTACCTAACACCTCTGAAATTGCAGAACAACTCACACCAACAGAGTTAAACCTAGAATTCATGGAACAAGCCACCATAGATTGTATCATTGACATTCCAATCAAGAACACTCACCAATAGAAGATCCAACTGTATCTGGTTGTCAAATCTGGCCAACTCCTACACCAAGTCAAGTGGTTCACTAGGGACCAAGTTCAGCAAGAGTTTCCTCATCTCATGGAGGAACTCAGTGCAATGGGGACAATTACTTCCTAATGAGGGAGGAATGATCCAGGTTGAAATTGGTGGCCATCCACATATTCCACTTGGGTACCCACCATTGTTTCTTTTAGTTTTTTCATTTCCTTAATTGTAGCACAATTTACTATTTTTAGTAGTTTTTAAGGTCTTGAAATTTTGGATCTGTTTTCAGGCCTTAAACGATGTTTTTTGGTAAAAATAGGAGAAAAATGGAATTTTCTTTGATGTTTCTCACATAAAATATCGTATCCCAAAGTTGTGTCCCCGGGAAGTTGATGTACCAATTTACCCAAACGGGGCCCATATTTTTGGCGCTTCATCTCCTAGGGTTAGATTTTTGGATGTTTAGGGTTGTCCATTGTTTCTCAATAATAAATAGTCCCTTGAGCCTCATTGTAACACATTTCAGAGGCCTGTAGCCGCCACATATCTTCTCAGAGATAAGCTACCAACGCCCTAGCTAGTTTCTTTCCATTCTATCTGTAAACAAATTTTAATTCTTTGATATTAATGAAATGAAGTGTTATTTATGCCGAATCTTTGTATTTATGGTTATATGTGTATTCTGTTGCATTCCTACATAAATTCAGATCGGGAGGTCAGATAGGGAGGAAGATTTGGCTCAATGTCCTCGATCAACACTTCTCTCACATCTAGTATCTACGTATCACAATAACAACTGATTCCTGTTCATACATGACATCAAATCAAATGTTATGTTAGAACATACATAATATTGTACATCACAACAAGATACCAATCATAACAAGATTCCATAATCATACTTCCTCTCACAAAGGTGTCAATCACACATGGATACCATAATCATCCTCCCTCTCAAGGAGGTGCCAATCACAAGCCTAAGCTTGTCTCGAACAACTGCACTGTTCTCAATGAATAGAGAAATCACAGTCCCAAATATATGTATAAGGGATTATCTGTCATGACTGTGTATACATGTCTTATCCAGATAATTCTCAAACAACTCTATAAGGAGCTTCTACATCATGCCTTCGATCTAGCCTTGCTAGCAACATTGTACCTGACCTCAGTTGTGTTATGGACCTCTTGTCCAAGATATCATGGTAGATCTCATACTAATGCAACATCCAAATTTTATCATCAATATTAATCCCAAACTTCATCATTTCATTGATGCAACTACATATCTTGGGAGAAATATCTCAACCTTTAAAATTAGAACGTTTCATGCAGATATTTAAAAAGTTGTTTGGTGGAAATTATAAATGAAGTAGATCAATCATGAATTTAATTACGTTATATAAATATCATATACGGATGGATGTTCAAAATGGAACATCAATTCTTCAATCAACTAACATATGCCTTGTCACGTTCAATCAACATTTGAACTTTAAATCAGAGTGTCCACGGATTTAAATTAAACAAATAAATTTCAATAATCTTGCAACATGGAATTTCCTTCCCAAATTTCAGAAGTTGATTCATCATGCCATGATACATCATTACGAGATTCAAAATTCATCTCCCTCTTACTTATATATTTAGAGGCTCATCACCTGTTAAGGGTATACTATCAATATGTAAAACAAAAGCCAATATCAAAATCAAGGACATACCTTGGAACTCACTATCCTGACTTCACTAGATAACTGTCAAATATAAACAAATATGATTCAAGGAGCTTCCATCATGCAATGCTCTCTACAAGCATAATGACTTACCATGCCAACATAGCTATTCTTACATAAATCAATGTTGAATCAACGAAATCAGTTTATTATAGTTTAGAAGACTAACCAAAACTATTATCAAAGACATTTCATAGTATCAATTCTTTCAACTAGTGACAGGTAAAGATCATATAAAGTCTTGACTTCACTCATTGTCAAGCCATAAATTCTGTCATTTAACATGTCATTATATGCCATTTATGTCACTAGATGCAAGTGCATACACATCAAGGTTAAATAATGCATGTTCATAATAAGTCACAATAATCATTTTGCTAAGAACAAGGATGCCAATAAAAAACCACCCTTTTGAATACTCACATATGAAATTTAAGGTCACTATGCCCACATAGCATTGTCATCTGGGAAAATCAACTATCACCTGATCAAATCATGTCAAATAAAAATGTGCGATCATGGTAATATCTAGAAATTAAGAATATGATGTCAAAAGTTCCAAACACATTTTATCAATATCAATCAGCCAAAACATGTAGCACAATCCTCAAACATAATGACATATCTATATGAATATCTCGGTCACATGCAATCACAAGTTCGATTCAAACATACAAACTTTTCTTGCTGACAGATCTTACTGATATCTGCAACACATCTGCAGAACTGACATCTTCCAAGTGACCATATGATTTCATGCTCAATTCCAGAAATCTGTTTACAATGGCAAGACATTTCATATATCCCTTTATTCAAAGTATAGAACGAATTCATTGTACAAACTTCAATTCTATGTGTATCAGGCATAGTCACATCTATGGGCCTTCCATTGTGTGAGAGAGGCTCAAACCTCTATTGTAGATCAATAATGACAGATACTCATAAATAATAGAAGAGCATGTAACTTCATTTTCATTCATGTCATCACCTTGTATTTACTAGAGTCATGCAACAACATATCTGTTGGATCATAAACTCATATATATTATGATCATCAACAACATGTCATCAATATTTCATCAAGGGCTCGACTTGAAAGATCAGGGCAACAGGATGATGTGACAACATAACCTTATGAACCCAATAACAATACATCAAGTTACGACATTTAATTTCACCATATTCCATAAGCATGGGAAGTCAGAGATCTGAAACATCAATATCATAGATATGCCTATATCATCATGGTTTCCAATACCATGCTTATCATGAATAATATGACCAAGTTAGGCTAATCGATAGACCAAAAAACTGCAGTCTCTCTTTCCATGAACTTTCATCATGCTTATCACAAGAATTATCATTACCATATTAGTGAGGTAAACTTCCATAAGAGATCCAACAGATCCTATGCATATCAAAAGTCAAGAGTACCATTTACTAGAGTCACGATCAAGGTCTCAAAAAAATAGATTTTAGCCAAACATTAATCTATGACACTATTTCCAAGATCAACAATAAGTAGCTTTGCAAAATCAATAAGATCATCATGATCAAAACATTCACTACTAGGTGCACCATTTCATCATAGGAATCATAAATCCCAATCACTCTCATATGCATGCATGAGCCATTTGTGAAAGAAACATTCTCAACATATCATATGGCTTGCCTATCCATCCAACGTTATAATATTAAAAACATTTTCTAGATATAGCCATATTTCCTGCATTTCAAAATATCCTCAAGAGGGATCCACTCATCACATATAATCATGGAGGTTAGAAGTATCCATGTGCTCAAATATACCAGCAGGAAGTAATTACTAGAAACAATAACAAGATCCATGAGAATAAACAAGAGTAAGGTCATAAGTCAAGGAATACTTATCTTCAATGAGAGATCATCCTCTACCTCTTGAACCAATATTCAAGAGCCCTCCATAGACCATAAAACAACTTTTCTTTTAATCAACAACTTTATCAATAACCACATCATCTGTCAAATCAATCCCAAGTGCTTCACATAGATCACATCTCAAGACTCTTACCATAAACCAAGGTTTCTCTAAAACCATCACCACCAAATCCTTATGCACTCACTACCTAAGGTTTTATTCATACCCTAGAATTTCTTTTGGTCTCTACCATCCTTTTCTTGCTTCCATCAAAGTGTCTCCATGGGGGTGATCTCCATGGCTTTTCTTCAGCCCAACTCTGATACCATGTTAATTTTTTTCATAGAGAAACGTTTTTCTTTACTTTGATAGTTACATTTCTTCAATAATATGTTAAGTTCACCCCAAATAATTACATCATTATATTGATCTGCATTATTAACCATAAGAATATGAAACTATGTAGAAAGAATAATACCACCATCATCATCTAAGAAATGCAATGAAAATAAACAAAAGAAGAGAATCATGAACACATAGAGACAATAGGATTGGTCTGAGACCAGGGAGAAACCCACTACGGGGAAAACCCTTGCAAATTATTCTTCTAGATTGTCATCAAATGATTCAGTAGAGTACAATGATCCATAGTTCCATATATTCATAGTGTAGAAAAAAATAGCATACGCTCAATAAAACCATAAACATACTTCTCCTGAAGGAAGTTGATTCTGAGGGCATATATTTACTAAAACTGGCTGAAGCCTACTGATTAATATTGATATTACAGAGCGAAGAATGTAGATACATCTTACAACGGAAATACATAGAGCATATCTACATATATTCAGATCTACAACGTCAAGAGCACAGATCTGAAAGATCATCAAGTGATCTCAACTACCAAGTCCAAGATCTGAGTCCAGGACATTGTCAATGACTATTCTAAAGTGACAGTGACTGAGTGACGGATGAATGAAGACATTGTAAAAGCTATTGAATTTGATCCAAATCATATATTCCCATAAAAATATTCAACCCTGTCCTTAACATGCTCATCCCACGACTGAAGCACTCTTAACCGTGACCTAGACGTTATGTGCTCACGGCTGATGGTTTGATCAGCCTAGAATCGTCGCCGCACCCTAAAGACGGTCTGTTTGCCACTATACCAGATCAACCGCAGCCTTGAAACAACTTGACTGCAGTTCTGGCCCAGCTTAGCCACTACCTGCATGCAGTTAATTCCCAGAACACCTAGACCGGATGTAATACCCTTCCTCTGATCCCGATCCTTTATGCAAGGTTCTCCTGACATACTTGTGCGAGCCAAAGACAAAAAATATGAACCAATACCAAAAATAAAATGAAGACGATCTCATGAATGAATGTGTACAAATGAACTTGGGGTAGCTTCTACTTGTTGGGTATGTGTTATATTCTTTCCACGACTAGCCCCACGTGCGGACCCACTCATAGGCGGACCCACCCATGGTTTTGTGTATGGTCTTGGGGGACGATGGTTTTCGGCCCCTGGTATTTTGTAGATCTGGTCAAGGGAGCTATGTTTATGTTATAATTCAGGGTTAATGGATTGGGGTTTATGTATGCTTCGCCATGTATATGTATGTGTTGTAACACTAAAAGAAATATAATGAAAAATCAAGCTGGTTGTCCTGATTTGGGATCTAGGGGAAAATCTCTGTGTTTATCTGTTTTATGTTTTATGCTCTCACTATTGTTTATTTTTTGTTTTAAGATTCATTTGTAGATAATTTATGTTCAGGGTTAAAACGTACACTATTTATAGCCTTCATATGTGACCTCTTGCAGTTAAGGCTAACTCCACATATGGTTAGGCTGACCCATTCCATTTCATTTTAATAAATAAAATAATTCATAATTTAACTTTTGCTTAACCGATTGGGGTGATATATAGGTCTATTTTGGTCCTCTCGGAATGAGGAATATAATGCAATTATAATATCAACCATATGATCTGTACATAGTGTAATTGGACCACAGTTGCATAATTTTAACAAAAGGAACTTGAGAAAACGAAAGCTCTAAATCTTAGATTTGCTAAAGGATCTGAAACTTTAGAAGAAATCATTCAAGTTCATCATTCCCCTATAATCAATACAAGTCTTGGATATAATCCAAAATAAGGAGGTGAAACATCAGAACCTATAAAATATTTTGAAACAGGTAAAAAAAACTATGTCAATGCAAGGAAAGGAAGCACTCATTAGAATTACAGGACTCAAAAAAAGAATGAAGGGTCAAGCCATTCGCAGGCAAGAAAATATTTCCATGAACAAAGGGAAACATATTAAAAAAGGTATTACACTCCCACACACTCTTAATTCAATGGTCAATGCTTCACTTGTCATAACTTTGGTCATAAAATAGTTCAGGTGTTGCTTATAAAATGATTATGACTAGAGAAGAAAGAAAACAACATAATGGAAACATGACAAAGAAGTCTTCTTATAGTGTTTTCTCACCTCTTCACACTGAAGTTGAATCTTCTCTTTGAAATAACTTTGATCATGATGAAACTGAATGCAGAATTAGGATGAATTTATATTATCGACATGAGTTGAAGATAGTGCCTCCCAAGTTATGGAAAAAGAAAATGATTTCTTCATAAAATTGTGGTCTAGAATTGTATTTAGGAGATCAAGAGAATCTATGGTACATTGACAATGGGTGTTCAAAGTGTTAGTATGAAATTCCTCAGAAGGTGCACCAAAAACAACTCACTTAAGTCACAGGTGACAAGTGACTCGAACAACAATTATGGTTGCTTATACTTTAGATTTGCAATAAAAACATGAGAAAAACCTGCATAAAAATAGATGTATGTGATCTAAAATAATAAACAACAAAATAAATCCAATGTAATAAGCCAATTATGGAAAAAAATTTGAAATAATAAATCTTTTTATTAATAGCACCCGATGAAGGAGATTTACAAAAAGGGTCATAAATCCCCCTCCGTGGGATGGGTGCTTTGATGTCCTTGACGCTTCAGTATCATATCTTCCTCTCTCAATATGCGAAAACCCAAACAATGTGTAGAACTCTAGTGGGAGCTCAAAAGTATGGAGACGATAATGGTGACGATGATAATGATCACGGTGAAGAATGAATGAAAAACTATCTTATTTATAACAAAGTATTAGGTTGATCTCGGAAAATGGAGAATAATAAAATATTATTGACCAAAATATAGATCTAACCATTAGGAATACTTTATCATAAGTTTGGAGAGGGAAAAGATATTCAAAATATTCAAATATTGTTATTTAGAAATAATTAACAAATAAAATTATTTATTAATTATTTCACGAATATTAAGAAAAATGTGAAAATGAAATAATTATTAAATAGTGATTTAACAATTATTCCAAGAATGGAGTTAAGGAAAAATAAATACATAGTGATTTATTTAATTATTCCTATGTGATTTAGTCAAATGTGACAAGGAATAATTATCAAACAATGATTTAATAATTATTCCTAGAGAAAATTAAATAAATAATGGTTTATTTAATTATTCTCATGGTTTTTAATCATAAATATATTAATAAAAGTGGTTTATTAAATTATTTCCTATAGTGAAAGAAATTTTACTATGGTAAAATTAAACTTACATGGTGTATTTCGATCCACCTAGTTAGAAATGGCTAGGTGATCATTTTTTGGTGATAACAGATTGCTCCCCAAGGTACGAGTGTTAGGAGAAAATCGTATGGCAAAAATAAATTGTAAGTTACACTTCCATGAGACACCAAAGGGGAGTCAGAGACAAAGATAGAAGACTAAAGAAATGCAAGGAAGAAAAAAAATGGAGGGGGAGAGACCTACTAAATTGATATACATCTCCTTTTATTTTGGAGTACATGATCTCAAAGGAGGCGGGGGAGGCATACCCATGCCCACCGAGATAACTGAGTACAAATAATAATGGTGGGCCCAACAATGTGGGAATAAGCTACAAAGTATATGATACATGATACGCTAGCATTAATGGGCTTGGACATAATACAATGAATCCCGTATACATAATATGCCTGGAAAAACATAGGCCATGACTGAATACAATAACGTCTGAGTACATGAGACATAATACCCCTCAAGATGACATAGGGAGAGGGGATCGAAACCAAAGAAGCCCTGTTGAATAGAAAAGGGCTCTGAAGATCTGAATGGATCATCTGAAGGAGACATGCATGGTGTGTGGCGCTGCAAGATGCTGAAACCAAGCTCATCAAATCTGTGGAACTACATCTGAGGCTAGATCATAATATGAGGTCATCCGGGCATGTGGGGGGCTACCTAAAGGGCCAACCCCTCATGAGGTCTGGAACATCTCACACACACCTGGGAATCAATGGGAAAATCTGCTGGATCACCAAACCATCAAGTGTAAAATTCTCAATCATGCGATAATGAGTTGTAGTCGAGCACATGAGAAACAACCAAGTTAAAGGGAAATGATGAGTCCCTTTGGTTGATCTGAGGAAATTAATAATGATGAAATATTTAACCAAGGTACACCGCCCTCTAGACCACACTCTTGGAATAAATGTGTTGAAGTTGACAGAAGAAGGTCTGCCAGAGTTGAGGCAATGAGGAACCCTCAACTAAGGCACGAGGGATCATAGTAGAGTGATTGATGGACTTACACTGTGGATGATGATGGAGGGATATAAACTGAGAGGTGGACTGAAGACATCCCTTGTTAGAGCATAATAAGGTTGACCTGGAAGCAACTGACTCAACTCCAGAGGGGATGGTCAATTACTCAGACGTGGGATTTTCAGAGATGGAACAATATAGGTAGAGGAAAAATGGAGCAACATTGGATGAATGTGATGAAAATATGGATGGAATATTGTAAAAGGACATAATGGGACTCGAGACTTACTCCATGACTGCAAGGGTGACTCATCTTGGATGCTCTGAACAAGGGTGAATCGATGATATTGCCACATGGGATGGGCTCGGGGGGACCATAAAAAACATGAGTAAAGAATGGTTACTCATGATGAAAATTGACACATGATTCAACAAGTGCCAAGGAAAAGTGGTACCAAAGTACAGATGGATCATGTGAATAAATTTGGTTTTAATTGGTGACAACGTGAAACTTCGTAGAAAAAATAGCTTTCGGGTGAAGTGTAAAATTACCAAAAACAAAGGAAGACCCATTATAAAGCTTGGTGAGAGATTTCCAACAATGCTAATGGTTCGTCAAACAGAGCTACAATTTGGTCATAGTGGGCAATGAAAAAAATAGGGTTTTTCCTATAAAAGGGCTTCTTGCCTCCAAATCCAATTCATTTGGATAATGAGTTTTGGAGAATTTGGAAAGGATGAGAAGGCCCTAAACCGACCATCAGAATTAGGATCTGTGAGTTGGACGTAGGTGGCCTAATCTTACTCTTCAATATCAGTGGTTTAGAATTTCATATTAGGGCCTTAAATTTCTGAGGGGGACCCCTGCTAATCCTCACAGCTGCAACACAATTTTGGGGGCCTTATCTACATTCTAGAATGCAGAAAGAAGGCCATTAAGTGTGTCCAAGGTTGTTTTGAAGGGAAAAGCTGCGTTTTGGGCAAGGAGGAAAATCAAGATTGATGGCCTGTGGGGAGATGAAGCTAAGGAATATGAATGTATGCCTTTGCCTTTGAATTGAAAAAAAATAAGGGTATCTTGCAGGTATGGTAGAGCTAAAGGTTGCATGGCGAAAACAAGATTTAGAGACTCTTCACGCTGAGATTCAAGGGAATCTGATAGTCAGAGGTATTTTGGATTTTTATGGGGTTCCTAAGTTCATGGAGAAACCATTGATGAGGGTAGGTGAGCCATTGTTGTCGAGGATAGTGAGCTACTAGGACCTAGATTAGGAGGCCTTTATGGCACATGGACACAAGATCGAGTTGATGATCAAGAACATATATTTTCTAACATGACATCCCCCCTTGGGGATGGTAGGGTAGATACATCTAGTGCTTCCTTGTGGGAGGCATATTGGTGAGTTTGTGGATATTTATTGTATTTCGGGTGTTCGTGTAAAGGGAACGGCCATTGAGATCAATATCTTAGAGAGGTTGGAGATACGATATATAGCCGCGAAAATGCAACAGATGTTGGGTAGTCACATGTTTCATTAGATCACTAGAGGGAATATGATGCTGGTAGAGAGTGTGCTGGTAGGGACCTACTATGGGTGGGCCCAAATGATGCTTTCATTGTTTAAATGATAGTTGACCTTGTTAGAACTATATAAATCCCTTTAGGTTGATGAAAGGGTCACATAGGTAACCACAAGGCTGTTTTGTACTAGAAAATGGTATTTTCTAGTCGGAGGGGGCTCCCTCACTCAAAAAACCTAAAGATTAGAGACTCTAAAGCATATAATTTGACAGAGACCAGATCAAAGGAAAACCTTTTGGAATTTTGATGAAAATTGATGAAGGATTCATAAATACTAATGCATGTGATCACAAAAGTTAATAGCTCATCATAACCAAACAATAAAATACATAGAGTCCTGTTTAGCACACTTTTCAAATAGGAAATAATTGTAGTACATTGGGAAATAAACATATAACAACACTCATCTAGAAGTGACAGAACATATCGAAATTTTGATGCTGCATCTCAAATGATTGAGTATTGAGAAGAAAATTAGAAGATACATGCATAATACATTTCATTTTCATCTGAAACATTAAGTTATAGCTAAACTAGAGCATGTATGATGAATTCTAGTGAAGTTTTTTCAATTATACCTTTAAGAAGAACTGAGTAAAAATACATAAGGTAAAAAATACACTAGAGAAGGAAAAATTCAAAAAGTTATACCACAACAATATCCGTGCAATCATTGGCAGAACTCTGCATGAAGCATTTTATTACAGAAAAGATAAATCACAGTGTACACAAGTCTATAAAATACATTCACCACACAATCCAACCCTTTTTGGTTTACAGTATTTGGCATTAAATAACCTTTCATCTTCAAAAATACCATGACCAGATACAACAAATGTCTTATCCACTGAGATGGGTCAAAATAATCACAAAAGTAGCAAGTTCTTAGACATATATTCAATTTTTTATTTTAGTGGAAATAACAAAAAATAACTTAGATCTTAACATGCTACCCTATCCTAACACCATCCTAATCCATGAGGTTCTTATCCTAATCATCATACCATGCCATTAGAAGAAAAAAATAAAATAAGAAACAAAAGTCAACAACCAAATATGTGTTGCGCAACAACTATGAAGCATGTGATGTTGGCATTATTTTCCATGTATTTGCATACATCTGGCTGGCCACTAGGTGATGAATCAACTCCTAGCTCAGGAACATATTCCACCATCTGCCTCTTGACAAATGGCATCCTCAAAACCGCATGTAAACGTGTGCATAGTAGTTGCACAACACTACGTAGCATGATTTTTAAATTGTACTTTATATCTCCTTCCTACCTCAAAATTTCATAAAATGGGCCAACTATATAACCAAAATTCTCAGAGTACCCAGGCCAACCTTTAGAATGAAAAAATGACACAGAAAACCTTTGCAAAAAAAAAAAATCATTGCGCAATAACTGACATTATTCAATCAGTATCAAAATTTGAACTTTCAACAAACAAACCATTACCTCCTCTTTCTCTTACTGGATGAAGGTTTGCTGGGAGATGGCTTGATCTCAATACATTTGGATGGAATATCATATTCTTTGATAAATATTTACAGAGTTGGATTTGACTCTCGTTGTGGTTTAGGTCTTGGCCTAAGCACATTACCAGGTGGAGGCACTCCAACAACTTGTCTATATTTCGTCACTAATCTCCAAGATCTCGCCAAGCTTTGTGTAATGCACCTGATTTTTATTTTCAACACTAAGTTACAGACATACAGACTCTTTGTTTGTCTCCTTGCAAGGAGATACCATTTAACAAACCTCTTACATATTTAAAGTGTCACAGAGGCATCCATCACTTCTTTGTTTCAATCCACAAGAAAATGGTTAAATGATTTCTTGAAGTTTTCGTTGTCTTCAATTATTTCCATTACCTGCATTTGAAACTCCTCAATCTCCTTGAGGTATCTATGATACTCCCTCCATTGATCAAAAGCTGGTCTATCAAATGACTGGGCTATTTGTTTTATCTGTTGCACCCACCCTTGCTGAAATTTTTATGCTCTGGTTGTAGGCCTGCTAGAATCCATTTTGGGATTCTCCAACCTTTCAACATCTACAACATGTTTACCCATGCCTTTGATTTCTCCTTTTTCTGAGTTACTTGCAAGGCTATCTCTCTAAGTTGTCAGTTTTGTTTCTTTAAAAAGGCTATCTTAAGCTATGATTTTACAAGTGCATCCTTCATCTTGGAAATTTTAGGGTCTTCTTCTTGTATATGAACAACTTGAGTTTCTTTTGCATCATTCCATTCTTGTTTATCTTCTAGAGAAACATCATCTGGTTGAGGATTTGGATCCTCAATAACCTGCTTAACCTGTGACCTGGTTCTAGGTCTCAATAAGAATTATGCATCCTTCACTATCTCCATTGCTCTCAACTTTTTCAACTGAACCTTTGCTGTTTGAAATTTTTCCATATGAACCTCTAGTACCTGATCCTTCTTCTTTTCTTTTTTACTTAGCCTCTTGCTTGAATTCTTGCTGGGCTTCTCACTTGAAATTGCTTTCTTTACTGTCTCAACTATCGGTCCATCTTTTGGCTCTTCTTTATCTTCACAAACCTCCATGGGTGATACATCTATTTGAGGAAATAAACCAAGGATTGATAGAAATTTTTTCCATGAGATCTTATTCATTTCAAGTTCATACACGACTAATATATTTATCAAAGAGAAATGAAATAAAGTATACATGTGTTTGTCTTTCTTAGTCCGCACCTTTTCTGTAATCTTCCCTAAGCTCTTAAACAAATAGTAGCGTAGGTTCATAGTCTTCTTATCAGTGAAATGTATCATGAGTCTAAGATGATACTAATAGACTCTGTTGAACCTACCCTCATAAGTGAAATAACTTTGTATAAATTTAAGTAGATGATTGTGGTGATTATGAAGGTATGTGTTACGGAAGGTTGTATCAAATTTATTCTTAAAATGTGGCTTAACAAACTCTTTGAAGAATGAATCATTTAAATAATATCCCTTGAACCAGTTCTCTCCATATGTAGGAACGATATGTGGCTTCAACAATAAATTTCTCTGATATAACCATCTATAGGTTCCCTAGCTTGAGTTTTCCATCCTTGAGGTTCAAATCAAACAAAAGCACCAACTGCACATGGTGACCTACTGCACATGGTGACCTACTGCTTGGATATTCTCACAGAAAGTGATACAACCTGAGTTTTAAAATGCTACCCTAACCACTATATTAGAGTTGACTAGGGCTACAATTTTTGGCTCTACTCTTACAATTTCCCCTCCCTTTTTGCTTGTAGTGGGAGCCACTTTGTACACAGGGACAACAATAGCAATATAAGACTATGTTTTCTAGAAAATAATGACAACAAGATTTTTTTGATAAACATGCTATGCAGTGAGGACAAGGGAATACTGACACCTTCAAAGACTGTTGGAAAATAACAGAAACCTACAAACCTTTACCATGACAAAATCAACATACAAAAGTCATAACCATTCATTTGAAAAACCCCGATTTCAATTTTAAAATAAAATCTGCATGGAACAGGGCATGCATAGTGACTCATAAGTAGGAGGATAAAATGAATTATCCAACTTTGAATTAGCTATAAGAAAAAATTAGGATTTGAGTGGCAAGACCCTACCTCTAAAAAGTGAAAACCAAGTTGTGTCAATGCTGTGTGGCTTTGGGAGGATGTTGGGCAATGACTGCGTAGCACTGTGTGCAGCGATGAATACATAGCACCAGTGCACAAAAAATGACTTTTTGATAGCTATGTCTCTGCGTTTGATCACTGGATTAACTGCAAATCGATCCTCACATTTCGAACATGATAATTAACCAGTCTGAAACTCAGTAGTGCAGACATTGTGCAAGAGATATGGCGGTCACCTTGTTGATTTTGAATTTTCCCCTAATTTGGCATGTAGCATGATGTCACCAGGTGCTTTATTTGGGATGATATGATAATTTGTGCACGTGAATAATTAGAGCACTTGGGTAGATGCGATGCTTGGATAGTGGGGGGGATATGTGGGTTTTTTCATGTACAAAATATAAGTATGGTATTTTAAGGGAATTTGTTTAGGATGGGATGGGGGAAAAATGAATAATATGATTAATGAATAGGGGATAGGTGAGGGGATTTTATGAATGAATAATGGGAGATTTATGATGTAGGTTATAATCTTAGGGAAACATGGATAGATTAGAAGGGGGGAAAATAAATATGATTTTCTTAAAGACCATTTTTCTTGAGCAACAGGACTTCGATTGTAATTGAATCAAGAAAAATTTCTGATAGACACATTACTGACACATGCCCCATGACTTGATTGCTCAAAATTTTGTGACCATAACCCCCAATAAGTAAAAAATGCTTCATTCTTTCGACTGAACCACTTGACGACTAAACTCATGGGGATGTTGGACGGTGAATTTCAAACTTATGACAGCAACAATGGCTATAAGTTTGACTTATTCAAACTGAAATTAAATAATTTGAAGAAATTTGAAAAATAAAAAACTAATGACCCTAACATTGCCTCCATTGGGGATGGTAACCTCCTAGCGAGGTGCCAAGAACAAGGCAAAGACTAGTATCCCGTTTATTCAATAACAAAGTCAACTGATAAAATAAAAATATGATAGTAGTATGATTAACAGACTGAAAAATGACTACTAACTGACTGTAACCTACTCAACTTAATAAATTATATATGGTAGTATAATTTTGGGATCTTAGGGCCTTCACTTAGGGCTTCAAATCCCAATACGGACTCCCTACACTTGCATTATTCAAAAGTAAAATTATATATATAATGAAATGGTGAATCAATGGTGACATCAGACAAGAAAATGTTGCAGCAACCTGCCATTCACAGGCCCTGCTCCAACTAGCTCATCAAACAAATCTTCAAGCAAATAAGCATTTTTCCCACGGAATGAAAAAATATTAAAAGGCCCTTTTCACAGATTTTCGAACTTTCTGTGCTTCCACTTCTCTTTGTTTCTAGCATCCCACTTCAATACCAAATCTCCAATTTTAAAATTAGCTGCTTTAGTCCTTCTGTCATAATTTTTTTATTATTGTCTTGTATCAGTTGTGTGCTCCTGAACACCTCTTCTCTTGACTGCTAAATTTGAATCATCTAACTAATTCTTCGTTGCATATCATTCGGCTCTAATTGAGCTTCCTGCAATCATTTCATGATCGGAAGTCCCAATGGGGAAGAAAAAAATTCATTTACTCCATAGACTAGCTGAAATGGAGACATACCTATTGAATTTTTAGTGCTCACCCGATCTGCCCATAGTGCATGTACCAATTTCTTATGCCAGCTTCTCTTATTCTCTTGCAACATTTTATTAATAATGTTGACTAGTATATTATTGGATGATTCAACTAAGCCATTACCCTGAGGGTAATAGGCTATCGATTGGCCTAAAATAGTGTTGTATTTGTGGCAGAAATCTATCATTTTCTTTGATCTAAATCCAACAACATTATATGTAACAATTTTCTGTGGAAAACCAAATCTGGACATAATATTACCTTCTAAGAACTGAATAATCACTGTGTCTGTAGCTTGTCTGGTTGGAATTGCCTCAATTCACATGGTGAAATAATAAGTCATCATTAGTATCCATTTGTGTTGTTCAGATGAAGTAGGATGAATTTCACCGATAAAATTGAGTGCCCATTGCTGAAATGGTGACTCAATTGCTATGGGTTTCAGGCGTAGTGGGAGAAATTTCTTTCATCCTTCAAATATTTGGAATTCTCAACAGCCACAACAACCTTATTATACACATCAGCAAACAAGGTTGGCCAATAAAATCTAGCCCTTAGGGATTTTTTTTGTGTGGTCTTCCAAAACAAGTGCCCACCACAATCCCCTTTGTGAAACTCCTCCATTGTCCTTTGAGATTCATCCTCCAATATAAAATTTAACAACATTCCGCTAGGATCCTTCCAGTACAAAAAATTATCTATGATGCAAAATTTTACTGCTTTCAACTTGAGAAAACAAGCTTTGGTTTTAGGAAAACTTGGGGGTGCTTATAGGTGCTGCAATACATAAAGAATATCATCATACCATGTGGAGGAAACAAATTTTTCCGGGACCTGTTGAGTCGAACTTGAATCATATTCTTCCCCAGGGAAACTAATAAATTAATTTGAAGTGACTGCAGATTTGATTGAACCATCATCCTAGCCAGTCCTTGTCCTTTAATCAACCTTGTGGGTTTGGTTTTGATATCATACTCAAGTATGGAGGAAATCCACTTACCCCTCCTTCCATCTGGATCATTCTGAGTAAGAATATATTTGACTACAACACTTGGTACATAAGAGACAACATGTGAATGTAGAATATAAAATAAAAAAATTTTCAAATCCTTCAGAAGGGAAAATGATTGTTTTTTCATAATGTTGTATTTAAGAGAAACATCTCTAAGAGTTCTGCTAAATAATGAAATTGGTTGCTCTACTCCTTGCTGATTTTGCTACATTAAAACAACAACAATACTGTGCTCTAAAGCAAAAGAAAAAAATGATAAACTCACGTGGGTAATCCAAACTGACAAGTATAGGAGAAGGAGACAATGCAATTTAAACTTCATTAAAATATTTTATGATTTATTCATTCCATTTCACTTCGTTGTCCATCTTTAACATGTCTGTAATTTTCCTGAAAAGTTTTGCCAGATTGGGAATAAACCTCCTTAAAAAAATTATCCTGCCAATAAAAGACTGAATATCCTTCTCACTTCTGGGGATCTCTGTTTTTTGAATTCATGAAATTATGTTGGGAGAAATCTTGATGTTTTATTCGAAATTATATGGCCTAACAACTTACCTTCCTCCAACCCAAGCACAATTTTTTTGGTATTTAATGATATGCTAGATTTTCTGCACTTTTTGAAAACTTCCCTCAAGTGCTGCAATTGGTCCTCATCTGACTATGAATAGACAATGATATCATCAATATATATCACTATAAATTCATGTTTCTCCTCTGCGAAAGCTATATCCATAGCTCGCAAAAATCCTGCGTTCATCAAACCAAATGGAAGATTGGCATATTTGAAGGTCCCCCATGGTGTAGTGAATTCAGTCTTATCTTGGTCTTCTGGGTGAACCAAAATATGATTATACCCTAAAAAACCATCCAATAGTGACATTCTCCTTTCATCCACCACTTTTTTAAGGATGTGATTCATTTTTGGAAATGGATATTTGTACTTGAGTGAAACCCTATTTAAGTTTATAAAATCCACACAAAATCTAATTTCTCCCCTCTTTTTTCTGATTGGTACCAATTTAGATAACCAATTAGAAAATATAAGAGGTAATATAATTCCAGCAACAAATAATTTTCTTACCTCCTTCTTGATCAAAGGCAACAAAACCATATTTTTCCTCGAAATTTTTTGTTTGAATGGATTTTGATCTTCTTTGATTGGTATCGTGTGTTGGATTACGTCCTTATCATACACTTCCAAGTCCTCATATCCCCAAGAAAATACATAAGAAAATTCTCTCAACAATTCCAAATATTTCTACTTCATTTCCAGACTCAATGTCTTGGACAAATTTATCATCTTTGGGTTATTTGTTGTACCTAGGTTGCATTCTTCCACTCCATCCCCAGTAGGCACCAACTTTTTCCTCTTGGCCACATCATTATGATCAAAAATCTCTTTCAAGGGTACTAGCCCTCTTGGAATGGCATTGTCTTTTACTTGCATCACTTTCAATTTTGTCCCTTGTGATGGGCCTCTAAATTAGACATAAATTAAGGCCCATTTAACCTTTCTTAGGCCCATCTACCTTCCTTGTGCACATGAAAAGATATATTACACCTCTCCTTCTACACTAATGTTTTCTTATGATTTAATATGTTCTTAGGAAGGTTTAAAGGTAATTGCATATTTGTGCCTTATATTGGTTATTTTTGTAGAATATTGTGAGAATATTGGGCATATTATGTAGATTTGGAGAAGGGGATAATTTAGGGACTTTCTCCCTGCCACTGGAAGATCAAGATTGGAGAATAAATGAGAAAAATATCAAGAATTTATTGAGAAATATTGGAGAGATTCAAGGGGGTTTTCTACCCTCCTTAACTATCAAAGGCAGCCAAGAAAACTGAAGACGAAGTGCACTCAATCTATGGTTTACTTGGAGTCAAATTGGACCCAATCACTATTTTTTAGGGAGTTGTTGGTAGCTTCCCTTGAGGATAAAAAAATATTATCAAGAGCTAATTAGGGTCGATTCTGGGGGATTCCAGTCGATTTTTCTGATCCATTCGATGCTAGTCGATTCCATTTCCATTCCATCTCATGCCATTCTTTTCCATTTTATTAGGATTTTGTTGTTTAAGACCTCCGGGATGTAATAAGACTGTATTTTTGTAATGCAATGAGTATTTAGATGTTTCTTTACTGAACTAATTTTAGGGAGCGAGGCTCGTGGTTTAGGGCCCAATCCATGTACCTCAACCTCTCTACTATTTTCATTCTTTTCTTTCTGTCATTTAGCTAGTTTTATTTCTGATATTTTCATTGCTGTTATAGTTTGTTGTTGTAGATTTAATATTATTATATGTGCTGTAGAATAGTTGAACTCCATAGAACTGTGAGGTAACCTTCCCCTCTCATCTCTGTCGATAGAGCTCGAGGAGGGTAGACCTTCCTGCAAACCAAAAATACTTTATGTTTATGATTTTCTTATTCTCAGATTAGAGAAGAGTGTAATCATAGTTTCAATTTTTCTTCCACTGTGTTATCACACGTTTTTTCTATTTTTCGGTGCATGAATCCACGGGTTTGTTTGCAAGAATCAGTATTAAAGTTATCGAGAAGTTCACCCTCACCTTCCCACTTCATTTTCCATATCTGTTTTCATGCTTCCAAACACCTCTGTTATGCTCTATTCCCTCCTTCTTTTATTGCAGTTTTCGCCCTTTTTAATCACAAAATACTTGAAAAACCATCAAAGTTGGACCTCTGCCTTTGCTCCTCGAATCTCCCGCTACCGTACTGCACTCATCGCAAATCACATTTTCTATTGGTTTTCGTTAATACTTCCGCCTCCGAACCCCGATTGCGATATTACTGTAGCACTCTTCCATGTCACCCATCGCATTTTGCACTTCACAAATTTCAACCTTATCGCAATCGCATCACTGCACCTTCTCGTATCGCACTTATCACTCGCAAGCTTTTCCTTTTTTTTTTCCCTTTAAAATACTTATTGCAATTCCATTCATATCACATTTCGCACTTCACAACCTTTTCCTGAACAACACTTCTGCTACCCCTCCAACTTTGAGATATTGCGAATTGCAATATCGCATTTCACATTTCACAGTATTTATCCCATCACATTTCACATTTTTTAGTCTTTATCCCATCACATTTCACAACCTTTTTCCTTTTTCCCTTTAAGACTTACCACAAGTGAAAATCACATTTTCATGTGGGTCCCATTAATACTTACTGCTCCCAACGTTGATTGCGATATTGTCATCGCACTTCACCATTGGTCCTACCATAATGTCACCCATCACATTTCTCATTTCACAAATTTCAACCTTATTGCAATCGCATTTCACATCACCTTCCCATATTGTATTTTGCATTTCGCATCCACCTCCTGAACAAAACTTCCGTCACTTTGCCCAATTTGCGATATTGCGATTGTGATTTCACATATCGCATATTGAATTTCTATCTGCCAATTATAACTCTGCCATTGCATATTTCAAGCCTCCCAATCCAAAGCATATTTTCAATATCATAAGTTTTAATGAAGTCTAAACCCATCTTTCCACCTCCAAGCCTTGTCCCATGTGTTAAGCCTTCCATCAACATCTTTAGCCCTTTCTTCTTCAAGCTGCAAATCAACACTTTTTCAATTATAATTAAGTCATGAATATATTAGTTGCATGGATAGAAGCATGGTAGATAGAGCATAAGATAAGTAGGGTGTGTTTAGCCGATTGGACAAGTTAAGTGTGTCTTAAATTAGTTTCTTTTCTGCCATTTCTTTTCAACAAGTTAAATTATTTCCCTTTCCATCATTTCCTTTATACAATTTAAATTAGTTTCTTTTCTGCCATTTATTTTCAACAAGTTAAATTAGTTTCCTTTCTTGTCATTTATTTTCAGAAATTTAATTTAGTTTCCTTTTTTTTCATTTCTTTTCTTTAATTTATTTTAGTTTCATTTAAGTGTGACAGACTTCACCGAGAAACCCTAGAAGTAGCACCCTTTCGTAGAGTGGAAGAGGATGACAGGAGTAGAATGCATCTGCTATGTATATAGCACTATCACCTCCAGGTTTGTATGAACCTAGGGTTGATAAAGTAAAGTAGGGCATCCCCTGGGAGTTGAAACACTCTTGGTGTAATACCAAGGCTCACCACTTTTTGGCGTTTTTGTTGGGGAGGTGTCTAGTAGATGCTTTGATTCTGTTTTAGCATTCTTTTCTGCTTTCCTTTTTCATGTTGTTCCCGAAATATTGAAAAATACAAAAATATTATTTTCATGCCTCATAGGAGTAGGGATACTCAGAATTTTGTTTAAAAAATACTTCTCCAATACCAACCCTCCCACTTGACCACGTAGTGTAGTAAGAACCACATCACCATACACTTTTAAAGGTAGAAGAGATGGATGGATATGATGACAATGAAGAATATCTTATTGGATTTCCCATTCAAGATATGGACATCAGTGTACATATGAAGGACATCCCTCCATCTTTCCTTCCCAACTTCCATGGTAGGAGGATAGAGGATCCGGAAACATTTCTCTTTGAATTTGAGATACTTTGTAGATCTTATGGCTACTTATCACACACTCAAAAACTGAGATTGTTTCTTGAAACATTGAAGGATAAATATCTTAAATGGTTCATGAGTATAGGTACTAATTCAATAAGATAATGGAATAATATGTAAAAGATATTTCTAAAAAAATATAAAGATCATGATCTTAGAGAAGAAATTTTTAGAATGAACCAAGAATAAGGTGAGAGCCTTGAGGATCTAATATAGATGTTCATGTATAATATTAAGAGGGAAAAATTGCACCATTTAAGATTTGACACACTAAAACCCTCTTACTTAGAACAATTAGGGATGAGTGGATTGATCTCCTTAATCTCATGAGTAGAGGAGATGTATATCAACTATAATTTGAAGAAATTTGTGAAACATGCAAGTGCATATCAAGAGGAAGGGAAAGAGTAAGTAAGTCAACATCAACATTTGTAAGGCAATATGAACTTGGAAATTTTCTTGATAACTTTAAAACATAACTTCTTACCAATCTAAGTGAACATGTAGAAATGTTAAGAATGAGAAATGAACAAAAAGAAGATGATGATATTTTTGTTATCCATGCAGAATATTATGCTACTAAATGTTGTTCATCATTCCCCAGGTTTAAACAAGTTTAATAAGAAGACAATGGAGCAGGGAAATCACCAAAGAAGCTATGTTATGTAGCTCCAAGGATACCCTGGTAGCCTAGTCAACTTGATATGATGCAAGGACCCACTTCACAATTTCAAGTTTATCCACATCCATCTCAAACTAATTGGGACACACTCCCTCCTAGGCAACCTTGGCTATCTCAACCTCAAACCCAATATTGGAAACATTAGTGTCAAGGACCTTATTGGGAAAATCCTCAATTTCCTCAATATTTCCCTTAATATCCTCCATACCCAACTCCATGCTATCCCTACCATCCACCTCCACCATAACCACAGCCTCAATCACATCCATCTCATATATCCACCCCCACTCAACTAGCTGTACCACCATTTCCAAACCCACACCATGAAGTATCTCAACCCACTTACAATGCTGAGGTACACTACTACCAAACATATCCTCTTGATCTAAATGGTATGCATCTTAGTTCAAGAAAGGTATTGTAAAGAGGATATTTTCTTAATGTCATTGAAGGATAACATAAGGAATAAGAAGATCCAAATGAGGAGATAAAAAGATAAAGGGTTGCACTTGATGAAGAGTCAACATCCGAATCAGATGTTGAGAAAGTTTCCTCATGTTTACCAGCATTTCCTCCATGTGTTCAACAGAACAATCAACAAAAAGAGGAAGATTTGAATGTCATAATAGAAGAGGACATCCAAGGTGATCCAACTCAGCAAGTGGACCAGGGGCATCACAAATATATTGACATATGGTTCCAAACAATCATTAAGTTGCAGCAACATGCTCTTCTCCAACAATAATTGATACAATCCCAGTCAAAGCAATTCATCTCTCATATTTAGGTACATGTCAAAGCATGTATTCCAAGTGTGCACATGATTTTATATATCATCTTGATGTGTCCATGGATCCATTGGAAGTATTCCTATACTTGAAAAAGGTTTTGTTTTTTACAAGCAGAGTAGGAAAGTGTAAAAAGAAAAAAAAGAAAAAAAGACAAAAGAAAAGAAAATGGAAAGAATAAAATCTCAGGTGAAAACCTCTTTTGAGGCGTCTGAGATTGGCTCACTGATTGAAAACCTCCATGAGACGGTCATTGGGTTGAAAAAAGGTGAAGATAAAACTAAAATATCCTAGGTGAAAACCTCCTTTGAGGCACCTAGGCGGACCTACTAGTGGAAAACCTCATTGAGGCAGCTAGTAGGCCTTAAAAAAGAATGCATTTCTCCATGTATCTCTCTCTAACGAATGTAGGTGCTCTCCAACCTTTGCAAGAAAAAAATAGCAAGTTGGCACAAAAATAAAATTTGGTCAATGCCCTGGTCAAAGTTAGTAAAACTTGGACTTCCTCCTCATGTGCTCAGATGCTCCAAAAGGACCTCAAGCAAATCACCACATGCAACTTCAACAACATCTTCAATATCACCTACAAAAACAAATCAATGGTAAGGGTCATGTATGCAATCATCTAACCCTTTCTTCGAATATATTTTACCTTAAGAAAACTTTAAAAAGTGTGAGATGGAATTTTTTTATATAGCCAAAATCAGTAGTAGGGCAACCTCAGCCTTATCTAGCAACTAGCCTCACTTTTTCCACCAAGAAGAGGAACAAAACAAAAGTAAAAAGGACTTAAGAAAGGGGGTAGTAAGCAGTTAATGCAATGGAAGACAAGGAGTGCCAAAGGGGTAACCAAGGGTGAAATCAGTTCACAGAAAAATAACTGTGAGTTTATCTACGTGCAATTAAAAAATAAAAAATAAATAAAGAAATGGGTGGATCCACCACCTATTAGCATGCAAAAAAGATTTTCTTAAGCCATTTTAGGACCTCCATGAATAACCTACGAGAAGAAATGCAATAATAATAGCAAGAATATTAGCAGGAGAAGCAGTGCATGGGCCAATAAACAAAAAAAGAAATAAGCCAACATGCAGGAAGAACCATAAGGCAGGGAGGTTGAATAGGTTGCTTAGAGGATGAGCAACAGTTTCAGTAGGGGGGTGATGATGGGCCTCTAAATTAGACATAAATTAAGGCCCATCTACCTTCCTTATGGACATGAAAATATATATTAAATCTCCCCTTCTGCACTTAATAATGTTTTCTTATGCTTAAATATGTTCTTATGAAGGTTTAAAGGTAATTGCATATTTGTGCCTAATATTGGTTATTTTTGTAGAATATTGTGAGAATATTGGGTAGATTATGAATATTTGGAGAAGGAGATAATTTAGGGACTTGTTCCCTGCCACTGGAAGATCAAGATTGGAGAATAAATGAGCACAATATCACGAAATTATTGAGAAATATTAGAGACATTCAAGGGGGTTGTCCACCCTCCTTAACTATCAAAGGAAACCAAGCAAACTGAAGACGAAGTGCACTTAATCTATGGTTTACTTGGAGTCAAAGTGGACTCAATCACTATTTTTTAGGGAGTTTTTGGTAGCTGCCCTTGAGGAAAAATAAAGTTGATCAAGAGCTAATTAGGGTTGATTCTGGGGGATTCCGGTCGATTTTACGATCCATTCGATGTTAGTTGATTCCATTTCCATTCCATTTGCATTCCATTCCATCCCATGCCATTCTTTTCCATTCTATTAGGCTTTTTCTGTTTAAGATATTCAAGATGTAATAAGACTATATTTTTGTAATGCGATGAGTATTCAGATGTTGTTTTACTGATATAATTTAAGGGAGTGAGGCTCATGAGTTAGGGCCCAATCCATGTGCCTCAGCTTCTCTGATGTTTTCATTCTTTTCTTTCTGTTATTTAGCTAGTTTTATTCTGATATTTTAATTGCCATTATAGTTTGCTACTGTAGATTTAATCTTCTTATATGCATTGTAGAATATTTGATGAACTCCATAGAACTGTGAGGCAACCTTCCCCTCTCATATATGTCTATAGAGATTGAGGAGGGTAGAACTTCCCACAGACCAAAAATGATTTATGTTTATGATTCGTTGCTTCTCATATTAGAGAAGAGTGCAATAATAATTTCAATTTTTCTTCCACTACGTTATCACACATTTTTTTCTATTTTTTCATCCATAAATCCGCAGGTTTGTTTGTAGGAATCAATATTAAAGTTCCGGAGAAGTTCACCCTCGCCTTCCCGCTTCATTTTCCATATTTATTTTCATGCTTCCAAACACCTCTGTTACGCTATCACACTTTTAATTCATAAAATGCTCGAAAAATCATCAAATTTGGACCTTTGCCTTTGCTCTTGGAATCTCCCGCTATTCTACTTTACTCATTGCAAATCTCATTTTCTATTGGTTTCCATTAATACTTCCGCCTCTTAACCCCGATTGCGATATTACTGTAGCACTCTGCCACGTCAACCATCACATTTTGCACATAAAAAATTTTGGCCTTATCGCAATCATATCGCCGCAACTTCCCGTATTGCACTTCGCACTTCACAACCTTTTCCTTTTTATTTTATTTTTCCTTTAAAAGACTTATCGCAATTCCATTCATATAACATTTCACACTTAGCAACCTTTTCTTGAACAACACTTCCGCTACCCCTCCAACTTTGCGATATTGCGAATTGTGATATCGCATTTCACATTTCGTAGTCTTTATCCCATTGCATTTCGCATTTCACAGTCTTTATCCCATCACATTTTGCAACCTTTTCCCTTTTTCCTTTTAAGAATTACCGTAGTCACAAATCACATTTTTATGTGGTTCCCATTAATACTTACCACTCTTGACGTCAATTACGATATTGTCATCACACTTCGCCACTGGTCCTACCTCCACGTCACCCATCGCATTTCGCATTTAGCAAATTTCAGCCTTATCGCAATCGCATTTCGCATCACCTTCCCGTATCATATTTCGCATTTCGCATCCGCCTCCCGAACAAAACTTCTGTCACTTCGCCCAATTTACGATATTGCGATTACAATTTCGCATATCACATATCTCATTTCTATCCGCTAATTATAACTCTGCCATTGCATATTTCAAGCCTCCCACTCCAAAGCATATTTGCAATATCATAAGGTTTAATGAGTCTAAACCTATCTTTCCACCTCCAAGCCTTGTCCCATGTGTTAAGCCTTCCATTAGCATCTTTATCCCTTTGTTCTCTAAGATGAAAATCAACACTTTTTCAATTATAATTAAGTCATGGATAGCTTAGCTGCATGGATAAAAGCATGGTAGATAGATCATAAGATAAGTAGGGTGTGTTTAGCCAATTGGCCAAGTTAAGTGTGGTTTAAATTAGTTTCTTCTGCCACTATTTTCAGCAAGTTAAATTAGTTCCCTTTTCGTCATTTCCTTTCTGCAATTTAAATTAGTTTCTTTTCTGCCATTTCTTTTCAACAAGCTAAATTAGTTTCCTTTCTTATCATTTATTTTCAGTAATTTAATTTAGTTTCCTTTCTATCATTTCTTTTCTGAAATTTATTTTAGTTTCATTGAAGTGTGATAGACTTCACCGAGAAACCCTAGAAGTAGCACCCTTTCGTAGAGCGGAAGAGGATGACATGAGTAGAATGCATCTGCTGTGTATATAGCACTGTCACCTCCAAGTTTGTACGAATGCTAGGTTGATAAAGTAAAGTAGGGCAACCCCTGGGAGTTGCAGCACTCTTGGTGCAATACCAGGGCTCACCACCTTGCTTGTCCAATTATTATTTCATCTAATTTATAAAGCTCTCCTTATCAACATCTTCCCATCCTCGGTCCTTTTCCAGCCTCATTTTGGAAAATTCTTTCTTGATTAACAAGATGTTTTCCAAATTCTTGTCGTTTTCAAATACTTTCCAATACTTCATGTTATCCAAACAACAGGTATGTATTTAACTTCCACCTTGTACTTGCCTATAATACTGTTGGAAATTTTGATATTAGAGGCCGATGTGGCCAATGCATTTGCAACAACATTTTCTTTTCTAGGAACAACTGAAAACTTATATTCAGAAAAAATTTGCAAGTAATCTAGGACAACATTTCAATAAGCACGCATTCGGGGATGTTTCTTTTGGTACTCACTTTTGACTTGCTTGACAACTAACTTTGAATACCCATAGACGAATATTCTTTTGGCTCCTAATTTCTTCAAAGCTTGCAGACCCAAAAGGAGTGCTTCATACTCCACCACATTATTGCTACAATCAAAAACTAATTTTATGAACAAAGCTTGGTCTTTCCGATTTACGAGCTAAATATCCATACATTTGCACGATCACCATCTCTGCTTGCTGCCCCGTAAAAATTCATGGTCCAAATAAGTTGCTTTTTCTCATATATTTCAGTTATTTCAACCTTCAAACTTGCATATTTTTCATGAACTATTTTTTTTCATGCTCTTCAGCTTGTTTACTGGTCGATTTCACACTTTCCTCTTTTTTTATTTATGAATTTATCTCCTCTTCTTCAGGACAACCAGAATTAAATAAAACAAAAGAATCTAAATCTGAATGAAAAACATATACCAGATGATTTGTAGGCTTATCTTTGCTACTAATCATGTATTTCATGAGTGGTTCTCTATACAGTCTCCTTGACTGGCCACCAAAGGTTGAGATGATGATGTAGGACATATCATTTTGCATTGCACCGTGTAGCTTTTCCATCCATGACCTAGAAAGAAGCATGCCAAATTTGGGAGGTATGTACGCTACTACGATGTCCATCACAATACATTTGGAAGGAATATGAGTCAATGATACTGATAAATCCTTTATCAATCCTAGGCACTTCACCTTGCTAGATTTAAATGAGTACAAGTCCTTGTAAGGTCTGGTGATGTCAAGCCCAACCTCTCAATAATCACCTTCGACATCAAATCATGTGAAGCCCCCAAATCCAACATAAAATTATGTAATATTTGATCATGCATTTTCAAACTAACATAAAAACGAGGCACATACCCACCCTAACCTTTATCATCGATCTTTGGCCCAAAAATATAGTTGGAAGATCATCAGCTATGTTGACATTATCAGAAGTTTTGTCAACTCTCATTGCCAAATTTTGAGTTCTACATTGATCATTATTGAGGAATTCACCGAGGGGAATGACGATTTTAAACTTGGCCAACTCAATATCAATATTGAAAGGAATTGGTGTTTTTTATGCTTACTTATGAACAACATCCTTCTGTTCTGTAGTGTCCTTAGAAGGAACCTCTCTGCTCTGCAAAACGGTGATGGGAGGCTATTTTTTTTGGCCACTGGTACTTGGGACATATTTCTTTACATTACTAGCTGCCACATATATATTTGTCGTGTTTCTGGCAACTAATTCCTTCTTTTCTGCATTGCTTCCAACATTTATACTCCTTAGATTATACCATCTTTGAACTTGCATGATGTAATTTTGATACCATTTTCTATATTCCTCAGATTCATCCATCAACATGTCATTTTGGGACTGAGAAAACAACAATTCTTCATCTTCTGTTACAAAATTCTCCAACTGCTCTTGTTCTTTATCTTCTTTGGTCAAAATACACAGTTTACTACCCATCACCAAAATGAATTTGATCCTCTGGTAATTTCTTGTCTTCTTCATCTTGTTCTTGGGCATAATTTTTCTGAAAAGGTGGTCTTACTTATTGTTGTGACTGCTTTGGACCTTTCTGCTCCCTTCACTTGATTTGCACTTGTGGTTTTCTTTGAATATTTTGGTTTCAAATCTGCGGACCCACCTGAGGTTCTATAATAGTAGCTCGATCAATCTGAGTCATATTTTCAATTTTTGGATCAAGGTTTCAACCTTTGCATTAGAAGAGATGGTAGGATCCTCTTTTATGGCGAATCTTCTCTCTGTCTTCATTTTGGATTTATTCACCAACAAATTTTTTTCCACATTGACTACATTGCTTTGCATATCTTTGATTATTGCTGGATTTCTTTCCTAAGTTGGTAGGCCATCTCAGGATAAAATACATCAGGATAATGGAGCAAAGAAAGTCTAGGAGGAGGCTTTATGTCTATAGATATGTATTTATACACTTTATTGAATCTTATGGAGAAATCCTAGATTGTTTCACCAGGTCGCCTATTCAAATTATCATACTCAACAAGGATTTGTAAGGGATTCTTCTTCTCATCCCATCTTGCAATAAAAGCATCCTCCAAATCTTGATAGTTGGCAAAAGATTTAGGACAAGCACTTCAAAACCACTTCTCAACTTCACCAGAGAAACTCTGAGCGAACAATCTCACTTTAACATCATCATGTTCCACTTCCTCCAAATCCACAAAATCACTGACCTTATCCACATGATGATTAACTATAGCTTCCTCTGTACCAACATATTGGGGAACTCTCTAACCATTTTTTTGAGGAAAATCATGCAGTTGAGCTGGGAGAACCAAAGGAGCATACCTAGCTTCCATTGGTGCTTACTGAGAAAAGGTTGAACTAATTGTGATACTGGGAACAAAATAGGGTAAACCAATGATCTAGGAAGTTGCTGAAATAGAATATATATGGGAAGCCAAAAAAGTAGAGGCTATGTTGAAAAATGGGTTTATAAGAGATGCATAAAATGAAGCAACAGATGATGGGACAACATGGGAAAAATGATTAGCAGTTGAAAAAGAACTAGCAGGCTAGAAATTTTTTGACTTTTCAACAATGGGATGCAATTGATCTGGCAGAGTTTCAAAACTCTGAGACTGAACTAATGCATTTTTATCAAGCTCACCGAGGTCAGATGTTTCAGGAATGATAAAAGGTTTTAACACAAATTCATCTACAACAATCTTAGAAACACAAGTTTCAGATTTAGTCATGAAAAAAGAATTTTCAAAAATCAGACCAAACTCAAGATCTTCTAGAGTGAATAAAACTTCAGGTAAATAATAGGATCTACCAAAAGGGATGTTGGCAGTTTGAGTTTATTCAAGGTTTTTATTCTTTCTAAGGATACTTTAAATGTTACTGACAATATTTGGGGGATTAGGATCAAGGTTTTGTCTAGTATGCCTCTTAGGAGCCATATTTTCTCACACAAGTTTGCATGGAGCCAATTTCACTACTAGTGAAGGTGACTTTACAAATTTTAGTCTATGATGAAACTCTAAAAAAAAAAACATCTTCCTAGGAAAAATTAGACTCTTGCTCCTTGGAAATTGCGCCGCTATTTTAACACTTCGTAAATCCCTTTAGGTTGAGGAAAGGGTCACAAAGGTAACCGCAAGGCAGCTTTGGACTAGAAACTAGTATTTTCTATCTGGAGGGGGATCCCTCACCCAAAAAACCTGAATATTAGAGACTCTAAAGCACATGATTTGACAGAGACCAAATCTGAGGAATTTTTTTTTGGAATTTTGATGAAAATTGGTGAAGGATTCAGAAATACTAATGCATGTGATAAAAAAAAATTAATAGCTCATCATAACCAACCAATAGCATACATAGAGGCTTGTGTAGCACACTTTTAGAATAGGAAACAATTGGAGTATAGTGGAAAATAAACATAGAACAACACTCATCCACATTTGACAGAACATATCGAAATTATGTTACTGAATCTCAAATGATTGAGTATCAAGAAGAAAAACATAAGATACATGCATAATACATTTCATTTTCATCTGAAACATTAAGTTACATATAAAATAGAGCATGTATGATGAATTATAGTAAAGCTATTTCAATTATACCCTTAATAATAATTGAGGAAAAATACATAAGGTGATAAATACACTAGAGAATCACAAATTCGAAAATATATACCGCGAGAATCTTTGTGCAATCACTGGTAGAACTCTGCATGAATCATTTTATTACTGAAAAGATAAATCATAGTGTACACAAGTATATCAAAATCAATTCACCACAAAATAAAACCCTTTCTATCTTGTAGAATTTGGCATTAAATAGCCTTACATATTCAAAAATCTCATGACCAGATACAATGAATGTCATATCCATGAGATGGGTCGAATTAATCACAAAATTATCTAGTTATTAAACATATATTCAGTTTCATTTTTAGTGGAAAAAATAAAAACTAACTTAGATATTAACATGCTACCCAATCCTAACAACATCCTAATCCATGAGAATATTATCCTAATCACCATACCATGACTTTAGAAGAAGAAGAAAAAAAACAGTTAACAACCAAATCTGTGATGCACAAAAACTGTGCATCATGCCATGATGGCATGATTTTCCATGCATTTGCAGACATCTGGCTAGTTTCTAGGTGATGAACCAACTCCTGTCTCAGCAACATATTCCACCATCCACCTCCTGACAAATGGCATCCTCAAAACCACATGTAAACCTTTGCGCAGTAGTTGCGTAGCATGATTTTTAAATTGTGCTTTGCATCTCCTTCCTACCTCACAATTTCATAAAATGGGCCAACTATATAACCAAAACTCCCAGAGTACCTAGGCTAACCTTAAGAATTAAAAAAATGACACATACAACCTTTGCAAAAACAAAAAAGAAAATTCTGCAGTGCAATAACTAACAATATTCATCCATTCTAAAAATTTGAACATTCAACAAACAAACCATTACCTTCTCTTTCTCTTACTGGATGAAGGTTTGTTGGGAGATGGCTTGATATCAGTACCTTTGGATGGAATATCATATTCTCTTATAAATATTGGTTGATATGGCTTTGACTCTGGCTGTGGTTTAGGCCTTGGCCTAGGCACATTACTAGGTGGAGGCAGTCCATCAACTTGTGTATATTTCCTCACCAAACTCCAAGCTCTTGCCAAGCTTTGTTTCATGTACCTCATCTTTATTTTTAACACTAAGTTCCAGAAATACATACCTTTTCTTGTCTCTTTGCAGGGAAGACCATTTGAAAAACCTCTTGCATCTGTTAAGTGTCCTAGAGGCATCCATAACTTCTTTCTTACAATCCACAAGAAAATTTTTAACTACTTTATTGAAGTTTTCATTATCTTCAGTTATTTCCATTACCTGCATTTGAAACTTCTCAAGCTCCTCCAGATACCTGTGATACTCCCTCCATTGATCAAAATATTTTCTATCAGGTGACTGGGCTATTTTTTTCATCTGTTGCACCCACCCTTGCTAAACTTTTGATGCTTTGGTTGCAGGCCTGCTAGAATCCATTTTGGGATTCTCCAACCTTTAAATATCTACAACTTGTTTACCATTATCTTGTGCAGTAGGCTTGATGGGTGCCTTTGATTTCTACTTTAGCTAAGTTTCTTTCAAGGTTATCTCTCTAAGCTCTCGGTTTTGTTTCTTTAAAAAGGCTATCTTAAGTTGTGATTTTTCAAGTGCATCCTTCATCTTGGGAGTTTTAGTGTCTTCTTCTTCTATCTGAACACCTTGATTTTATTTTGAATATTTCCCTTCTTTTTTATCTTATGGAGCAACATCATCTAGTTGAGGAGTTGGCTCCTCAACAACCTACTTAACCTTTGACCTATTTCTAAGTCTCAATAGGAACTGTGCATCCTTCACTGTCTCCTCTGTTGTCAACTTTGTCAATTGAACCTTTGTTGTTTGAAATTCTTCCATATGAACTTTTGGTACATGATCCTTCTTCTTTTCTCTTGTACTTAACCTCTTACTTGACTTCTTGTTGGGATTTTCTCTTGGAATTTCTTTCTATATTGTCTCAAATATTGGTTCATCTTTTGGATCTTCTTTATCTTCACAAACCTCCATGGGTGAAACATTTGTTTGAGGCAATAAACTAAGACTTGACAGAAAATTTTGCCAGGAGATATTATTCCTTTCAAGTTCATACATGACCAATATATTTATCAATGAGAAATGAAATAAATTATATGTGTGATTTTTTTTCTTAGCCTGCACCTTTTCTGCCATCTTCCTTGAGCTCTTAAACAATTAGTAGGGTAGGTTCATAGTCTTCTTAGCTGTGAAATGTATCAAGAGTCTAAGATGATATTGATAGACTCTGCTGAACCTACCCTCACAAGTGAAATACCTATGTATAACTTTAAGTAGCTAAATGTGGTGATTCTAAATTATGTGCTAGGGAAGGTTATATCAAATTTTTTCTTAAACTATGGCTTAACAAGCTCTTTGAAGAATGAAGCATTTAAATAATATCCCTTGAACCAGTTCTCTCCATCTGTAGGAATGTTTGTGGTTTCAACAATAAATTTATCTGAGATAACCATCTCCAGGTCCCCTAGCTTGAATTTTCCATCCTTGAGGTTCCAAGCAAACAAACTGGCCAACTACACATGGTAACCTACTACCTAGATCTTCTCACAGAAAAGGATACAACCTGAGTTTTTAAATGCTACCATAATCTCTGGATTAGAGTTGACCGAGACTAGAATTTTTGGCTCTACTGTTATAATTTCCCCTCCCTTTTTTCTTATAGTGGGAGCCATCTACTCTTTGTACACATGGAAAACTCTCTTAGCCTCTCATGGCAAGGTACATGGACAACAATAGCAATACAAGACTCTTTTTTCTAGACAACAATGACAATAAGATGTGCTTGATAGACACACTGCATAGTGATGAAAAGGGCGTACTGACACCTTCAAAGACTATTGGAAATAACACAACCCTATAAATATTTTACAGGACGAACTCAACATATAATAATCATCACCATTAATTTTCAAAGCCCCGATTTCAATTTTAAAATAGAATTTGCATGGCACAGGGCATGCACAATGACTCATGAGTAGGAGGCTAACACAACTTATCTAACTTTGAATTAGGACGTAATAAAAAATTAGGATTCGAGTGGTAAGACCCTACCTTTGAAAAGTGAAAACCAAGTTGTTTCAATGCTGTGTGGCTTTATGAATATGATGCACAGCGAATGTCTAGCGTTGTGTGCAGTGATGATTGCATAGCACCAGTGCACAACAAATGACTCTGTGATAGCTATGTATTTTTCTTGTATCATTGGATTAGCTACAAATTGATCCTCACCTTTCAAACATGATAATCAACCAGTCTGAAACTTAGCAATGTAGACACTGTGCAAGAGATATGGTAGTCACCTTCTTGATTTTGAATTTGCACCTAATTTGGCATGTAGCGTGATGTCACTAGGCACTTGGTATGATATGATAATTCGTGCATGGGAATCATTAGAGCACATGGGTAGATATGATGCTTGGATAGTGGGGGGGGGGGGATATGTGGGTTTTTTCATGTACAAAGTATAATTTTGGTCTTTGAAGGGAATGGGTTTAGGATGGGATGGGGGAAAAAGGAATCATATGATTAATGAATAGGGGATAGAAGAGGGTATTTTAAGAATAAATAATGGGAGATGTAGTATTTAGGTTATAATCTTAGGGAAAAATCCATATATTAGAAGGGGGGAAAAGAAATATGATTTTCTTAAAGACCATTTTTCTTGAGAAACAAGACTTCGACTACAATTGACTCAAGAAAAATTTCTGACAGACACATTACCGACACATACCCCATGACTTAATTGCTCAAAATTTTGTGACCATGACTCCCAATAAATCAACACTGCTTCATGCTTTCGACTGAACCACTTGAAGATTAAACTCATGATGATGTTGGAAGGTGAATTTCAAACTGATGATAGCGATAGTGACTATAAATTCAACTTATTCAAACTAAAAATTAAAGAATTCGAAGAAATTTGAAAAATAAAAACTACTAACCGTAACAGAACGTATGTAGGTGACAAACCAATGATAAATATTCATTTGGGACAGTTTTGTGCTCATTATTATTTGAGAATATCCTGACCATCTTGTGATGGGGTCCCACAGGAGCCTAGGATGCGCCGCTTGGGGTAGGTACTGTGATGAGGTGGAGGAGGGGGAGTCGGCCAAGTGTCCAGACCCGAGTTTTTTGCACATTGGGACCAAATTCCATTGTACATAGATGAATATCGATACAGTGACATGAAATATTCGGGGGATCTTGACTTGCCACCATTAAATTTTCATAAAGCAACATTGCTCTTTACTTTGATAGTTACATTTCTTCATTAACATATTGTATTCACCCCAAATTATTTTTCCATTATACATATCTATATCATTAACCATCAGAAAATGAAACTATGCATAAATAACAACACCACCACCATCATCATCACCATCTAAGCAGCTGAAAATAAAATATCAAAGGAAGGAAAGCATGAACACATAGAGACACCAGGATTGGTCCAAGACTAGGGCAAAACCCACTATGGGGAAATCCCTTGGAAATTCTTCTTCTTAGATCTTCATTGAATGATTTAGAAATAAGAGTACAATGATCCATGAGTACATATATTTATGATGCTGAAAACAAATAACATACAAGCACTAAAACCATACCCAAGCTTCCGCATGAAGGAAACTGAATTTGAGAACTAAAATGCAATGACACTAGTTGTAGAAAACTGATGAACACGACTGATATTGAATGAGGACTAAACATACAACTGTAGTAGAAACAAACAAATATGATCCATATATCTACAGATCTATAATACCAAAAATCGGATATGAAATATCACCAAGTGATCTCAAATTTGAAGTCCTAGATCTGAATCAAGGAGACAGTCAATGACACTCTGTTGCAACTGTGATTTAACAAATGATGTCTGGAAGCGCTACAAAATAAACTAAATATGAACTAAATCTCATTTTCCCATAAAGTATCTTGGTCGCAGCCTTGACTCACTCAACCCACGACTGAAGGAATATGATCCACTACCTCAGTGTTCTGTGCCTGCAAATGAGGGTCTGAATACTGTAGAACCCTGGTCGTGCCCTAAAGTTGTGCTGCCAGCGGCTTTAGGGGACCCCGCTCCAATAGGCCCCCAACACAATCTTGTGACTCGTCCCGGGTCACAACGGCAGTGGGGTCTTCATCTTGGCTTGAAGCAGCTCGATGGTGGCGGAGAATGGGGGCAGGACACCTTCACTATGCGTTGCTACGTTCTACGCAATTTCGACCAAATTGTGGTAAGTTGGTGCTTCAGTAGCTGTAGTGACGCTATCCAAGGTTTGGTTCAGCTACTTTACTGCCGCGTCTAAGTCCTACGAGAACTTGAGAGCTTCATATTCCCATGGCTTCAGATTATCATTGAGGACCTGCTTCTTGTGGCAGAGCTACTCGATTTTGTCTCTTAGAGCGTGAATAGTACGAAGAAGTTCTAGGTGTTGGGCTGCCACAAGGGTGGGCATGGTAGCTTCCATCTACTCAAAATTTTTCCCTTTCTGGCAAAGCTCCTGGTTGATCTCCCAGAGTAGGGGACCAGAGTAGGGGTCGCATAGTAGTATTTAATAATTTTGAGACCTTAGCGATGTGTGCTTAAATACTTCTTGTTGCTTCCTCTACCAGCGCGGCTTGCTAGGCAAGCAATTCGGGAGGGGGTCCGACTGCAACTTGGCTTGCAGCACCGCAATCTGTGGTTAAAGGTCTACTTTGATGACTTACACTTCTATCCTGGATGCCTTCAATGCAGCCACCAAACCCTCAAACGTGGCCTGCGGTGAAGTAGAGGCATGAATTACTTCTGGCATGTATTCACACAACCGGTCGATCAGGTGTTATAACTCTACTTGCTGCGCAACTACCTCGATCTTTTCTTCCTGAGCTTGGGCAGATTTGACAGTTTTGGCAGCAATTTTATACTCGACCTCAGTTAGCTGGTGCTGTGCCTAGACTCCTCTATTCTGAAGCTCAGAAGAGGAACAAGTGGAGAGCATGTAGCTGCCCACTTGTTATTCTCGTAATATTTGTTGAGGCCCAAAGATGTCCTTTTCTTTCACCAAATTTCACTTCATTTCCTTTGTCCTTGATTAGTTAAAGGCTTAAAAGATCAATAGGATTGATTAAAGTTACTTTAATAATGTATATAATGACTGGCTTGCTAAACTTTTATGGTTTTGTTGTTGTAGTAATTTTTTACTAGACTTAGCTACAGAATGCAGCCATTCTATAGCTAGTCGCACATTCCGCAACTATCCTTATGTTCACACAGGTTCCATGTGTCACTTAAAGGAAAAATTCATATGGTTTAATTCCAAACCTCATCCACATCATTCCTTGCTCTCTACGAAGTCTGAGCAAAAATCTCCTAGTGGTTATGCACGTGGAGGAAATCAAAATTAAGAGGTAGACTTCTACCAGGACAAGGACTGTACAGATGTCTTCAAGCACAGTACAAGGCCTCCACAAGAGTTCTAATTTGATTTTAATTGAAAAAGATACTTATTCTTATTTCCTCTCAAGGGTATTTATGTATTTCTCTTATAAGAATCACTTGGGTGACCGAGAGACAGATAGCTAGATTGATGTTTTATTGTTAAAAATTGTCCAAGACCGTAATACTCTGTTTTGAAGCGTTTTCCTTTAATGAATGAAGAACAACTTTAATATATGATTTGAAGCAATCTTGAGGAGATTTGTATGTTGATCTGGTGGTAGAGGGCCCCTACTGCCCGAGAAGCTCTGTGCATATTGTGTAGATAAGTAATTTTATCTCTGTTTCATTCTTAATTTAGGCAATTTTCTAAACTTCATGTTTCATGTTCACTTACGTAGAATAGTGAAGTCCATCTTGTTCTTATGAATTATTCCAAAATATCACTAACCCTGAATGAGATAGAGCTGTAGCATTTCAGAGATTAATTGCATTCTAGTTTAGCTGTAGTATTTCGGAATCGCATATTAGTTCAGGTTTTGTCATTGGTGATGTCATTTTGAAGTCATGATTGTTCTGCAAATTTCTCATGATTTCACAAACTTCCTTTTTTCCAAAAATATTCCAAAATATTTCTAATACTTGAATGAGGTTTAACAGTGGTATTTTGAGTTGCAGAATGGATTAAATTTTAGTGTCACAAGTTAATTTAGAGTAGGGTTCCTTACTATATTTCCGATAATCTTTTCTAAATGTGTTCCAACAAATTTCTAACCATGGATGAGATTTTCTCTATGATATTGTAAGTTGTTGTTTGCTTACAAGAACCTCATTGCACTAAACTTATCCTTTTCTCAAGTTGTTCCAACATACTTCTAATGTGATGAATTGGACTGAGTTCATGTTATGAGTTATTTTCCTTGTCAATTTTTGCAATCTGTGAAGAGTTATTTTTCTTGTCAAGTTTTGTAATTAGTGGACTAGCATTTTATGTTCTTAGGTTCCATACATAGTCTAGGATAGATTTTGTTCTGTTTTAGTGTGACCAATAACTTCTCTTGCCAAAAACTTAGTTCCTTTCCTCTTAGAATCAAAACACAAAACCAAAAACACTAGAAAAAAACACTAAACACAACGAAGTAGGGAGCAGATACCTAGGCACATATAGTGCACTTCACTTAAACAATTTACTAGCCCTGGTTGACAATTTATGACATCAATTTAGGAACACTAAGTTGAGAAGACAATATCAAGGCCGGCTTCCATGCATGCTTGGACTTGCGCATACAGGGCTGGTGGTTCTACTGTCAATGCATCACCTGGGAAGGGGAAAATCCTTCTCTCAATGGCTGTAATGATGGTTGTAGTTGGCAGGCTCACTTGAATCGGCCTCACCTGGTTCATGCTCGCTTGAAGGGTATCCACTTTCAGCTGGAGCACTTGCAACCTAGATTGAAAAGCCTCCAACGCGGCCTTCTGCTGATCTTCCAGATCAGTCCACAGATCCTCGGAGGTAGTAGCAATGACATCTGCGATCTTGTCCATATCTTCCTCTATTAATGTAACATCCTCTTATTCTCTAGTCTTGTCGGCCTTGTGCTTCTTCCGCTGCCCTTTTGGAGGCTCGCCAGTGTGCTTCATTCCGCGTGGCGACTCCACACCCTCCCCACTAAGTCCTTCAGTCTCCGCATCACACTGAGGCTCTTGCTGCACCCCTTTGGTGGCATCCTTGGGGGTTTCCTTGGTCATTTATTTCTCAGTGGAGCGCACCTTAGTCTCCTTCGTTGTGCTCGGTGGGACAATATCCTTCGGCGTTGTATCTTTTCCAGAGGTGCCTGCTATGACTGGGGCAAAGGATTTGAGGCCAAGCTTCCAAGTAGGTGACCATGTTGCGATGTGCTGGTCAATATCCACCTCAGTGGCCATATATGGGATATTTTACCACACCAAATCTTTTCTTGCCCTAATCTGCACATTGTGCATGGTGACATGAAATTCAGCGATACACTTGTACTTCTCGTATATTGTGGGCAACAAGCATGACCTGGAATGGATCACCGCTTCCAGCGCATGATCGAATAGCACCCATAACACCTTGATCTCCTTGACGTGCTTTGAATACTTGGAGTCCCACATGTTTTCATAGCATACACCTTCACAGACATTAGGTTCAAGCTCAGGAAGTACCGCATCATCAGGCGTCTCCCACATGATCAAGGCAATCAATAGCAAGAGCCAAGAGTAGCAGAAGGACTTTCCCTAGTCCTGCTGTTACACCATTTTTTGGTCATCTAACCTACTATCATTAGAAGGACCCAAGTACACTATGTAAGACCAATTTTACCCTAAGTAAAATTGCTTTCACTATGTCAAATAACTTAATAAACCACATTTATTAGGTTTTTTATGGTCTAAACATGAAACCCCAAAAGGAAATATTAAAAAAATCTATATTTGTTTGATTTTCCTCATGGAATAATTATTTAAACAATAATTTAATTATTATTCATCATCATGTTTAACCCAAAACAAAGAAATTAATTAGATAAATCCCTATTTATCTTATTATTTTCTAGGAATAATTATTTAAATCTTATTTAAATAATATTCCTTGTTAAATATGACTAAATCACCCACAAATAATTAAATAAATCATTATTTATTTGATTATCATTCAACCACTTCCTTAAAATGATAAATAAATCATTGATTTATTTATTTATTATTTACAAATAAAGGGATTTGACCCAAGTCAAATACCTTTTCCCTCCAACAAATATAATAAAATATTCCATAAAAGGTGGATCTAGATTTGGTTAACATTATTTTAATCATTCACCAAGATCTAGAATGACCCAATATTTTGTTATAAATAGGAGGGTTTTCCCTACCATTCTTCACCTTTTGTTGCCTATTGGATCACTCTGGATCTAAAATCTTGGTCTGAATTTGAGCCATTATCATTGTCATATTTTCCATTATTTGCTGTGTGAACTCCCTTTGAGTTCTATCTTTGTCTGGGTTTTCTACACCAACAAGAGAGAGAAATGCTAGATCTGAAGTGCTGAGGACTTCCAAGAACCCATCCCATTGAGGAGAATTGGAAACATCTTTTTTTTTTCCTCCCAGGTGCCCTTAATACAAAAAATTCTTTCAAAAATTGTTCTTGTCTTGTTTATTGGATATATGGAGCAAACCCTTATTTTTACTGCTTAATGTCTTTCTATGCATAGATCTGTTTTTTGCAGCTCTTGTCTTGATCAACTAACTATAGATCTGAAGATATTGGTAGCCATATTTGATGTTAGGGCTATTAGTTATGCGTAGATAAAGTGGTCTTTTTTTGTACACTTCGACAAAGGATTCATACTAACAATTGGCGACTCCACACGGGTTTTCAATTACGACCGTTGTCGTTTTTCATATTCCTGCATATCCAGCTACTTCAGACCCTAGGGTTTCTTTTCAGCTTTTTGTTTTTCCTATTTTCATGTTGTTTTTCACCTATAAAACCCTAACTCATTAAAATTTCTAACTCCATGTTTACGGCCCTATTGCGCGGTGACAGGACATCGTATGGCGGGAACGGCAAATTTTCCACCAAATGCGCCACGGGACACCCGAGCTTGGGTCGCGGTTTTCAGCCATAAACTATGATGCGGACCTCTGGGTACGCCCCACTTTTTTTTTCATCCCTTTTTACGCGTGACACACGCAGAAAACGGAGGTCGAACACACGGCGCAATACTGCATTGTTTTTAACGAACACTACGGGTTTTTCTAAAGCTTCTGTCAGGGTTTTCCAGCCTCTGTCTCCGCCCGTTTCGACCTGTTCCTGATCTGTTTTGCTCATCTAAGTGGGAACCTAGCCCCCTAGGGCTTCAGTACCCTCCACTTTTGGTGGAAGAGTTTTAGCTGTTTCAGGTGTCTGATTTTTCAGAGTTTCAGCCTCCCCTTTTCCAGATCTGATGCCTCCTTTTCAAATCCCTTTTAATCAGCTCTTCTCCCTTTCAAATCACCTCCTGAAGATTTTTTTGGATCTCCTTTTAGGGCCTCCTCCTTGCCCCTTCTGCTTTTTGCTGATTTCCTCCCTTTTTCCAGCCACCTTGCCTCTGCCTCTTAGTTGTGATCTGCACCTCTTTTCAGCAGCTTTTCTCCTTTATATCCCTGTCCCTCTTGACCCTAGATCTACTGGCCTCTTTTTGTGTGTTTTGACTAGATTTTTTCCCTCTCTTAGATTAGTTTTGAGAGGCCCGCCTTCTTGGGTTAGATTGATGCCCTAGTAGCTATTAATTTTCTGTTATTTCAGCATTATATACTGTTTTTGCAGCATTATTTTCAGTTACGCAGCACACTTTTTCTCTTGCTCTCAAAATGAAAAGGGTTTAAAAATTAAAATTAACGCACGCCACACACTCACCCTAAGCGAAGAAGAGCCTGGTTTACACCGCCAGGCAAAGACTTTAAAATCAATTGACACTGCACCTTTTTGCCCTTGTTTCGACATTGTAATCACTTGATTCTGCACCTCCCTACCTTTGTTGGTATTTCTTCTTCCCCTCGTGCCGTGTTTGTGCTGTCACCATTGCGCCCCCAAGGCGCGCCTCCCGGAGATTTCTTGGCCTTCACCCTCAGTTTCCGGTCAATCGACCTGCTCCGTCCCGCCGTCGTCGAGCCAGTCCTCCTCCGAGTCCGCACTCCGACTCCTCTTCTGATTCATTGGGTTCTCCTTTTACTTCTGGTTCTCCCCCTATCACCTTCACTATGTCTGGTCCAGGGCCTAACGCTAGCGGTAATCCCGGCCCTAATGCCGGAGCTACTACTAGCGGAACCGCCACAGAAACTACCTCGGCCGCACCCTTGCTACCGTACATCGCAGGCCTCAGCCTCCCCGATTTCAATCAGTTGATAAATGACCCTATCCACCATGATGTTGGTTGGCCTGCTATGCCAACCAAACTCCCCTCCGACATCCCTAAGTTTGAAGGCCTTGCTGGAGAAGATCCAACCAACCATGTCCGATCTTTCCACATGTGGTGTTCCTCCAATTCCATTACCGATGATTCCATCCGTCTTCGGTTGTTCCAATGCACGCTTACTGGCGAAGCTTCTAAATGGTATGTTGACCAAGCCACCTCTTCCCATACCACCTTTGCGACCATTGCCCAAGCCTTTTTATCTTACTTCCAGCTCCCTCTCCGATACGATACTGGTACAGAGCTTTTGACCTCTTTCAAGCAAACCTCTTCAACCCGCCTTTCCACTCATGTCCAGGAATGGCGACGAAGACGAAGCTTATGTCAAGCTCCCCCCTTCGAAGATCGGGTTTATATGGACTGGTTCCTTCGCACTCTCTTAGCTCCCATTGGCAAAGATGTCGCCTCCCATTTCCCTCAAACCGAAGAAGCCGTCCTCCAAATAGCCTTGAAATATGACCTGATCTATGCTCAGTCTGGTTATGTTTATACCGTCCTTCCTGACCTCCCCAGGCCCGGAGGCGCTAACGCCCCGGGGGCATCTCATTCCATTGACGGTATCATTGGAGCCCTTTCTCATCCTTATGCTCAACCTCCTATGGGCTATGGTCTCCCTCAGGGAGGGGCCAGCATCTCTATCACTTTCCCCCCTCCAGTTAGCATGTATCCAGGATACGGCATGCCTCATCCTTTTGCCCAACCTCTTGCTTACCTCAATGTTGCCCAACCTAACCATTATCCTTATCCGCAGCTTGGTGTGCCAGCTCCTCCAGCATATGCGCTTCCACCTTCCTTGCCTCCGCCAACCCCGCAACAGCACCTACAGCCCCCTCTAGGGCAAGTATTTGCACAACAGGGCGCAAATAATCCCCCTTCTCAAAGAAGGCAGAGAGGCAATCCAAATCAATCTGCCCCTGGTACTCGTGGACCCAATCCTCAAGGTGTTGACCCTAACACTGCTAACCAGCGACAGGGCACTCAGCCCAAGCCGAACAGGCCTCTCCGCACCAACAAGCCTTGTTCATGTTGTGGTGTTTACGGTAATTACACCCACGATTGTCCCCTATTACCCCAGATGTGGCAGATGTGGGAGTCTCAAGCCACATTGCGAGGAAAACATGCCTCCCCTCATGCTCCCCCTAATGTGGCCACTACTCAACCAGCTGTGTTTACTGATCCTTTCCCTCAGCAAGGATTCGTGGCTACCCAACCGCCCGACAGCCAGGTTGCCACTCAACTGTCCCCTTCTGGTTCCTCCGATTACCAGATCCTCATGATGAACTCTGATCCATCCCCAACCGTCAACCTTCACCTTCAAACTCGGTCTCGCCAGTACCCCAAGCCTTCCGCTCAGTCTGCCCCCGAGTCCCCCTTCTTCAGGTTCTACAGAGCCTCTTTTGACACCCAATGGTCCCTTACATATCCCTCAACCAAAATTTAAGGTTCATACCAAGATTCCTAAGGGTCAATTACATCGCAATGCTGCTCCTGGTCGAGCTGCTCATGCGTATAGCATAGTCGATGATTTGGCGCAATCTCCTGCTGCCATTTCCACATTGGAACTCCTCTAGTCGTGCCCTTCCCAAAAGAAGGCTAAACTATCTGCCGTGGGCGCTGTAGATCCTGTCGATGACCAAATGATTGTGTTTGACGCTCATTAATCGGACCATCCTCCTCTTCCTTCTTCCGTCGCCTTCCAAATCCCAGTCAAAATTCGGAATGCCAACGTTTCTCGGTGCATAATTGATGAGGGTGCATCCACCTGTGTGATGTCCGCTTCGGTTTGGAAGCAACTCGGATCTCCTGAGTTGGCCCCTTCCACGATCACCCTTCAAACGTGGGACGGCCACGCCTCCTAGCCCATTGGCCTTTTCCGTAATTGTCCTATCACCCTTGTCGGTAAGACCTTTTGCATTGACGTCGAAGTCATTGACGCCCCTCTAGACTACAACATTCTATTGGGGCGAAGCTACACCTATGCCATGTCTGCTGTCCCATCCGCGGTTTTTTGCAAGATGTCTTTTCCTCACAATGGAAAGATAGTCACCATCGACCGATTGACACCATGGCCAAGCGAGTCTCGGACCTCCACGGAGACGACCATCTCTCTGAGACGACCATCTCGCCTGTAGCCAATAAGAAGACCGTCGATTCCTTGACGATGCCTCCACCGCCGCCTTTAGCACAGGTACCCTCTCATAAAAAAGAGACTTGTTGCACCTGTAAGTCTCGTCTCCTCAGGGTCTAGTTCTTCAGCACCTTAGTCTACCTCACATTTCTCTCTTTGACTTCCCTCTTGATGTCTGGTGATTGAGTTCTTACAACGTACTTCGGTCATACGATTTGCTCCTAACACTCGCACGCTGGGGGGCAATCTGTTACACCATTTTTTGGTCATCTAACCTACTATCATTAGATGGACCCAAGTACACCATGTAAGACCAATTTTGCCCTAAGTAAAATTGCTTTCACTATGTCAAATAACTTAATAAACCACATTTATTAGGTTGTTTATGGTCTAAACAGGAAACCCCAAAAGGAAATATTAAACAAATCTATATTTGTTTGATTTTCCTCATGGAATAATTAATTAAACAATAATTTAATTATTATTCCTCATCATGTTTAACCCAAAACAAAGAAATTAATTAGATAAATATCTATTTGTCTTATTATTTTCTAGGAATAATTATTTAAATAATATTCCTTGTTAAATATGACTAAATCACCCACAAATAATTAAATAAATAATTATTTATTTGATTATGATTCAATCACTTCCTTAAAATGATAAATAAATCATTTATTTATTTATTATTTACAAATAAAGGGATTTGACCCAAGTCAAATACCTTTCCCCTCCAACAAATATAATAAAATATTCCATAAAAGGTGGATCTAGATTTGGTTAACATTATTTTAATCATGCACCAAGATCTAGAATGACCCAATATTTTGTTATAAATAGGAGGGTTTTCCCTACCATTGTTCACCTTTTGTTGCCTATTGGATCACTCTGGATCTAAACTCTTGGTCTGACTTTGAGCCATTATCATTGTCATATTTTCCATTATTTTAGATATCATTTTTGGGATTCAACTGCGTTAAGTAAGTCATTCATGTATGACCATTTCCATGAGAGTTAGTCGCAACTGACTAATTTCTCATGATTTTTGAATAGTCCACTTAGCACTCATTGCATCGGGTGATGCTCAGGAGAGAGAAATGCTAGATCTAAAGTGTTGAGGACTTCCAAGAACCCATCCCATTGAGGAGAATTGGAAACATCTTCTTTTTTTCCTCCCAGGTGCCCCTAATACAAAAAATTCTTTCAAAAATTGTTCTTGTCTTGTCTATTGGATATATGGAGCAAACCCTTCCTTTTACTGCTTAATGTCTTTCTATGCATAGATCTGGTTTTTGTAGCTCTTGTCTTGATCAACTAACTACAGATCTGAAGATATTGGTAGCCATATTTGATGTTAGGGCTATTAGTTATGCGTAGCTAAAGTGGTCTTTTTTCCTACACTTCGACAAAGGATTCATACTAACACCTGCGGCTCCCAGAACACCAATAGGCACGTTGTCTAAAAATTCTTCATAGAGGTATTGAGACAAATTGTAGTAGACCCCCTTGTCGCACTGTCCTGCCAACTGAATAACATAGGCAGGGACGACCGATGCTCAACACTTGCGCAATATTTTACATGCAAGCAGCAGCATGCCCATGCGCACTCTCGAGTCAGCGATGATCTCTACTATGAATCCGCTCTTGTTGCAGTCAACCTTGTATTTTTCTCGAACTTCATCTACCACCTTTTGTTCGTATTTCTTCCTGAATACCTTCATGGGATGGGGGCCCTTCATGGGTAGGCCGGTGATCCTATGAATCAACGCGGTGTCAACTGGGATGCGGCCTTGGATCCACAAGCATCCATCATGGATCAGTGCAAGAAACTCGCACACAACTAAGTTGGTGATAGCATATCACCCAAAATGGGGGATGCACAGCAGATTCAGGATGTCGGAGACCTATAGCCCACGTGCACATGACATTATTTCCACCTTCGATACATTATCATACAACACTCACTCGAGATACAATTCAGGGGCCATATCTAGGAAGGCGTCTTTATTCGCAAAGTCATGGTCATCAAATTTGATGGATGGAAGGCTACCAAACATGTCCCCAATGAAAGGGACCTCCTGTGGGACCAATGACATTTGCATATATTATCGGACAACGCCTATATTCTTGGGGGTGTGCAATGTCGACTTTGTTGGATTAAAATATGCTGGTATCCATAAGAGAGGAGCCACCAACATAGCTTCTTCCTAGGTTGTCATAGGGCGCTTCGAGGGATTGGGCAAGCGTGCCTGAGGCACCTGTCGAGGGGAATGCGAAATCTTATAGGATGTGCGCGGCTTCACCGAAGCCCACTTTGTGGCTTTCCCCTTCCCCTTCTCCTTTCCTTGTTCCTTGCCTTTTTCCTTCCCCTTTCCCTTTCCCTTGGCCGACGTGGACACGACCTCTTTGATGTTAGGGGTTACTTCAAACACATCCTCAAACCCAATTCAGCGGATGCCATAATGGGCGACGACTTGGTGGGGTTAAAGGTAGTCATTCTTGCTCAGAATATGAATTCATGGTTTCTGCTATCAGATAGGGTAGCTCACCCAGATATACATATGGAATGGTTAAAAAACACACAGAATTCACAGCACAATATAGAGCGTAAGAACTTCAAAGAGCAAAGGAACATATTATGACCTATGATCAAGGAAACGGTAAAAAATCCTCCAAGATCGCTGCATTAATTTCCAAATACCCATTCCATCCAATGGTAAAATTATTTTTTCACCCAGTTTTACTATTCCAATGGCTAGCTTTTCTAGCTGCGCACTACCCCTACGCCTAAGTCTCACCCTCATGCACCTCCTTATCTGCACTCTACTGCTGCGCTCCCACCGCACCTGCTTGCACCTTCCCTTCCTAGTGCATGCAACACTCCTGATACAGATACTCCAGCCATATAGTCATTTGGTAGGCGCCAGGTTTTCCCTGTAAGGTTTCAGACAATTGCGATTAACGTACTTGGGCAGGTAATCTCTGCGCAGTGTAGCCAACTGTACTGCACCACCATATGTAATTTCTTTTATGATATACGATCCCCACCAGTGCTTGTGGAACTTCCTTGGGTGGCACAAAAATTGAATATCATAGAGAAAAACCAACTCTTCCTCCTGAAATACCTTCTGTCGAATGTGTCGATCATGCCAAGATTTTTCTCGTGCCTTCTGTACCTGCTGATGAAAGTTAGCAATGAACTGATCTTCTTCCAAGGAAAACAACTGCGCCAAGCATTCCTCCATGATTTTAGGTTCCGCCATATTTGTAAAGGCTACTGTTATAACTCATAAAATTGTGAAACATTACTTGACATGGTCATACAGTTCACTCATCAAAAGGATAAGGTTTCCTTAAGCCTTTTCAAGTTGGTATAAGAAAATTTCATTTTTTACATGTTTAACCTATCCTAAGGTTCAAGGCCACCGCCACTTATGTCATGTCCCATCAGTCCTCATATGGTGTCAATTTTCATTACCCATGCAATTAAATTAAAAAATGTCACTTGTGTCTATTTTTCAAGTTTTCGTAGCGTTTTATGCAACAAAACAATAATTTTCGCTACTAAACTGCCTAATAGTTTCGTAGTGAAACTGTCAGAGGTTAAACTAATCATGCTACAAAAATATGTTTTCTTGCGTGTCTTGTCAAATTCAATATGAAATGTCATTCCATGATTGGAGGAGTTAGGGTGGCAGTCATTCGAGTCTATTATGGTTAATTCAAAGGTACATATCTGTGTTTGAGGTCATCATTACCCTTTTTGGCATGCATGTATCATGATTAAAGCATGAGCTGTCATTCAAACCATAAAGCCTTACCCCAATTAGCCTTTTTGTCATATTCCACTTTATCTTTGCATGTATATGGATCTCTATAGAGCTGCTTCATCGAACCAAGTAGGTTGCTGGCAGATTTGAACTTTGCAGGTGTCATCAAGCAAGTGAGGCTGTGAGGATATAAAGCACCCATGGCTGCAAGGAGGAAAAAAACAAAGGTGGTCATTGCCACAGGTTTGAGCCCTTGGACATGAATTTTCTCAATGAAGACCCAACTGCCATGGATGTTTTTAGAAGAACTGGTTGCTTGCAATTCTATTAAAGGTTGCATTTCATCTATAGGTTTCCAAGGATTTTGCTGCCAGCTTCACAGGAAAAACATCAAAAGTGGGAATTCTAAACCTTACATTAACACCAGAAAAAATTTCAAAAGAAATAGGAATCCATAGAGGAGGGAAACAATGGTTTAAAAGCATCAAATTCACAATGCAGGACTGCAAATATTTCATCAAACCATAACACAATGAAATTGATTTGACAAATGTTATCCCTAGGGGTTTCACGAAGGACAATTATTCAAAGCTGCTGATGATCATCCAGAAGTATTTTACCTGTGAAGGATGGTTTCACATGGTATACTCCTATCACCTCAGAATTATGCTACATTTTGTGGGTAAGAGGTCACTTGAATTTCATTTTTATTTATACAGAAGTCTAGGGAAAATGTTAGACAAGTTTCAAAACAAGAAAGAAGGAAATGAAACTTCTCTTTTTTCATCATGGTTTGATTAAGCTATTGGTGTTAGAGTAATTGAAGGGACTAGAGAGAGATTTGACTTCCTTTTTGTTCATGAGTGGTTATGAAATTGATGCTATCACTCCTAAGAGAGCCTCCAAACCTAGAAAAAATTCATCACCAATTGTGGCAGAGGAAGTTGAAGAAGGGAATAAATCATCTCCTCCAGAACTAGTGAGCATGGAGGTAGAGCCTTTGCAAAAGATTGACACACCTAAAACAACACCTGAAAAACATAAGCAAACAATCAGGAAACAAGGCAGCAAGAGAGTCACTAGGAGCCAAACATTGGCTAAAGGAAAATTAGAAGACATCTTGCATGAAATTAACATTGAAGAATCTCCCATTTTCCAAGATGAAGACATTGAAGGTGGAGGAAGAAAGCTGAAAAAAGGTAAGACAACTAAAAAATTAGAGTTTGCAGGTGATGATGTTGGTTTCATGTTTCAACCTAGAAAGCCAATGACCATACATGCAAGAAATTTCATGGAAAGTAGTAGAGAGACTAAGAAGATAAATGAAACTGCTCAGCCACCAAGCATCATAGATCTGTCTTCACCAGCAAAATAAGAGTTGGTTATCAAACAAAGAAAGGGTAAAGAGAGAATTATAAATTGAAACCATTAAAGAGCAGTTGAAGGTGGCAGGTGAGGAGATATCAGTATTGAAGCAAGAGGCAAAGAAACACAGAGTTGAGAAAGTTCAGTTTGAGCAAATGAGAAAAATCTGGGAAGATAAAGTCACCAGTGTTTCAAAGACCTTGGACAATACAGAAAAGTTGATAAAGTGGACTCAGCCACTAAGAGGAGAGGTCAAACACATCAAAAAGATAAACTTGTACTTGCAATATAAGAATAGGGCATTAAAAAACCAAGTGCAAGATCTGTAGGAACAATTGGATTTGATTCATGTGGAGTTGGAAAAGAAAGGATTGAAAATGACAGTGGTGGAAGAGACCATTAGTCAACTGATTGTAAATGAGGAGGAAACACCACAGGAGTAATAAGTTAAGATGGAATATGTTTTGTGAGGTTCATAACATGCAGAGAACCCAAATTTTGCAGGTGGAGAACAATTTTTGAAGACCATCTTGAAAACAACCTTTTCTGGTTTTTTACACAATTTCATAGCGTACCTCATGCTTGAGGCCATAAATACGCTACAAAAATTCCTATAGGTGTTTTTTTACATTTAAACTCTGTTTTCGCATGTTTTAAGGAGGGAGATTCATGGTTGCAAGGTGTCATGACATGATGAAGATGTTGGAACAACAAAGAAGTCAAGAAGATTGATGGAAAATCCATTTTTCTGACGCTACTAAAACTCGCTATGAAACTTCCCTGTTTTTGTAGTGAGCAATTGTTGAAGAATTTTGAGCATCTTAAAAGTAATTTTTTTGCTAGTTGGAGGCCTCCAACATGTCAGTGGACCTTATTAGCAGATATTTATGACTCAAAGCGGGTGCCATGTAGCCAGTTCATCAGTCAAAACAACGTTGAAGATAAAGGTCATCCATGCCTAAAAGGTAGGGTTATGTTCCATAGATCTAGGGGTGCTTTAAATATGTAAAGTGATGGTGAACTTGGTCATGTGTCCTTCAAGCATGTGAAATTAATTATGTAACCATAATGTAACTGCTTCATAGATAGGATTAAGGAATTGATCCGGATTTATGCAAGAACGCAACATAATACACATATAACCACAAATACAAAGATGCAGCAGAAATAACACTTCATTTCATTAATATCAAAGAACTAAAATTTGCTTACAGACAGAATGGAAATAAACTAGCTAGGGTGCTGGTAGCGAATCTTTAAGAAGAGATGTGGAGGCTACAGACCTATGAACTGTGTTACAATTGAGGCTCGAGGGCCTATTTATTATTGAGAAATAATGGAGAACTCTAAACGTCCAAAAAACTAAACCTAGGAGATGAAGCGCCAAAACTATTGCCCCGTTTGGGTAAATTGGTGTTTCAACTTCCCGGGGACGTAACTTCGGCATACGATCTCCATTTGACGCGTATGATACATCGTTAGAAATATCTATCCAAGGACTACAACTATTGCTACAAATATTAATTATATAACATAATCATATTCACCGGACAAATGATGCCCAAAAAACGTCATTTAGGGCCTCAAAACGACTCCAGAAGTTCAGGACCCGAAAAACTACTAAAAATAGTAATTTGTGCCGAAACTAAAAAACTGAAAGAGACAATGGTGGGGCCCCAAGTGGAATAGGTGGGTGGCCACCAATATCCACCTGGATCATTCCTCCCCCCTTAGGAAGCAATGGTCCCCATTGCGTTGAGTTCCTCCATGAGATGAGGAAACTTCTGCTGAGCTTGGTCCCTAGTGAACCACTTGCCTTGGTGCAGGAGTTGGCTAGCTTTGACAACCCAATACAGTTGAATCTTCCGTTGGCGAGTGTTCTTGATTTGCATGTCCATGATATAATATGTGGTGGCTTGTTCCATGCAGTCTGGGTTTAACTCTTTTGGTGTGAGTTCTTCTGTAATGTCAAAGGTGTCCAGTAGAGGTGGGAAGTAGGGATGAAGGCAGTCTACATTGAATACTGGGTGCAGACCAAGGAATGGTGGTGTTGACACCTAATCCTATGGGATGAGTGTGCACATTCAATATTGTATATTATTTAATATTAGGAAATAAGGAAGGCCAAGAGTCATTGGGAGATGAATCCCAATAGCCTCACCTTCATGTATAAATGCATGTTCATTCTTCATTCAATAACACATTCTGATTTGAGGAGTTACCTCCTGGTTTGACATGGTATCAGAGTCAGTCCCACTATTGGCATTTCTGCCTGTGGTGTAACTCCCTCTCCTTTGCTCAGTTATTTTTATTAATAGTTTTTGCTGCTCCTACTTATTGCTAAACTGAAATTCTACATTTTTTTTTAATTATCTCTGCAAATTATCCACAGGTCTGACATTTGCAGCTTCTAACAGCTCCTGAAGATTATGTAATTCTGCAGACCCTAAAATTCTGCAAATTGCAGCCCCTGCCATTCTGCAATTCTGCAGTCCTGCACTCTGCCATTTCAGATTCTTTTTGTAACGGCCTCTCAGCCTCCCTCTCTCCAACGTTCTCTCCCTACGTTCCTCACACTTCCCTCACTCCCATTTCTTCCCCTCATATCATTACGCCCTTCTCTCTGCGCATAATCCTCACACAACCTGCGCCCCTCTCTGCAATCTCTCCCAACGCAGAAATCGCTGCAAACACCTCCCCACTGTTATATTTATTAAAATGCCCCTCCATCCTAACAATCATCCACGCCGCATATATATAATATCGCCCTTTGTGCATACACTACCATACGCTGTTATACATATTAAACACTGTATATAACGCTCCTCACGCTGCATAAGTTGTGGTATATAAGCGCTCTTCCATTTTAATCGACTATCCATGCCCCTGCACTCCTTAACCCGCCTCCTTAACGTAGGTATCGGTCTATACACACCCATCCCTTGACCTTTGTCTGCAACCCGCCCACACTACAGCCATCTCTGTGGAATAAAGTCCGACTCATCTCCATTTTAAACGTCCTCTCCACAGCGCTTTTCTCCAGCCTGTCGGTCCTCCTCGTGGCCCAGCTCCTCCTCTTATATGACTGTCATTATAACGAGTTATAACGCGTCATCTCCATTTTTTTTCAGCGCTCTGTCATCTAAAACTGGCCAACTGTAATACCGCCTGTCCTATGGTATATAATACATTGCTTAAACTCCATTCTTACAGCGCTGTCCATAATACCGCTTTCTCATTTTAATACGCCCCCCCTTCATTCATATTCCAATTCCACCTGCGTTTAAAAATACCGCCCTTCCATTGATATATGATACAACGTTCTATCCTTTATTTCCGCCCCCTCCCTCTTTTAATACCACCCTCCCTCATATATAATACTTATCCATAATACCGCCTACTTTTAATACTGCCCCTCATTATATTCAATACCGCTTCCCCAGTCATATACCCCCCCAACCATACTTTAAATACAATTCTTCTTCAAACACAAAAAAAAAAAAAAAAAATTTGGTGCAGAATCAATATTTTTAGCAGAGTTTTTTTGTCTTTTAGAATTCAGTGTTTTAGCAAAGAGTTGTCCCCTTTAAGTGAGCAAATCTCTGGAATTGAAATTTTTCTAGCAGAATTATTTTTCCTCTTCAGAAGAATTTTTTTTCTCCACCAATCTAATGCATTCTCTCATCTCTATTGTTGGGGTGGTTCTCTCCGGCAAAGAGAACTATCCTGAATGGTCTTGGAAGATTAAACACACACTCATTTTTAATGAGTTGTAGAAAGGAATCTGTGAAGGACAAGAAGGAAATCCACCAACAAAGCCTACTTCAGACAAAGAGCTCGCCATTTGGGAAAACAAGAACTACAAGGCCTATGCCTTGATTGTAGCTTCTGTAAATGAAGAGGTGAGTCGCCACATTTCATCATTCTCAAATGACTATGATGCCTTGAGCAAGCTAAAAGAACTCTATGACTCACATTCAGAATTAGAAAATGTGCAATTGATGATTAAGTTGTTCGGTCTTGAAATGAAGAATGATGATCCCCTTGCCTTAGCTTCAGAAGTTAGATCGATCATGCATGATATTGAAAGCACTGGTGTAAAAATGGACATACCTCTCATAGAATATGTTAAGGCATTATATCAGACTTACTCACATTATCTTGAGTCTTTGCAAGAAAGTGGGAACCTTGACCATGTCACCTTTGAAACACTTGAGAAAAAGTTTGCAGAAAGAGAGAAAGATTTTGGGAAGATGACAGTCCCTTCATCTTCCGAAGAGGCTGCATACTTGGCACATAGAGAAAAGATTCATGCTCCAGATTCATCTAGAGGAAGAGGTGGCAGAAGAGGAAGAGGAAGAAGAAACTTCACAGAAATGGGGGGCAGACAATCTGACAAATCCAATCTTCATTGCACACGTTGCAATAGAGATGGACATGATGCATCCAAATGCAAAACACCATGGGAGAAAATTGAGTAGAAAATAAATCAAGACAAAGGTAAAACTAATGACAAAGACAAAGGTAAAGCACCTAAATCCGCTCACTATGTTCTAGCACATTGTAACAATGGAGTAATTGAAAACCTATTTGATGTTTCATTTACTTCATGGAGAGATGATTGGTTGCTAGATTCAGGAGCAACATGTCACATGACATTTAGAAAATATTTTTTTGAAGAATTCACTGACAAAGTTGATGGAGCAGTATATTTCGCAGATAAATCCAAACTCAAGCCATCAGGGCTTGGCACAGTCATGCTTAAACTACCTGGTCTTCCTGATCATATCCTACATGAGGTTCTATACCTCCCTGAGTTGAAGAGAAACTTGTTGTCCCTGGTCGAAATCCGGCAGCAAGGACACTCAATTCACTTGTTTTATGGCAAGGCAGAGGTCAGAAAAGCATCAGATCACTCACTTGTCATGGAGGGAATAGAAGAAGGGAGACTCTTGAAGCTGAAAGGTTCATCTGCTCATGCTCAAAACTTTGCATTCAGTTCACATCATGATGAAGGTACATTCCCATCAAGTCTTTTATGGCATGCTAGATTTGGAAACTTAAACTATGAAAGCCTTCGTTTGTTGAAGAAAAATGGTGTTAATGGACTGCCTACAATTCCTAGGAAACCTAAGGAATGTGATGCTTGTATTCTAGGAAAGCATAGAAAACAGCCATTTCATGATTCACACTCCAGAGCACATAGAAAAATTGAGCTTGTTCATTCAGATTTATGTGGCCCTATGCCTATTGCTTCTGCAAATGGAAACAAATACATGATGACATTTATTGATGACTACACCAGAATGTGTTGGATTTACTTACTCAAGAATAAGCCTGATGCTTTTCAAACTTTCAAAAATGTTCATGCATGGATTGAAAATGATGCACAAACACATATTGGCTCTCTACGTACTGATAATGGAAAAGAATACACTTCAAACTAATTTGAAAATTATCTTCTTCAACATGGAATCAAACATCAAACAACTGTGCCATATAATCCACAACAGAACGGTGTAGCTGAAAGAATGAACAGAACTATTTTAAATATGGTCCACTCCATGTTATTTTTCAAGAATGTAAAATTGATGTTTTGGGCTGATGCAGTTCTATGTGCTGTTTACATAAAGAATAGGTGTCCTTCAAGTTTAATTAGAAACAAAACTCCTTTTGAAATGTGGCATGGCCACATTCCTTCGGTAAAGCATTTCAGGGTCTTTGGGTCCACCTGTTATGCCTTGATACCCAAGGGTCAAAGGAAAAAACTTGGTGCTAGAAGTCGCAAATGTATCTTCTTGGGGTACTCCAATACCTCCAAAGGATATCGTCTCTATGATGAAGCAAATAAGAAATTTGTAATAGCAAGAGATGTCATATCTCTTGAATCTTCCAAGAGTGACAAGGTTGTTGAGCGACAACTTGATCGCCTGGACAGATTCACACATGCAAAGTCCTTCCAAGAATTTGATAATGTGATTCCACATCTTGAAGGGGGGATTCCAATATTGAATCAAACTGTGGAATCATGTCCTGAAGAACTCTCTTCCCCACATGAAGAAACAACCACAGATGACACATTGGATGATGTGATTGACAGAATTGGGAGATTGAATCTTGAATCAACCCCAACTCAGTCAAGTGACCAGCCGGGGCCATCCCAGAAAGGTCCTCCCAAATGGCTAACAAAGACACTGGAGGATGTTCATCCTGATGAGGTTGGAAAAACAGGAACAAGAAGTTCCACTCAACAAATCAAAGGTGATGTAGATAATTCTGATTCTCCTGTTGATATGGATATTGCTTATAACTGTGAATTGAGTTTGTCTACAGATCAAGAACCAACTTCCTTCAAATAAGCTGCTTCTCATGATGAATGGAAAGAAGCGATGCAGAAGGAGTATGATGCCTTGATAAATAATGGCACTTGGAAGCTGGTTGATGCACCTTTGGGAACGAAACCAATTGGCTGTAAGTGGGTCTACAAGAAAAAGTACAAAGCAGACGACTCACTTGACAAGCACAAGGCCAGGCTTGTGGCAAAAGGATTCGCACAAAAAGAAGGAGTCGATTATGAAGAAACTTTTTCTCCCATAGAAAAATGGACCACCATCCGGACTCTCTTTTCCTTAGCAGCTCAGAATGGATGGAAAGTCCATCAGATGGATGTAAAAACAACCTTCTTGAATGGAGATCTAAAGGAGAAATTTTATATGTCCCAGCCAGAAGGATTTGTGATAAAGGGTCAAGAACACAAAGTTTGCAAACTTGTAAATTCCTTGTATGGCCTCAAGCAAGCACCACGAGCCTGGTATGAGAAATTGACCGAGCATCTTCTGAAACTTGACTTCAAACATTTTGATCTTAATGATGCAACTTTGTTTGTTAAGAAAGTTGGAAAAACAGCTGTATATCTTGTGGTATATGTAGATGATCTTTTGATAACAAGGAACAATGAGAGCTATATTGTATCCATGAAGAAAGAGTTGAAGAAAGGTTTTGAAATGACTGATTTGGGTCATGTTCATTACTATTTGGGTATTGAAGTAATTCAACATCCTAAATTCATATTTCTTTCTCAAAAGAAGTACATTGGAGGTCTCTTGAACAAGTTTGGCATGGATGAATGTAATCCCTTAACCACTCCAATGGAACAAAACTTGAAGCTCACATCTATTGAAGGGAAGGAATTTGAGGATGCAACTAAGTATAGACAACTTGTATGAAGTCTTATCTACCTGACCACCACCATACCTGACATTTCATTTGCTGTTGGAATCCTCTCAAGGTTCATGCAAAAACCTTGTGAAGGACATTGGTTTGCTGCAAAAAGAGTGCTAAGGTACTTGAAGGGGACTCAAGACTTTGGACTCAAATATACACAGGTAGGTGACTTCAGCTTGATCGGATACTTTGATTCAGACTTTGATGGCGACAAAGAAACAGGGGTGTCTACTACAGGTTACACCATGAGTCTTGGATCAGGAGCCATCTCATGGAGATCATGCAAACAGTCAGTTCCAGCAGATTCCATGACCGAGGCAGAATATGTGGCAGCAGCTGAAGCAACAAAGGAAATTGTGTGGCTCTGGAAAATCCTGGAAGATTTGCAGATGAAACAAATGTACTCCACACCACTCATGATCTACAACACTTCTGCAATAAAGTTGGCCAAGAACCCAAAGTTCCATGATCGAACAAAGCACATCAATACAAAGTGCCATCTAATTCGACATCATGTTCAGGCCAAAACCATCCATCTACATCATTTTTCCACAAATGAGCAAACTGCTGACATCTTCACCAAAGCACTTGGAAGAGAAAAGTTTGAAAAGTTCAGATCGATGCTTGGACTCACCAACATCCCTTCGGATTAAAGGGGGGAATGTTGACACCTAATCCTATGGGATGGGTGTGCACATTCAATATTGTATATTATTTAATATTAGGAAATAAGGAAGGCCAAGAGTCATTGGGAGATGAATCCCAATAGCCTCACCTTCATGTATAAATGCATGTTCATTCTTCATTCAATAACACATTCTGATTTGAGGAGTCACCTCCTAGTTTGACAGGTGGAATACCGAGCTCGAAGGCATTGTTCCCTACAACCTTAGTGATTGTGTATGGCCCATATTGGAGTGGGTGAAGCTTGCGGTGGGGTCTAGTGAGGCGCTCTTTCTGCAAATTTAGCCACACTTTGCCACCCACCTGGAAGTTGTGTGGCACCCGATGTTGATCATGTCGTTGCTGGTACTTAGCATTAGCTCTATCCAATATGTCATGAACCTATTGGCAGATGTGCTGAATGCACTCAATGAAGTTATTCGCTTTGTCAGCTTCAGACGGGACATGAGCCGAATCAGCCAAAGTAGCCGCAAATGGCATGGCTATGTCAATGGGACATAGTGGCTGGAATCAAAAGCCCACCTGAAAGGGGTTGTGGCCAGTTGAGTTGTGGAGAGCCCAGTTATAACTATGTTTTACATAGGGGAGGCTCTCATCCCATGTGTGTGGATGCTTTTAATTTTACATGCGCAGAATGTGTACAGTCATCCTGTTGATGACCTTTGTCTAGCCATCAGTTTGGGGATGGAAAGCTGTGGAGTTGGTGAGCTTGGTGTCCAACATTGACCAGAGGCTGGACCAAAATGTGCCGAGGAACCTATTGTCGCGATCTGATATGATGGACTGTGGGATCCCAAAGTGAACCCACACTCGTTCAAAGAAGAGTTCAGTAGTGGATTCTGCTGTGATATTCTTCTTGCAGGTCGCCATAATGGCCATCTTCGAGAATCTGTCAACGACCACAAAAACACAGTCATTTCCATGCTTAGTAGAAGTAAGGCTTGACATTTAATCCATGGAGATGGATTCCCAAGGTTGACTAGGGGTAGGTAGCAGAGTATAGAGCCCTTGCTTCTTGATGGTCGGTTTGGCAATGGCACAAGCACTGCAGGATCTGATGTACTTCCCAACATCCTGTCGAAGGTTCGGCCTATAGAAATACTTCTGCAGTACTGCCACTATTTTCTTGACCCCAAAATGCCCAGCGACTCAACTGTAGTGCGCTTCGCATATCATCTTGGCATGCTTTCTTGAAGGAACACAAATGTGTCACAGGTGACATAACAGTGCATCTTGGAGGTGAAAATTTGGAACTTGCATACCCCCCAAGAGTGCCTTGTATGTGTGGCTGAATTCAGGATCTCTCTTGTAAAGAAGCGTCGAATCAGAAGTCTCGTGCCCATAAGAGTTGAGAACTGTGGTTATGGTCACGATAGGTGGTCGGCTGAGGCAGTCGGTAACATTATTGGTGCTACTGTTCTTGTACTTGATGTTCAAATGAAAAAAATGTTGCAGATATGTGGACCACTTCTGATGGCGATCATTATGCAACTTCCCTTGTGTCTATATGAACTGCAGGGGTCGATGGTCTGTGTGGATGATTATTTCCTTCCCCAAAATGTAATGCTTCCATTGTTGACAAGCCTGCACAATGGAATACATTTATTTTTCATAAGTGGGATACTTGCGAACTGTGTTAGACAATGTCTCACTATGATATGCCACTGGATGCCCCTGTTGAGTAAGACCTGCCCTAATAGCATAGTTAGAGGCATCTGTCTCGATCTCAAATGGTTGTTTCAAATCTGGTAATGTGAGCATTGGGGTAGAATAGAGGTGATGTTTCAATTCTACGAACACCTTATGTTAAGATTCCGTCCAAAAGAATTTTTATTTCGCTCCTCCCTTGGTGACTTGACTCAAGGGCCAAGTGATATGAGAGAATCCCAACATGAACCTGAGGTAGAAATTAACAAGACCCAGAAATTTTTGAAGCTCTGTTAGAGTGGTTGGGGCTGGCCAATCCTAAATGACTTGGATCTTGGCTGGATCCACATGCACCCCCCCTTTCATCAATAATGTATCCTAGATATTGAACCTGGGTCATGCCAAAAGTGCACTTCTCCAAATTGGCACACAACGTATTTGCGAAGTAGTGTTTGGAGGACTTCTCGGATGTGGTGGAGGTGCTCTTCCCAAGTTTGGCTGAAGATCAGAATGTCATCCAAGTACACCACTACAAATGAGTTGGTGAATGGATGCAAGATGTCATCCATCAACCTCATGAAGGTTGAAAGAGCATTTTTCAACCTGAAAGGCATGACGAGCCATTTGAAAAGGCCCTCCTTGGCTTTGAAGGTAGTCTTCCACACATCATAGGGTTCAATTGGTACTTGGTGATACCCAGACTTCAAGTCGATATTGTTGAAATATTTTTCCCCTTTGAGTTGGTCCAGAAGATCATCAATCCGTGGGATTAGGTACCTATTCCAGACAATGATCTTGTTCAGCACCCGATAGTCAATACATAGTCTCCAAGTCCCATCCTTCTTTTGTACCAACACGATCGGGCTCCCACAGGGCAGCGAACTTGGCCAGATGTGACCTTTCTGCAGCAGCTCCTGAATCTACCTCTTGATTTCATCATTCTATAGAATAGAGCACCTATAGATCAGTCCATTGGGTAGCGGCGCACTTGGGGTCAGGTCAATGGGGTGCTTGACCTGACAGTGTAGAGGCACCCCTATGGGTGAGGTGAAGATGTCCCCGTAATCCTCCACAAACTTGTCCATTTATTTTTGTCGTGTAGAGGAGCCATGTCTGGAGGTCGTGGCCACAATATTATTCTTGCCCTGGGAGTGGATCGTCAGGAAAACAAATTTCCTGGTTTGGGAAATGAGCTTACTGCATTGTTTTGCAATAACCAAAGAGATAGTGGGAGGCGGTGGTACCTCTGGTATAACGTAAAACTTATTTCCCAAAGTAATAATAACAGTGCAAGGTCAAGATTCATACATAGCATGTCGCTTCCACAAGTATGGTTGGCCTAATAATACATTAGAAACCTCAATAGGATAAATGTCACACAATACCTCATCCGTGAAGGGCTTGATGCTATAGGGAAGGCGACACTACTGGCTGACGCAGAGATCCCGTCCTTGGTGAAGCCACCCGATGGTGTATGTTTTTGGGTGCGTTGTGGTCGGCAAGCCCAACCACTTCATGAAATCTGCTCAAATGAGGTTCTTTTGGCTCCCATTGTCGATAATGAACTATAGCGGGGAACTCTTTACCCACATCTGGGAGTGGAAGAGACACTCTGCCTCCTCTGGATCTTCTGGTTCCTCCTTTTGGATATTTGTAGTGGAAACAGTGGCATTGGGCTCCGCATCAATAATCTGCTTCCCTTTGTCATTCCCCTTGTCAGGTTATGATTCAGAGTCGGAGCATGCATCTGATTCAGAAGCCCTCATCTCGGCCACCAAAGACTACTTGGCTCGACACTCACTTGTGTTGTGAGTGGAGCTCTTATGGAACTCACACCACTTTCCCATGTCCTTCTTTGGCTTCGCGGTGTTGTTCTTTGCTTATGGATTTGACAGGTTTTCTTGGGCTGCCATGCCTTGGCTTTGTCCTTTGGTTTTCAGATTGGGGGCACCTTTCCCTTGCTTTTGATTCGCAGATCCAAAGTCTCGCTTCTTATGTTTAAATTTCTGCTCAATCTTGGCAACATACCGGTATGCTGTACCAAGTGAGGAGATGTCAAGGAACTCCATTTCCTCCTGAATGTATCTGTGCAGACAATTGCGATACTTTAGCACCAAATGTTTCTCTAAAACTTTGATACCCAACTTTGTGCGTAGGGTATGAAACAGATTCACCAGCTCATGCACATCTTGATCCCTTTGTTGTCGCAGCATGGTCCATTGTATGTACTTGTCCTCATAGCTCCCCACGGGATAGTATTGTTCCTTGATGGCATATCAGAAATAATTCCAAGTGGGTATGGCTGAGAACAGAGAGGGTTTTGTCTCATCCTTTTTCTCAAAGTAGGTTTCCCACTAGTCCTTGACATGGGGGGTAGCTTTGAGGAGTGAAAAAATAATCTTCTCCCGGTCGGAAAAGTCATGAACCGAGAAATATCCTTCTAATAGATTCAACCATCTATCTATGGCATCTGCATCTATTTGACCCTCAAATATGGGAATTCCAAATTTTACTAGAACCTTAAAGGGAGTCGTGCCTCCAGAGTGGCTGCTGGATGCAGATGCACCGCTGGTGGGCAGTTGTTGAAGGATCTGGGCAAAGTTATCCATCATCACGTTCCTTTGTTTTTCGAGGGCCTCCTTGAGCAATATTTTGATAGGATCTCCTGCTCCCTCATCTTTCTTTTCATCCCCCATGGCCGTCTGTCGGGGTTTGTGAGGCTGATCTTGCAAAGGTTCCACCATATCGAGCCCTAACTCCTTATACCCCGACCTTGTTGGGGACATGCAAAGAAGGATCGAGAAAAAGTAGACTGCTCTGATATCACTGATCCAGATTTATGCAGGAACGCAACATAATACACATATAACCACAAATACAAAGATGAAGCGGAAATAACACTTCATTTCATTAATATCAAAGAACTAAAATTTGCTTACAGACATAATGGAAATAAACTAGCTAGGGTGCTGGTAGCGAACCTCTGAGAAGAGATGTGGCGGCTACAAACCTCTGAACTATGTTACAATGAGGCTCGAGGGCCTATTTATTATTGAGAAACAATGGAGAACTCTAAACGTCCAAAAACCTAGCCCTAGGAGATGAAGCACCAAAACTATGGGCCCCATTTGGGTAAATTGGTGTTTCAACTTCCTAGGGACATAACTTCGGCATACGATCTCCGTTTGACGCGTATGATACATCATTAGAAAGATCTATCCGAGGAATACAACTTTTGTCACAAATACCAATTCTAGAACGAAATCATATTTTCCAGAAAAACGATGCCCAAAAAACATTGTTTAGGGCCTCAAAATGGCTTCGAAAGTTCAAGACACGAAAAAATGCTAAAAATAGTAAGTTGTGCCGAAACTGAAAAAATGAAAGAGACAATGGTGGGGCCCTAAGTGGAATAGGCGGGTGACCACCAATATCCACTGGATCAAGAATGTAATAAATAGGAAATAGAGTACTATCAAGAGTTTGTTTCTTTAAAGGTAGCTGTCAGTTTTCTGTTTTAAGTTATTGATTTCAGTTATGAAAGGTGTCATAGTAGAATTCGAGGATCTATCCACCAGACATATCATTCATATTGTAAATAATGTCTATTTATAGACAAAACATCTAAGAAGCAAGGGGTTGGAGAAAATTGCACCAAATTGCTGCTTGTCTGTTTTTCACCATTATCAGTAATACAAAGTGACTTTCTACTTTCCAGACCTAAGATTCTCATAAGGTTTTTGATGTATTATTGATCTAAATATTTATGTTTAATCACTTGCAGTAGATTTCATCTCTAATTACTCAGAATTCATAAGCATTATGCTCTGACTTCCTTTAGTGGTGAAATGACTGTGTTTTCCTAAGTTATTTGTGTGAGTTATCTCTGTTAAAAACCTTTATCTACCTCAGCTTCAAAGTAAAGAACCACTGTCACTAAGATTACTGATTGTTGACTCCATAAGCCCAATGGTAGCAAGCCTTCATTTTTCAACCTGTAATCATAAAAAAACAAGTTATAATTCCATAGAGTTAGCCATCTAGTACTATCATTATTCAAAATCATAAACCCCCTTTGAGAGAGCCCTCTCAAACTAAAGAGGCTAATATTCGGTTAGAAGTGGTTTGAAAAAGTTACATTGAGTTGGTTGACGAGCAGCCAATCAATGGGAATGGGAATGGTGGCCTCCTTTCTGTAGACCATCGTGAAAGGAGTATTCCCAGTTAGTTTCTTGCATATATTCCTATAAGCCCATAATACTGAGGGGATGCACACGTCCTAATCACTTCGATCAACATTACAGACCTTAGTTAGAGCATTCTCGAATTTATTTTTGAAAGCCTCTACTACGCCATTAGCTCGTGGGTGATATGGGGTAATATTCACATGGTGTATCTGAAATTATTTTGTCAAAGCTTCAATGATTTCATTAAAAAAATGCCTACCTCTATCACTCATTAGGATCTTTTGGCATCCAAACCTGGTCATAATATGATCAAATGTAATGTTCCAAAATTTTAGCCTCAAAGCTAAACGGAACATTAGAGTTAGCAGTAGCTCTAGTCAGTGAATAAATGGGTAGAAAAGCCCATAAGTCTCCTAAGGAGGATAAAAACACTCCAAGTGTGAAAGGAGACACTCTTTCCAGCTTAATAAAGCACGTCCATGTGTGAACAGGGATAAAATCATGCTGCTTTGACTAAGTCAACAATGCAGTTGTGGAGGAGGAGGAATCCAAGGAGGAATAATGCAGTTTTGGAGGGAGATGTATCTTTGGATAGAGATGACCTAATTGAGTGGGGCCAAGGGCAAGCAAACACATATTTTATATAAGAAAGAGAATGGTAGCATTATTGATCATGTCTTAGATTATTATTCATGTCTACTCAGAATTTTTCTTCCTCTTGCTGTTCAGCAGAGTAGTAGTGCTGTTTAGAAAAGGGTGTTCCCAAGAGGGAATCCCACCTCTTTCCTTTGAGGAGCCTCATTGGGAGAGTTTGAATTCATCATTCCACATCAGGTGTTTAGGCCACACTTCAACCTACTTCTTCAGCGTAGTCTTTTTCGGAGGTTCTGCGGTGTTGCTGGGTGTAGCAGTGGAAGGGATTGGAATCCCGGTTTCTGAGCTAGTTTCTCATTAGATGAAGGTTTCATTCACTTGAGGAACCTGTTTAGAGAGCTCCTGAGCTTATTTCAGATCTGTGTTATCAGAACACACATTTCCCATACATTCCCAGCGTCGTTCTAGCTAGAGAATGCATTATTCTAGAGGCAACATTCAACAGATGGTTTGGTGCCTCCGTTGTAGTGTTTCCTTGTGATTGGGAGGTTCAACCTTTCATGGGAGGAAGCCCTTGAGGGTTCTACATCAGATCATACATCTTTCTAGCCTTGTACACTCTTATTCTTCAGTGTTGCAGTGGTGATGCAGTAATTTCTGAATATCACATTTTGTATGCAGAGTCTGTTAGGCCTCCCTAATTTGCAAGATTGGCAAGAACAAACACTGCAGAGCCTACATAAAAACCACTTTGGAATCCTAGAATCTAGCCCTCCTGGATTCATAGAGGTATCTCTCTATATAAATTTTTTCAAAGATATTTCTTTAAGGCTTATGATATGATATTAGGCTAGTTATGAAGTACAAGGGTTTTTGTTTGTTTTGGTTGGAATGAATATCATCAAAATGAATGAAATATTTTGAGGGCTAAATGTGTGAGAAGTTTGAGAGAATGGTTCAGTTGATAGGATAAGTAAGAAAAAATGTCAATCCATTGGGCTATGGAGTCAAAAAAGGATTTAATTGCACAACAAGTTTCAAGTGTGGTCCATGGGGCAAGTCATCTATGTCAAAGGATATTTTTAAGATTGATTTGTGATATGGAAACATAAAAAATGTTGTGAAAGAAACAAACACACAAGAAAAACAAAGGAAAACCTAAGATCAGGTAAGTACTTTTAAACTAGCCTGCTTTTAGCATGCACTTAATGGAAAGACACAAAAGTAACCTAAGATCAGGCAAGTATTTTTAAACTATCCTGCTTTTGATATAATTTTAATGGAAAACATTGAAAACAAAGAATAGCTTAAGATCAAGTAAGAACTTTGAATCTAGCCTGCTTTCAGCATATTCTTAAAGGAAAAAATTCAAGATGAACACAAAAAGTAGCCTAAGATCAGGTAATTACTTTTAAACTAGCCTACTTTTGACATACTCTTAAGGGAACTCTTCAAAGCAACTGTTGGAGATAAACTAGAGGACAGGGCTAACCATAGACTTCTCTAATTCAACTTTAATTAGCAGAATTTTCAAGAAATTTCAAAGACAATATCTCAAGTTATAGTCAGTAAACATGGGCTCACCAACACTTCACTAGTTATACTCTATTGAATTATCCTCAAAATACAATTATAAGAAAACACAAAGATAAAGATTTATTAGTGAGATTTAGGGTACTTGACAGTAAATCCTAATCTATATTTTCTGTTCTTTATCAGAGAAAGTGGACAGTATGGAAAACATGAGAAAAATGACAATTACAGTAAGAAAAACATCACTGTTGACATAAACCAAGATCCCATAAATCAGCTTGTGTATTTGATGTTCAAACCAGTTACAATCTTCAAGTCCAATGGGTCTTTTACAGCTCCAAAACTCTCTTATCAGCCTATCTTTCTTGAATTTCAAAACATAGCTTCAACGGCCTTAATAGCTATTTACATTCAATGAGTATTCAACCAACAATAACAATGAACTCCTCATATGATATATATAGGTAAATTTGAGGAGGTGGAGTGAAAAGAAGGTCTATTTGTTCAATTAATACAGAGTAAGTGCTTCTCGACCTTTGGGAGGCCTTAGGGAGAAAATTTCAGATGTTTTATCTCTGTTTTAATCAATTTTACATTAACTTTCATCAACTTCAGTCACTTTTGTTGACTTTGGAGGTTTTTGGTAGGCTTGCAATTAATTTTGAGTTGTCTTTGGCAAAATATCTGTAACTATGCATTCAATTTGTATTCTTTTGAGTAAAATGAACTTGTAGGTGGCATTTTGAGGATTAATTGCCTCAATGATGTGGCATTTGGAGGCTCTCTTTGTTGATCTGTCTACTTAACACTTTAAAACACTAATTTAACTATGATTTTATGCTTTAAGGCTTTATAATCATCTTCGGGCCTTTAAACCTTTTCTGCTGGCTGCATTCACCTTTAAACTATGTATTTAACCTTAAAACTATAGGATTAAACCTTTAATCCTTCAATATTTATGTATTAACCCTTTAACTTTAATTTTTCTATGATACTCTTTAATTCTTCACCATTGTGTTTGCTGGTGTAAAGGTGGCTTTTTAGAGGGTTTGACCGAAATGCCAAATGGCCATGATTCATTACTTGTGACATGGAATTCATCCCTTTGGCCCCTTTTACTTTTGTTTTGGGCCACGAGGATCTTCACCCTCGGCCTTGTCCCTTTACTGGACCGTGGGATGGCTTTAAGCCATAGAACCGCCATGAGACCTCCACATAACAACAAACTATCAAGAAATCCTGCAAATTTGGGTTTAAACTACTTCAGGGGGCTCTGTGAAGGTGAAAGAGCATATGCAGAGGAGTGGGATATGTAGGCAGAGGAGGAAAAAGCACGCGAAAGAGGTTTTATGGAGAAAACCTACGAAAACTAGGTTTAAAAGTGAATTTGGGTGTGAAATATGGATTGGTGGTTTTGCGAAAACTGTTGGCGGTTTTCGCGTGGCATCCAGGCGGTAAATGGTTTTGTGCGTATCGAACATGATACAATCAGAAGGTGATGCATGGCTTCTGAAAAATTAGTGGTTTTGCATGAATTTGGGTTATTAAAACCCTAACGAAGAAGTTACAAAAAATTGATCTTGAGCCGTTGGATCTGGGGGTGTAGATCCAACGACCATAGGAGAGCGCGACAGGTGGAAAGGTGCTCGGGCGAGGGAAATAGTGGAAGCCAGGTGTCAAGCGGATATTGGGAGATGGCTTCATTATGTGGGGTGGGACTGGTAAGTGACATCACCTATTTTTTTTGGTAGCACGATGGTTGATCGACGATTGGAACGGCTTGGGTGAATGCGAGCCGTCAGATGAAAGTGATCAATGGCTGAGAGGGGTTTGTGAGGATGAATGAATAAGTATGGTCAAATGATAAAAGGATGGTAGGGGAGGTGCGATGACCGTTGATCTCTATAGATCTATGGTGGGGATCATTTTGTGGAGTGGTAAGGCAGGGAGAAAAAAGGAGCGAAGGAATGTGGTTTAAGGGAAAAAGGAGGAGGGGGGGATGAATCAACGTCGTTGGATCATATAGATCTACGGCTAGGATTTAGGTGGGGGTTTTACAAATGTGGTGGAGAAAATATAAAGGAGAAGGCATTTTACAAGGGGAGAGGGGAAAATAAAAATTAAGGAAAGGGGGGTAGGGGTAGAGTAGAAATGCGGTCCTGTGTAGAAAAAGGGACCGAGGGCGGAGAAAAAGGGCCGAGGGCTAAGGATTTTTAGTGCCAGGTCACGGGTGCGGGTCATATGACAGAGAAGGAGCTGAAGTTTTAAGCCCTCAGGGGCTTAAAGCCTGTGTATAAAAAAAGGGCGCTTTTTAGGCCAAAAGAGGGGTTTTTAAGGGTTTTTTGAGGTTTTGATAGGTAAAATAGGGTAATTTAAACCATAAAAAAGGTGTCTTTTATAGGTTTAAAATGGATTTTTGAAGGTATTTTAGGAGAATGAAGTGTAAATGAGAAGGAAAAAGGGGATTTTCAAAGGAAAATGGAGGATAAATGAAAGGGAGAAATGAATGAAATAGGCTTAGAAAAAGATGGAAAATGGCCTAAAAAACAGTCTTTTTTGATATCAACAGGGTTTCTTGGTGGATTTTTGAATGAAACAGTAGCGAAGATTACTCTTTTGAGTTTAGAAAGCATCAGAAGGCTTCAAGAATGAGTAATTTTCTATGAAAATAATCTCTTGAAGGCTCAAGACCTGTTTTAGCCATCATTTGCTATGACAAAAATTTACTGATGGCTAACAGAGTGTTTGACTAGAAACCCTTGCCAGGTTATCTTGTATTTTGTATGAGGAGATTAGATCTTTATTATTCAGCATTATTTATCAATACATGAGTAGATCTATTGTTCTCCTATGATTTTATGTGTAAACCCTCTCTTAGACTGCGTAGTCCATTATGCAACAACTCTGGTATTTTGCAGTCTTAGGGTTTTAGCACTTTTTGGCACTCCTAGGTGTGGGAGACCTGTTTAACCCACATAGTTTGATTTGTTTTAGTTAAATTCTTAGATTTAGGTTATATATTGATTTATTTATGGGATCCAAGGGTCCATTTCAGTGTTTTATTGCAAATGTTGCTGGAAATGCGTTTTTGATGCATGATTCATGAGCTTTTCCTAATTTTGAATATTACAGTGGTATCAGAGCATGATCTCTAGCTCAGCCTGTGAGATCTAGCTATCAAAGGAAGGAGAGATGGAAAAAATCCAGAAAGCTTTAGTATGTGAAGGAAGAAAGGAATACAATCTTACAAAGCTTCTTCCAAAATCTATGCAGAGCTTTCAAGGAGAGCTGAAGAAGATGAGATTGGAGATGGGATCTCCAAAAGAGGTTGAATCTAGAGCTGAATCTAGATTTTCACATGGCGAGTGTGAGCATGCAACTGCACTCCATGATGCACAGCGCAGTCAAGTGCCAAGATCTATCTTGAGATGGATGGGAGGAGGATGAATTCCTAAGAGGATGACTCTTAGTGATTTGTTGCAGGAGTATGAATCTCAAATTGAGAAGTTTAGAGATCATAACGATTTCCCAGAGTTTTACAAGATCCAGTTGGAGAAGAGCAAGCAACAAGTTGCAAGTATATTTCTTCTATCTACTTTTTCCAGATCACCTACATGTTCAGCTGGAGCCTGGATAAATGAGCTAGATTCCTATTTACAGCTGCACCATATTTCCGAGGGTGAAAACATTAGATTTGTAGCACTACATCTTAGAGGTAAGGCTCATGCATGGTGGATTTTTGAATCTTGTTCTTTAAAAAATGCAAACACTTCCTCTTATGCAAGATTCATAGAAACTTTGATGGGAAGGTTTGGTGAAAAACTTCCTAAGGCACATGAGCAAGGAAAACTTGAGAAAACAAAACCCTTGCATGTGATGAAGGACACTCCACTGAAGAAAACCATGGGAGGAGCTAACATCTTGCATTACACATTGCCGGAAGCAAGACCTCTAGTTCATATTCTTAAACAAGAGGGCATGGGGATCTCCTTTTCACAAGAGGATCCAACTATTGAGATGTTGCCCATACACATTGATGAGAATGAGGGCAACAACGTTGTCAAATCTAGAGCACATCCAGTGCCTCATGTAGAGGGAGGAGGAGTACATGATCCAATAGGAGGGATTCTTGTGTCCTTACAAGAAGTTCTCCAGGATCTCATACATGGAGGTCCAAGCACAATCAATGAGCAACATGATTGTGCAGCATTGCAGCTGGAAGGAGGGGATAGGGAGGAAGAGCAACATCACTTGATGAGAGGCACACACCCTTCTCTATTTCAGAGAGCTAATGTAAGGAAGAGGCAGATTGATTTGTGTTGTAAGGGCAGGGGCAAGGTTGCCTGACCACATGAGCAATCTACTCTTAACATTGATGTCTCACTACATGGAGGCATTCCACCTAGGAGGCTACCTGATATATGGTTGATGCAAGACATCTTGTCTTGGGATTCACCATTCTTGGATTTTGGATAGGTGAAGAGTTTGGAGGAATGCTTTGGCATGGGGGGTGTCAAGGTAGCAGGCAACAGCATGAGGAGAGCTTCACATGCCAGATCACCAGCGTTGTCTCTTAGGAGGATTGATCTTTATTGGAGATCTCAGCTCTTGGTAGAGTACTCCAAGGATCTTGGTGCATGCATGATTCTTGATGACTTGGATGGAGATGACAGATACATGGTGGATGATGTTGTCATCTATTCCTATGGCAGGATCTTCTTGACTAGATCTTCTAGTCTTAAGGAGAAGCTGCTACATGCAACACATGAGGACTTCTCTTCTATGCACTTTGATGCATATTTCCAGTTGATGGAGGAGTTCACTTGGGAGGGAATTCGGCATGACATATTTCAACATATGGAGAGATACATAGCCCGGATGGTGATAGAGAGGATGTCACAACCATCTTCTTACTCATTGGGAGTAAGGAAGAATTTCCAGTTGAGCCATTTCAGCTCAAGACCTCAAGTACATGATGGAGGAGGAATAATTTCACATTTTTTATTGTACTTCTTTTCCATGTTTGCGCAGCATGATGTAACAAGAAGAATTATCTATTCTTGCATATTGTATGATGATGTACTTGCAACTATTTGTAGCATTGATTTTGGCTATCTTCTTGATGGTTTGTGGGGGAAGCCACATGATTCTTGGCGTGCACCATTGACACCATATTGTAACTCCATGTTTTCATCTTATGAGATGACTGTGGCAGCAAAAAAGTGGCTGGTAAAGAAATTGTTAATTTTTATTTTTATGCAGGCAAAGGATGCACTGTGCTGGTTCCATGAGTGGAACTATGATTCACTCTCTGGTTGTCATGTGGCAACTTGTTTTTATTGTATCTTGCTTCCATGTATTGCTGATATTTTTTTTCTCAAGGGAAGATTTGTATGGAGAGAAAAACCAATTGGATGGCATGGCACCCATATGATAGAGCAGCAGAAGAGTTGTTTATATGGGGCATCATACAAGTTGACTATCATGATCTTACTTTATGGCTTGTATGAGGGAGAGATGAGGTAGCAACAGAAGTTTTTGCTGCTATGGTTACACTTGGGAGAGTATGGGAAATATTCTTCCCATACTTTTCACGAGATTTCTAAAGAGAAGGAAGGCACATTCATGGTGCAAGGAGGCTACCCTTCAGCATTGAAGGATCATGAGAGACTTCCATGTTCGAAAAAGATATTCTCACTTAGCAGCATGATGGTGGATAGCTTTGGCATATGGAATGTCAAAGGGAGAAGTCATGGAGTGACAAGAGCCTTGTTACTAAGGCCCATAGCATTGTCACTTGAGAGCATGTTTCTATTGATGGAGTGTTCCAAAGGGAGTATGCACCCTCTCTTCTTGTATATTTTTATGAGGGGATTCTCGTGGACCTCACTTTCATATCACACATGATGCATGGTAAGAAATACATTTATGTGCTTGTTGATTACTCTATTGATTATTTTTACTTTCTCACCATATGTAAACAGTTCATTGCTCCATATAAGAGCAAGATTATTTATGGGTTTCATGGTCACTTTAGGGCCAAATATTGTAATGTTGATAACCCATCTCCACATGACTTTGGGAAAGTGTTGTATTTATTTGATTGTACACAACTGGTATATGTGGCAGCTTACTGCTTTATAGTAGATGAGCTAACATGCATAGCTGCACATCCTTTGAAAAACAAGTTGTCACTTGATGTTTTGAATCAGCAGTTGAAAGGACTGTGCTACATCCACCAGAGAGACCATATGTATCATCCAAACTCGCACATAACCTTCAGCCATTTTCTGATTTGGATGCCATGTGGTGATGATGTGCCATTCATCTTGTATGGAATGGTTTGGGTTGACATGACTCATGACTTTGGAGGGAGGGTCTTTGGAGACTGAATCTTCTTCTTGCCATTGGAGGGCAATCATGTTGCAGCCCGAGATCAACATACCCTCTACACTTATCATCATTGGAGAGGAGGACAGTGTGGGATAGGACCTCTTGCCTATCATGTTCATTTATTCATCCCACCTACATTTTCGGAGCACAAGGTGGAGGAGATTTTTCATGAGTTACCATGTTGGAGGGTGACTCACTTCATTTGGATGATAGCATGGGTGAAGGAAGCACTCATTCACCATGATGATCATCATCCCTACTTTGTGGAGGCTATGAGATAGCAAGCCAGTTCCCATGCACACTTTCCACCTTTGATTGATGTAAGCCATTTTGTTTTGCACACTTGGGAGGAAACATTGGACTACAGTTTATTTGCAGATTCTCTTGATGCAGTGATGGAGGCCACATGAGGAGGAGGGGAGAAATTTTTCTCTCCTTGTACATTTTCTTGAGGATAAGAAAATATTTTGGAGGGGAGGACTGTAATGTTCCAAAATTTTAGCCTCAAAGCTAAATGGAACATTAGAGTTAGCAACAGCTCTAGTCGGTGAATAAATGGGTAGAAAAGCCCATAAGTCTCCTAAGGAGGATAAAAACACTCCAAGTGTGAAAGGAGAAACTCTTTATAGCTTAATAAAACACATCCATTTGTGAACAGGGATAAAATCAAGCTACTTTGACTAATTCAACAACGCAGTTGTGGAGGAGGAGGAATCCAAGGAGGAATAACGCAGTTTTGGAGGGAGATGTATCTTTGGATAGAGATGAACTAATTGAGTGGGGCCAAGGGAAATAAAACTAATATTTTATATAAGGAAGAGGATGGCAGCATTATTGATCATGTCTTAGATTATTATTCATGTCTACTCAGACTTTTTCTTCCTCTTGCTGTTCAACAGAGCAGCAGTGTTGTTTAGCACAGGGTGTTCCCAAGCAGGAATCCCACCTCTTTCCTTTGAGGAGCCTCATTGGGAGAGTTTTAATTCATCATTCCACATCAGGTGTTCAGGCCAAGCTTTAGCCTACTTCATCAGTGCATTCTTTGCTGGAGGTTGTGCAGTGTTGCTGGGTGTAGCAGTGGAAGGGATTGGAATCCCGGTTTCTGAGCTAGTTTTTCATTGGAGGAAGGTTTCCTTCACTTGAGGAATCTATTTAGAGAGCTCCCGAGATTATTTCAGATCTGTGGTATCATACCACACATGTCCCATACATTCCTAATGATGTTCCAGCCAGGGAATGCGTTATTCTAGAGGCAGCATTCAGCAGATGGTTTGGTGGCTCCGTTGCAGTGTTTCCTTGTGATTGGGAGGTTCAACCTTTCATGGGAGGAAGCCCTTGAGGGTTCTACATAAGATAAGACATATTTCTAGCCTTGTACACTCTTATGCTTCAATTTTGCAGTGGTGATTCAGTAATTTTTGAATATCACATTTTGTATGCAGAGTGTTTGACAAGAAACCCTTGCCGGGTTATCTTGTATTTTGTATGAGGAGATTAGATCTCTGTTCTTCAGCATTATTTATCAATACATGAGTAGATATATTGTTCTCCTATGATTTTATGTGTAAAAACTCTCTTATACTGCACATTCCATTATGCAACAACTCCGATATTTTGCAGTCTTGGGGTTTTAGCACTTTTTGGCACTCCTAGGAGTGGGAGACCTGTTTAACCCACCTAGTTTGCTTTGTTTCAGCTCAATTCTTGGATTTAGGTTTTATATTGATTTATTTATGGGATCCAAGGGTAAATTTCAGTTTTTTATTGCAAATGTTGCTGGAAATTCATTTTTGATGCATGATTCATGAGCTGTTCCTAATTTGGAAAATTACATCAAAGATGAAGTGCTCAACAGTATCCGCAGTACAATCCTTCACAGCCTTTTCCTCCACCCATATGGTCACATAATCAGTGGCAGTAATGATGTAATGTGCGCCAGTATTATTTCTCGGGGGATTGATGGGTCCTACAAAGTCTATAGCCCATTTGTCGAATTCCTACAAAGCCATTTGCGGTTGCAGGGTCATTTCATCTCTACGTGAAGGTTTCCCTGTTCGTTGGCATGCATCATAGGCTCGACAGTATACATGGGCATCACTATGCAATGTGGGCCGCCACAACCCAGCCCTCAGCACCTTCTGTGCAGTGGATTATCCTGCATAGTGGCCTCCTGCCACCCCTCCATGGGCCTCAGCCAAGATAGCTTGTCTCTCATGTTATAATAGATACCTCCGCAATATCTTTTTAGGTCCCTATATTACTATTATAGTCCCTTATTTTTGTTATTGTAACCCCCTTATTGTTATTATTGTACCCTGTAACCCCCATATTGTTATTATTGTGCCCTTAAATTATTATTGTTAGGTCGGTTAAGATTACATTGTGGCCCCACTAGGATTACATTGTGTCCTCATGGACTCCTATATATAGAAAGGATGTTTTGTGATTTGTATCATCCAAGAATTGTTCATTCATGTAATGATTTGGAGGTTTCCCCCTCTAAGTGGCTTATTTCTAAGGCATTGATATCTCTTTTCTTCTATTTTTGGAGCTGGTTTCCCAACATTTGGTATCAGAGCTTTGGATTCTAGGGTTTTGCTACTATAAACAAGTTATCATGGAATTTTCACTATAAATTTATTTCTATGAAGGTTTAGAAGCTAAAATTTTTAGAGTGTAAAGCTAAAATCCCGAGGAACATCGTCGCAAAATTTTAGAGCTTGGTTCACAATATTTTTGGAGATATGATCTGTGGAAGTTAGGTCTTTTTGCAAGCTCCCGAATTTCACTTAAAAAGGTCATCGCGGGATTTTCACTATAAATTTTTTTCCATGAAGGTTCAAAAGCTGAAATTTTTAGAGCGCGAAATAAAGTCCTGAGGAACATCTTCGCAAAATTTCAGAGCTTAGTTTGCAATAGTTTTGGAGATATGATCTGTGGAAGTTAAGTCTTTTTCAGGATCCTGAATTTCATCTCAAAGAGGTGATCGTGGGAAAATCTTCATAAATCTCTGTCTGAGAATCAGATTGGAATTCTGTAAAAAGTGGCTGGAAGTACACAAAATATAGTTTCCTATCTATAAATTTTAGAGCCATAGGAGAAAACAGTGACACGTGACAAGCCGTACAAGTTCGCTCTACTGAACCAGTCCATAATTAGGTCATTGTGGGAGATTGGAAATAAATTTGTTTTGAAGAATCCAAATCAAGTCCGACTTGTGGAAATTGAAAGAAGATTAAGTGGGATACTTCAGGGACGAATTTCAGATATTGAAGATCCGAAATCACAGAGATAATTCAGTTTCAATATCGAACTATTCAAAATCAAGAAAAAGGTGTGTATTTTTTTTTCAAATTGCATAAATCTTGTTTGAAAAATCAGTTTTAAATGATTCGAAAGGCCTATTGAGCATAGATATCAGTACTGGGTTCTAAAATGCCTCTTAAAAAGAATTCAACACCCATTAAGCCCTCAGAGTACTCTACTATTACTCATGAAGATGAAGAATTGCAACATGATCTATCAAAATTACAAGAGCAAGTGCACCAAAATTCGCTTTCGCAAAGACCAACAAAAAATGAAATGGATGTTTTGAAGAAAAGCATGGAAGCTAAGATGGATGGTTTGAAGAAAGACATGGAAGATATGATGGATGGTTTGAAGAATGGTATGGAAGATAAAATGGATAGTATGGGAGAAAAAATGGAAGGTTTGAAGGAAGACATGGAAGGTTTGAAGGAAGGTTTGTCAAAGTTGATACAAGAAATGATTCCTAATGGCGAAAAGATAGTAGATGAAAATCATGATGAGAACAAAATAAATGTTAATCATGATTTCATAAACTCTAATGTTGGATTAAAGAACCACCATATTCCAAATATGGATATGAGGAAGTTTGATGGCAAGGATCTTGTAACATGGATACTACAGATGGAGCAATATTGTGATCTCAATAATGTGCAAAACACACAAAAGGTACACATTTCAACTTTACATTTAGAAAAAAATACATTTGTATGGTATCGATGGCTTTGCTCTCGTAAAAAAATAGTCACTTGGTAAATTTTTATGGAGGAAATGATAGCACATTATGAGGATACAAAAAGCAACACCTTATTTAGCCAATTGATAAATCTCAAACAAAAGGGTTTAGTGGAAGAGCACATTGAGGACTTCCAAAAATTGAATATAAGGGTAACTGATATTCTATAGGAACACAGAATTGATCTCTTCATAGGTACTTTAAAGGATAACATCCAACATGAAGTTCACATTTTGGAACCTGATTCATTGGAGAAGGCATTCAGGTTGGCAAGAAAAAGTGAATGTAAAATTATGGCGACAAGGAAGCCTACCACTCACTTCTATAAAGATGGAAGTGTTGCTACTCCTATATTTCCACAACCTACAAGGCTGACACCACAAATTGGAAGAAAAAAGAGAAAAAAGGATTTGCTACAGTTGTGATAGAAAATACACTAAAGGTCATAAGTGTGCTGAGAAGAAATTATTTTACATAGATTGTGAAGAGGAAGAAAAAAATGAACAAGAAGAGGATATGCACTAGGAACCAACCCTAGAAGAGGAATAAATGAGTCCAACCATATCATGTAATGTATTTGCAAGAATTACCACTCCTCAAACTCTCAAGATAGAAGGACATATCAAGAAGAAAAAGGTAACAGTGTTGATTGATTCAGGTAGCACCCATAATTTTATTCATTGTAAGGTAGCTAAGGAATTGAATTGTTTCCTATACCCAACACCAGAATGTCAAGTGATGGTTGCAAATGGAGGAACTATAAATTGCTCTGGAAAATGCCATAATATCATGCTAACCATGGGGGAATATGTATTTAATAGTCCAATGCTTTCCATTCCTATGGGAGGTGTTGATGTTGTACTAGGGGTACAATGGTTACAATCTTTGGGGACGGTAGCTTTTAATTTTCAAGAACTTTTCTTGAAAACTTTTTCAGAAGGAAAGGAGGTCGAATTACGAGGTATTGTAGGGAAGCCAGGAAAGATAATAAGCTCTGATGTCATGAAAAATATTCTAAATAAATAATAATGAGGTGTAATTTCACAATTATGCTCACTAGAAGTTCCAACATCAAAATCATCTATTTCTGCAGATCTCCAAAAAGTATTGGACAATCATTCCAAGGTGTTTGAAACTCCCAAAGGGCTCCCACCTATTCGTGTTCATGATCATGCTAATCATTTGATTCCAGGAAGTGTTCCTCCAAACATCAGGCCTTATAGATATCCTTATGTCCATCAGAGCGAAACTGAACTTATGATTACAAAAATGTTAAAGGCGGGTATAATTCAACCTAGTCAAAGTTCTTTCTTTGCTCCTATAGTATTGGTACAAAAGAAGGATGGATCATGGCGCATGCGTCCGGATTATAGGGAGCTCAATAAGCTCACCATTAAAGATAAATTTCCCATTCCTGTGATTGATGAATTATTGGATGAATTACATGGAGCAATTTATTTTACCAAGATGGATCTTCGTTCAGGATATCATCAAATTAGAATGAAGACTGAAGATATTCCGAAAACAACATTTCGAACTCATGAGGGTCATTATGAATTTTTGGTCATGCCTTTGGCCTTACCAATGCACCTTCTACATTTCAAGGGTTGATGAATTCCATTTTCAAACCCTTCCTTAGAAAATTTGTGTTAGTATTTTTTGATGATATACTAATCTACAACAGGTCTTGGAAGGATCATGTTCAACATGTTGATAGGGTGCTAAAACTATTGCAGGAGAAACAAATATATGAAAAAACATCCAAATGTTTCTTTGGAGTACAAGAGGTGGAATATCTGGGTCATATTGTATTTCACGAGGATGTTAAGGTAGACCCTAACAAAATTAAAACCATTAAGGAATGGAAAGTCCCCACAACCATAAAGCAGTTGCGAGGATTTCTCGAGTTAACAGGGTATTATCACAAGTTTGTTAAGAATTATGGGAGAATAGCAGCACCTCTAACAACATTATTGAAGAAAGATGCATTTTCATGGACTCCTGAAGCAACTAAGGCCTTTGACCATCTTAGAGAGGCAATGTGCCTAGCATTGGTCTTAGCTATGCCAGACTTCACAAAAACCTTTATTATGGAATGTGATACCTCATGAAATGGAATTGGTGTTGTTTTAAGGCAAGAAGGAAGACCCATTGCTTTTGAAAGTGGTCCAATCAAAGGAAAGTATTTACAGAAACCTATTTATGAGAAGGAAATGTTAGAAATACCGCATGCACTAAATAAATGGCGAACTTATCTAATGGGAAGACACTTCAAGGTAAAAACTAATCATGATAGTCTTAAACACTTTTTGGAACAAAGAATATCTTCAGAAGAGTAGCAAAAATGGGTCACAAGATGTTGGGTTATGACTTTGAAATAATCTACAAAAAAGGGAAGCTAAATGTTGTCGTAGATACACTCTCAAGAATAAATGAAGAGATGGAAGCATTTCTTTATTCCATTTCTATTATCTAATCAGATTAGATAACTGAAGCAAGAGATGAATGGAAGAAGGATGAAGAAGTGTGGACACTCATTCAAAAGTTGTACCAAGATCCTAGTAAATTTGATACATTTAGTTGGAAAAATGATTCCTTATGGTACAAATATCGTTATATCTTTGTAAGAATTCCCAACTAAAACAAAAGATTCTTTTGGAATTGCACACTTCTCCTTTAGGAGGACACTCAGGATTTTTAAAAACTTACCACAGGGTGAAGAAATAATTTTTTTGGGATGGCCTTAAATCTGATATTCAAAAGTTTGTGGCGTAATGTTTGGTTTGCCAATGTAATAAAGTTGAGACAATTAAGACCCCGGCCTTACAACCTTTATCCATTCCAAGTCAACGTTGGGAGGATTTAATGGATTTTATCACAAAGCCACGAAGTCTCCAAGCCCTAATGTCACTGTAGAAGTTGATAGACTTACCAAATATGCACACTTTTGTGCATTATCTCATCCATTTAAAGCAAGTACAGTTGCTACTACATTTATGGACACAATTCAAAAGTTACAATGGAACCCAAGGGTTGTTGTGAGTGACAAAGATCCCATTTTTACTGGAAATTTTTGGATGGAGTTATTTTCTTGTTTGGGTACTCAATTAACTCATAACTCATCTTATCATTCTCAATGCGATGGTCAAACTGAGATAGTAAATAAATGTTTGGAAGGATATCTTCATTGTTTTGTATCTAATAAACAAACACAATGGGTCAAGTGGTTACCTCTTGCTAAACGGTGGTATAACACTTCCTTCCATATTGCAGCTATTTAGTCAATTTAGTGTCCTAAATTTCTAACATAAATTATCGACCAGGGCTAGTAAACTGGTGAAGTGTGATGCACTATATGTGCCTAAGTATTCATTTTTCTTACTTCGTTGTTTTTAGTGTTTTGTTGATTTTTTTGGGGTTTTTATGTTTCATGCTTAGTATGCTACTCTATGCTAAAAAGATGAAGTTAGATCTATGTCAAAAGGGAGAAAATGAAATGTTAATAAATGAATTAAAACATAATTTATTTGCAAGTTCTGTTCCTAATTAGAAAATGATGAAAACAGAGAGTCCTAATCCATGGATATTACAGCTTCTAAATGAACATTCATGAAATGAAAAGTAACTCAAAACACTACAACTTAATCTGATTCATTTAGTTAAATATTTGTTGGAAGAGCTTGTGAAAAAGATTAATTCTAATGCAATGAGGATCTCCTAAAACATAAAAGGAAATGATGAAACAACTTATAACATTATAACTAAATATCATTCATGAGTTATAGGTTTATTGGAAGAGATTTTTGAAAGAGATTAATCATAATGTGATAAGGATATTCTATGAAGCAAAACAATCAATAACTCAAAATATTACAACTTAGTCTCATTCATGAATTAGAGGTTTATTGGAAAAGCTTTTGAAAGAGACTAACTGCAGTATAATGAGGATCTTATTTTTAACTAAATAATAGAAAATGAAATACTAATAACTTAGAATATCACAATTGAATCCCATTCATTTAATATAGATGCATTGGAAGAGCTTGAGAAAGAGACTAACTGCAATATCATGAGGATCCTTTATCTAAGAAAATGACATGAAAAATAATGCTAAAAACTATGATTTCAGAAAGAAATCTAAGTAAGGAAATATGACAAAACAGAATTGAAAATGACTTATCTAGAAAACATGTAAAACCTCCTCAAATAGCAGGGGCCCTCTGCTACCAATTTGGTGTAATCCTTAGCTCCTTGAAGATGTGATCAAAACAATATCAAAGAAATTCTTTATTGATAAACTCACAAATCTACATCCCATTCCATCTTAAGCTTTGTTACAAAACAATCTCTAATCATTTTTCTTCTTCTTCTATTTTTCACTACCCTTGATAGGAAAAAGCTTCCCCTATTTATACAAAAATATGAGAAGTTATTTCATTAATGAGAGTTCATGAATCTCTCCCTCTATCTCTAGAGTTACAATTAAAATAAGAAATGATAAGACACATGTCTTTTTAGAGTTTCAATACAAATAAGAAATGAGACACATATCTTCTTAGAGTTTCAATACAAAAAGGAAATGAGACACATGTCCTCATGATCCCATGATCTTCTCCACTCAAATTCGAATTTGGTTTTAGGAGGCCACATAAAGGTCTTTTAGAAGCTTCCTTTTGACCTACACATGTCACAAAAATCATAACACATATATAGATATATGAAACTATGTTAATTTTCTAGTTTCTAATCATAAATTCACTTTAAACACATAAAATAAATAACTTTGGAAGACAAGGATCCTAACCCATATATTTATGAAAATTGTTATTTGATGTAGGGTTTTAGGTCAGATAGTTATGAAATGAGAGCTAAATGGTAATGACATAATGTAAATATGTATGAATATGGAAAACACTTTTGAAACTCAACATACCCCCAAACTGAAGTTGTTGCATGTCCTCATGCAACTATTGCAATGATTCATTTGTTCATGAGTTGATCTTTTATGAGTTTTGAATAATATTGATTCGTTCCAAACTTTGCTTTGTAATATTTTATTTGGCAAAGTATAATACATTTGATTGCAACATTTTTTTATGGTTGGTTCTTGTGTGACAACCGGTTTTTTTGAGCAATGGTTCTTGTGTAACAATGCTTTATTTTCTTTGTTGCATCAAAGTTCATGAAAGCATTTATAATCAATTAATTCATCAATGAATTGATCATTTGCAAGGAATATAATCTTTTGGATCATGTTGCAACAATAGTTGGTTGGGAAGTATATGCGGGTGGAAATGAAATGAAAATGTGTGATAGTGTATGACATGTGGATATGAAATGATGTCCCTTCCCCCCCAACTAAAGATATGACAATGTGAAAAAGGGCGTGAGGAATTTTTCCAGAGTTACAATTTCAGCATTCCATTGAATTACATGACTAAAAATTAGAAAACCACATACCTTCACTTACCTTAAATGTGGATGAGTTGTGTATACTGAAAAGTATGGCTGTTGATGTTGTTGGATCAGGAACTATGTAAACAAATGAATTTGATCTGCTTCTTTGTTTTCTTTGTTCTATTTGTGCTGATGGAAAGATTGAGATCTTTATTGCTGCTGATACAAATTGATTCCTGTTACAAACTGGTGAAATGATGTAGTCTTCAATTGTTACAAAATCTGATGTACAATTCTAATCATGCGAATAAATGTGTTGATGTCGAGCATGAAGAGAAGTCATTGGATTATCGACCATTGATGAATGTAATTAACCAATGCAAGACAAACTCACCATTAATGTCAATGAGTGCCAAGGTACCTAAGTAAATCTTGCAAAGTGCGAATAAATGGGCTGATGTCGAGCCACTTGCAAGATCTGACGATCAAGGGACATTGATGTATTCCCATGATTATCAGCGAGAGAACTTGTTATTAATGTATACAAGCATCAAGGTACTATTAAGGACTCTAGTCTTGGACCTAGATAATGTGCTGATGTCGATAGGCCAAGACTTGTTAGAAGGGAGACCTTAAGGAATCCTCCATCATCTAACATGAGCATGAAAGAATAGTTTTTGAAGGACTATGGATTCAATAATTTGCATTGAAGCATGGTTTATTTGCAAAATGAAAATGATAGGAAAAGGAAAATGGAAATGGACAATGAAAAATGGAAAATGACAATGGGAAATGAGCATGTAGGTGAGCTTCTTGCTTTTATTTGTGGAGTAGACAAAAAGTAATGGAAAGTGTATGTGAATGAAGGAAAATGAACAACTAACTCTTACTGGGAAAATAATGGTGGTTTGCTTTGAATTTCTTGGTTGGATTTACAATTCAAAAAGGGAAGAAAAGTGATGGTCTTGATGGATATGGACATGGTCTTGTTCTTATGTTTCTCATGAAATCGGTCCTTTGAAAACCAATCATGCACACAATTAGTTTTATTCAATGATCATTCGATCATCCCAATTCTGCAAAAAAAAACTTGACATAAAGAACATAAGTGTGTTCAAAACAAAGTAGCTAATTTCTTTCTGATTCTTACGCAAAAATTAAATGTCAAATGAAAAAGATTAAGGTAAATCAAAAAGTTCTATATTTGGTCCAATTCATGATATCGATAACAACCCATTTTTAAAGAATAACCATGAAAAATAAATCAACTCCCTATTGTCGGATGACTTCATGCACTGTGCTTAGTAAAACAATTGGCATCACAAAGATTCGTTGTATTCTGCAAGTTAAAACTTTATAGAAAAATACACATCAACAATATTAATGCCAAATGTTTAGAAATCATCGAAGTAATCTTCCAATTGTCCTGCGAACCATTATTAAGAAGAATCATTTTTTTTTTGTTTTTTTTTTTTAATTTTTTTTCTTTATTAAAAGGAAATTATTAATAAAGATTTTATTTTATTTATTTATTTTTCAAATAAATTTTTTTTTAAATGAAATAAAGCATGGATGAAATAATTGTCCTTAGGAATATTTTTGAAACAAATTCATGCCAATGCCTCTTTCATGCAAGATAAAAATAAAAAACTTGAAATTTCTAAAGTCAAGTTCCTAACTATGAAGGAGATGAAGACAGAATCCTTCTCAATTTATACAACTTGCATTTGATGCACATGTGATAATATCTTTGCCTCAAATAATCCATTTGTCACTCATCATGTGTCACCACAGATGTATTCTACCAAATTTTCCTTCAAATAAGGAAATCAAATATTTGATTATTTCTCAAAATTGAATTTTATAAAATCGTGACTGTTTCCATAAAAAAAAACATTTTCTCTCATGCACACTGCAAATTAGTGCTTTGAAGAACCTTGAATTTCTCCCAAATGGCTGCGAATTGCAGAAAGTTCTTAGAGGATTACCTAATTCACCCCGTTCCCGAAAAAACCCATGTTTTAGTTTTTTCTAATTCGCCTCAGTTTGCTTAGACAATTCGTTTTAAAATCGGGTGTTTTTTATAATTACGCATTTCGTTTTCTAGCAATTACTTGTAGTTTGATTTGTTTTTATTCACAGGTTTTGAAGTGTAATCTGTTAGAGTCGGTATTTTCATCTCTTCGTCAGAGATCAAATTTCTCTTTTTGTATTTCATTTTAGGTGTCTCACCCATTTTAGTCAGTTGCATCCCATTAGGAGCATGGATCTTCTAACCGTAGGAAGTTTTTCAGTCATATCCCTCATGTCTTGTACCTGTTGGCCTAGGTCTGTTCATTAAAATCATTTATAGTAATGTTCAGTTTCAATGTTGGCAAAGAGTCATTTTAGGGTTTTTAGCCTCATTAGGTCTAGGGTTTCATTAATTTGGTCTTCAAAATGATTAATAATGCCAGCAGGCACATAGGGAAACTTCAAGTAAGGTTTCAGTGCAAAAATTTTCATCATCATAATGCTTGATAATGATTTTTCTTCAAAACTCTGTTTTGAAGAAAAATCGTCTATTTCATCTTTTGTAATAAATACAGTGTAATTTTCAAAGTTTTTTCAGTTGTAAAGTACTCCATGCGCAACCTTAGTTGCCTTTGCCAAAACTCCATGCCATCCAATCCCTGCAAAGAGAGACAAAATTTCATCATCAGTCCAAAAGGCCAAAGGAAACAAAACAGAGTTTTAAAGTGAAGTGTCAAAGTTTTCAAACATTACAAAAGTGGGTTTTCAAGAAGCAAAAATTAAAATATTTGGCATAAAAGATATTTTCATTGTTTCGAAGATTCATTTGCATGCCAAAGACAAGAAGGAGCTAAGGAAAGTCTTGGAGGAGCGAAGACTGTGTGCAAATTGTTGAACATGGTGCATCGGGAAAGCTGCCTGTGTGTAGACTTGAATTGGCATGGCGCAATGGAGGGGCGCGGCACACTGGGTTGACTGGGCGGCGCATTGGGCCGAAACACAAAAAAAATTCCATTCTTCTCCAACATCAAATTTGCTCGGTTGCTCCATGCTCGAGTAAGTCAAAGCCACTCCCCTATTGTTCATAACTCGTGCTTGGTGTTGATTATGAGATTGGTCATGAAAATTTGAGTACAAAATTAAACCCTATTATCTTGATTGAGAATTTACTCATGAGTTTCTGAAACTGTGTTTGATTCTTGATCATTCTATTCCCATCACTGTTTTTACTTTCTATTGTTTATATTCCTTTTAAAGTCCATTTCATTGTTACCTTGCCAGTGCTCAATTTCTTAAACCTACTGCTATCCCACTAAGTCTTCATTCCCTATGTTTACTTTCTGTTTACATCATAGAAAATTCCCAAACCAGTTTCCCAAACAGACCCCTCACAATGCCTGATATCAAATCTGAGAAGTTAGTGTGCCTCACCATCAAATTTCACTTGATTGGCTTCATTAGTTAAGTACTTTATTTCCCATATTCCTACTGTGCTACCTTGTTGAACTAAAACAAAAGCACCAAATTCTCATTTTTATCTCCTTTAAACAACGCGTATACCTTGCATAGATCTTGGACATCCGCTGAGATGCACCTCAAGTCATCCTATGTTCGAGACAGTGATTCCACCACCGAGTTACATGCACCTAGAAGGCCTCATAAAAGTGGCAAACATGTGAGAGAGGAGCCCACCTCATTGGCTGAATTGCAGGCTTGTCCACTTGCCATTGCATGCTTTCGTCAGTAGTCATGTTTTCAATATTGTGAAATGATTGCTAGGGTCGGTTATCATCAGGAGTTGGCTCGTTTGTTTGTATTGCATTTACATGATAGTTAGGTAACTCTGGCTGGTGTAACCTTTACTTTGACATTGGAAACTATCTCTCAGGAAACCGGAATACCTAATGTTGGGGAGCAATGGAACAAAAGATAGTAGGTGGACATAGTACATTATGAACCATATATCAGGCCTAACCTTGTGAAACAACTCAGCCGAGTGTTTCCTTTCCGGTTCTTGAAGGAAGCCTATGCTCCTTTGATGAAGCTTATTATTAGATATTTCAGTAGTGAGGGCCGGTTCTCACGCCTCTATGCCTATCATATCAGGTTATTAATGCATTTCACCAGAGTGAGGATGATGAACATCCCTTATTTCATGTGCCAGAATATCGAGAGAATGACCACTCTTGTGCAGAGGAAAACTCTTGAGCAGCAGTACAAGCAGCAGTACAACAATATTTATCACTATGCACTCATTAAAATTGTAGTGTTGCATCAGCTTGGCTTGCAGGGTATTACATGGGAAGACTTCATTGCTAATGATTTCTTCACAGCTCCTCAGGTTCCTCTATAGGTTGTTCAGGATCCAGGTGAACCTTCACATCAGCCTGAAGGTCACGAGACAAAGCCTATCAGTGTGCCCATGTTTGTTACTTATCAGAGAGGTACTAGAGCATTATTTGCAGCAGCCCGGCGAGTACTATCTCCACCCGAGGTGGAAGGGGTCTCGCCTCCGTCAACAATAGCATAGGTACAGGTACAGGATAGTGGTAAGAGGCCTATGCAGGATGAGGGGCCTTCAGGAGGCCAGGATACTGATTTTATACTCATTGATGAGGATTTGAGCTCTCCAAGCTCAAAGTTGAGAGAGACTATTCAGGAGCAGAAAGCGGAGATAGACACTTTGTCTGTCAAGTTGCAGAGAGCCCAATGGATTATAAACTACTTGGAGCATAGAAACAAATAGTTGGAAGATCAACATACAATCGTGGAGTTAAAAACCATCCGTGAAAATCGGCAAGCTGCCCAAAGAAGCCAAACCGAGATGACATCCATTGAGCAGGAGATTGAGGCTGATCGAGAGACTTGGCTCGAAAGGGTCAATATTCATTTGGAGAAGTTGTTGGTGAAGGCCAAAAGGAAAATAACATGCTAAGGCACATGAAGAATCATTATTGGGTGAGGAATAATGTTTGCAAGGCGCGAATCAAGATCCTGAAGGCAAAGTTAAAGAGGGCATTAAAGCATTGCAAAAGGCATGATAGACTCCAAATTTTGGCCGAAGCTTCCTTGGCCCAGAAGAGTACTTGATGGTGGACATTCAGCCCAAATTTCAAGAAATTTTGGAAACATTTTGTCAATTTTGAATTTTTCGTCCTTAACATAGATTTTCCTGCCCGACACGTAGCGCCACTTGGCGTGCGCTTATAATTGGCAGCTCTTCTTGAAGAAAAATTTGCATTTCTAGATTTTTCATCAAAATTTATCTATTCCTACCCATTACCTAAGTATTTTGACAAGTTTTGGGTTGCCTGAAGGGTCAAAAACACCTTAAAAATGGCCTTTTTGCCACTTTTTGGACACACAGGAAGAAGTGTTGCACGATTTGACTTTTGGAGGAGAAAATGGCAACCAAATTCAGAAATTCCACTTTCGTTGGAAAGTAGACAGGTAGGGCTTTCCAACAAGCTATCCTATGCTCAATTTGGACTCCGGGAAGGCCCTCAAAATCAGTCTCAAAGTGGCGCGACACATAGAGTTTTCAAGCGCGGCGCATTGGGAAATTTAGCTCATTTTTCACTCAACAGCTCAAATTTTCGCCTATTTTTGGCCAGTTTGACTTTTTCATCTTCAAATGTGAAACTATTGATGTTAATTTATGTAATATCATGACTTTGATGTAATTTTGGCACATTTTTACTCATCCAAGTAGATTCATTCACCAAAAAGTGAAATGTAAGTGAATGAATCAGTTTCCTATCTCATAGAGGCAAGCTGTTTCATTGCCTATTTTCCAGTTCTTAGTTTAGATCTTGTTGAAATAGCTCCTAGAATGGTGAGCTCGACCCTTAGAGGCATGGGGATGAGTTATGCTTGTCTATATCTTGTAATTCTTTAGTCATTTTTAGGGTTGGACACTTGGGATTGCTTGGCACTTCATTGTACATTTCATCTCTACAATTTTGGCAAAGGAATAGACCAGGGTTTGCAACACTCTTTGGGATCCATGTGGCTCTATTTTTTGATGGTGTGTTTCTCTCAGTGATTGTAAGTTTACTGATGCTTCATGCGTATCATTTTCCTTCTCATTTCTTCTCAAATTAAACAAACAAGTTTTAAAGGTGGAATTCATTAGATTGCTTTGCTCTGCCTTGAGTTTTGTTTAATTTTCCATGTTTTCATCTGTTTGAAGAGGATTCTTGAAATCCTCTTTCCCTCTTCAGCTCCTCACCAGTATGAGCTATCCATCCATTCAATCCAAAGCATCAAAACAATTTCCTTCCTTGCCCCATTCAGAGCTCTGCAAAAACTAGGCCTTTTCCCTGGACCCAAAATATGCCTCTCCCTTTGATCCAACAAAAATCTTCAAAATCCAATTCAACCTCTTTACATATATACCTAGCCTAAAATCACCCTTTGTTTAAGTCATATCAAGCCTTACTGATTATTTTTGCTGAGATTGACAAGGAGAGATCCCTCTCCCGATCTCGTAGGGCTAGCTACCAGATTAAGCGTGGTTTGATGTTACCCTGAACTCTGCCTTCTTCAGCCTGAGGTAGATTTAAGCAATAACATAGTGGCGACCATAATGGGGATACACAAAATGGTTTGCTTGTTAGTGTTATTTGTTTTATGAACTACAGACGGAACCTGAAGTTTTCCAGGTAGCCTTCTAAATGCTCTTTCTTTGCATTAGCGAAAGTAGAAAAACGTTGCTTCAGTCAATCTCTGATCTAGTTCGTAAACATAACATCTGACTTGTGAATTTCCCCAGTACATCAGATCATTCTAGACTTTTGGGTGATGAGTCTAGAATTTGATAGGCTGAACGAGTTGGTTTTTCCCCTTTGATTTTTGAGCATAATTCTACACACTGGCTTCCAGACGACATACCAGAGCAAATCTGGATCCTGATCTACCTCCTGTGTATGAAAATCCCAATCTGATTTCAAGAATCCATCGTCAAAAAAGTCTTGTGATTACTTTGTTTAAATCTCATTCATGTCCCACTGTTTTGAGTATCTTGAAGATCTCGAGTTTGATGAAAAATTTGAGTTGTCATTGTTTGAAACTAAGTCTGAAAGTGCTATCGCTTCTACTGTCATAAATCCCGAGTTTATCAAATATCTTGAAATTGAACAGGCTAATAGATCCATTGATAGTTACATCTTGAATATTCAGAATTCCATTGCAACAAATATTCCTGAATTCATAGAGTCTGCATCTGAAACTCTTGGGCCATCAGAAGTTACATCTTGTTCACAAATTCCTATCGAGCCTCCTTTCATTCCTACCATCCCCGTGCAACCTTATATCCCTGATTGACAATCTGCATCAGTTTCTCCATCTACACCACATACACCTCATACATCAACTGCTCCGACTCCACCTATATCCCCAAATCCAGTTGTGAATCCACCTAGAGCAATGGCTGCCCGATTTGCACCTCTCATATTGCCTCAGAACTTGGATGACATGCCCACAGACTATCAAAGAAAAATTCCATTGTTTGATGGCACTCCTCAAAGTGTCACTGCCCAGCAACATGTTGATAGAATGGCAGATTTCTTCGACCTTCATGAGATTGATGTAGAAAATGTGACCATGAGATTGTTTGTTCAAACCTTTGGAGGAGAGGTGAGAAAGTGGTTCAGAGCTTTGCCGGCTAGAAGTATTGCTACACTGCCTAATCTTCAGAGACAATTCTTAGATCGATGGGAAGTGCAAAAAGACCCTCTTTCAATTCTTTCTGAATATGACAACATCAAACAGAATGTTGGTGAGTCTGTCCAAGACTATTGCATTAGATTCAATTCTGTTTATAATTCAATTCCTGCTGATATAAAGCCACCTAAGGGATCAGTGTTGATTAAGTTTCCGGATGGTTTCAATCCTGACATGGATTATCAATTGAGAGAATGAAGTCCAACCACTTTAGAGGATATGCAGAAAATTGCAGTCAGTGTTGAAGCTAATTTGAATGCCATGAGAGCTAAGATGAGAGCTGAAAAGAAAGTAGCAATAAAGGAAGAGGTTTCCAAATTATATCAAATGCTTCGGAAGATGGAAAATATGTTTGAAATATTAACACTTGATAAGCTTGAACCACATATTAGAAATCCTAACTTCTGTGGCCAGCAACAACCGCAATTCCGAATCAAGCAAAGAGAACAGCGAGCACAAGAACCAGCAGTACAACAGCAAGTGAAGACACCTTTACAGCAGAATTTTTTGGGTCTGAAATCAGACGATGAAGAGAATGTAATAGGAGAAGAGAATCACTTCTTTACACCTGATGTTTTTCCAATTTATATCACTGAAGATGAGGAGTATTCAGAAAGTTCAGCTATACCAAAAGACGAGGATTTCATCTTGGCAATTGAGACAGCTCTTGAAGAAGAGTCTGATGAGTATCGGAGGGGGTATATGAATGCTTTATCCACCCAGCAGTGACAATATTCACTTAGAAACAGAGATGTCCCTATTAATCCAATTCAAAAGAGAAAGGAATTTTCAGCACCAAAGAATGATTCACCCATTTCACAGAAGAAGGGAAAAGAGATAGCTGATCCCACTACTAGCAAATCCCCATTAGCAAATGAAAGATCTAATCAGCCCAATATATCGAGGGAGAAAGCTGAAAAGAAGGATGTTCCATCCAAAGAGGTAGAGAAGACTTCAGTTTTTAGCTTAGAAAATGAAATTGCTAAGTTAAAAGTTTCCATCCCTTTGACTGAATTGATGAAGAAAAACAGCTATAAGGGTCAGGTGTCTAAGATTTTGAATTTTGATCCATTGTCTGATATGGTAAATGTGGAAGATGATCAACCTAAGTTGATTTTTGGACCAGCATTGGATGGTGAGTCTCCAGATAGTGATGTGCCTCCTTTTTATATCAACCTTAGATTGCATGAGTATGTGTTACACAATGCCATGTTTGATTCCGGAGCCTCTCATAATCTCATGCCTAGGGAAATCATGGAGAAACTGGGATCGGATATCACTAGAAAGTATCATGATCTGTATTCTTTTGATTCCAGTAGAGTAAGATGCATTCGGCTTATCAAAGATTTGGTGGTCAGTTTGGATCAGATTCCGACTAAAAATGTTTTGATGGATGTGGTTGTGGTGGATATTCCTCCTAGATTTGGCATGCTTCTTTCCAGATCTTGGGGAGCGAAACTAAAGGGGACATTGTAGCTTGATTTCTCCTATGCTACTATTCCTGTGTTTGGTTAGATGAGAAAATTATATCAGGAGCAAAAGATGAAGTATATGATCACCAGCAAGGAGAAACAAGTAAATCATCCAATCAACTATGTACATACAGATTTAGAATCATTTGTTTTGTATTCAGATATTTTCAATGATGTAAATAGCCAGTTAGTTGAAGTAGAAGATATTCCGGAAATCACTGAGAATTTTAGAGAGGTCTTGAAGAAAGAAAGACAAAAACTTGAAAGTTCTGCTGAGAAATCAGCCTTCCAACAGCAGCAAAAAGTTGATGGACAGCAAGCAGAAATAACATAGAAAAAAGAATTTCAGCACTTGGAAGAAGATGAAGATGGTTTTTGGACCATGGATTTTGATGGTGTAGTGGGAAATGATGGTGCTGGAATTGGCATTTGGGTACGCAACCCTTTTTCAACCCCAAACAAGATACCGAGTAATGTAAGGGTCTGTTCTTATAATTTGGCTTTTGATTGTTCAAATAACGAGGCTGAATACGAAGCTTTAATTGCTGGTATGAAAATTCTTAGAAAGTTGAATGCTAAGAGGATTGGAGTCTATGGTGACTCTGAATTGGTTATCAAGCAAGTGAAAGGTGAATACCAAGCTAAGCATCCTCGAATGCGGGGTTACCTAAATGCAGTTCTTGATATCTTGAGATTGTTTTCAGACTATACTTTGACTTGTGTACCTCGTATTCAGAATGGTATTGCAGATGCACTTGCAAAGGCAGAAAGTAATTTGAAAATTCCGATGAACTCAAGTAATAAATTTGAAATTCATGTGAAGCATCGTCCGACTGTCCTGGACAATCAAAGGTATTGGCAAGTGTTTCAAGATGATAAAGAAATTGATGAATTTCTGCAAAATGAAGGCAAATTCAAAGACACTTCTATTGATGTGGAGCACGATGATGGTGGGGCTGATGTGCAAGTAAATCAGATGGAAGTTTTGCAGCTGAAGGATAATGTCATTCCTAAAGGTCTTATACCTTTAGAGGAGATTTTTGATCAAGATGACGTAGCTCGAAAACCAACTTTGTGGCCAACCGAAAAGGGAGTTGAAGATGTGAACATTGGATCAGCTGAAAATCCAAAAATGGTGAAATTGTCCAAAGCATTGCCACCACAGGTAAAAGCAAAGTATATCAATTTATTGTCTTCTTTTTCTGATGTATTTTCTTGGGACTATTCAGATTTGAAGACATATGATACCAATATAATTCAGCACACCATTCCGATCAAACCAAATCAAAAGCCCTTTCAGCAGAAGTTGAGAAGAATAAATCCAAAGTTGTTGTCCTCAATAGAGAAGGAAGTGAATCGGTTGTACAAGGCTAGTATCATTTTTCCTATAAGATTTTCAGATTGGATTTCTAATTTGGTGCCTGTGCACAAGAAGACAGGTGAGATTCGTTTGTGCATTTATTTTAGGAATCTGAATAAGGTTTCTTTCAAAGATAATTATCCATTGCCCAAAATGGATCACATACTGTAGCGAGTAGTTGGAGCATTTCGTATGTTGCTACTCGATGGTTATTCCGGGTATAACCAAATTCTAGTCCATGAGGATGATAGAGACAAAACAACGTTCAACACTCCGTGGGGAACTTTCCATTATGCTAAAATGCCTTTCGGTTTAAAGAATGCTGGTGTGACATTTCAACGGGCAATGGATATGGAATTTGCAAATGAGAAGGATGTTTTTATAGTTGTGTATCTTGATGATTTGACAACCTTTTCTAATTCTGATGAAGAGCACCTTTACCATTTAAAATTTGTTTTTCAGCGATGTAGAAAATATGGTGTGTCACTCAATCCGAAGAAGAGTTTGTTTGCCATGGATGAGGGCAAGATTCCTGGTCATATTATCTCAAAATATGGCATCCGTATTGATCCAGCTCGAGTAGAAGCTATTCAGCAAATTGATCTTCCTCGGAACAAAAAGGAGATCCAATCTTTCAATGGTAAGATGATTTTTTTACGTCGCTTTGTGCCGAATCTTGCAGAACATCTAAGGGAGATTAAAAACATGTTAAAAAAATATAGTGTCATGAAGTGGACTGAGGAGGCTGTAAAGTCTTTCAATTTAGTAAAATTGGTGCTTTCTTCAGCTCTGATTTTGATCAGCCCGAACTATACTCAGGATTTTATTTTGTTTTCATTTGCCTCAAAGCATACTATGGCAGGAGTATTGATGCAGAAAAGAGATGAGCATGAAAAACCAATCTCTTTTTTTAGCCGAACCATAAGAGATGTAGCCTTAAAATACAACATTATTGAAAAGCAAGTTCTTTCTTTAGTAAAAGTGTTGAAATATTTTCGAGTATATATTCTGCATTCACACATTCTTGCTTATGTTCCTAATGTTGTTGTTAAGGATGTCCTAGTGCAAACAGATCCAGAAGGGAGACGAGGCAAATGGATCACTGATTTGTTGGAGTATGATGTGGAGATAAAGCCTACAAATCTTATCAAAGGACAGGGGATGGCTAAGATAATGGCTGAGTCAAATTTACATGCCTTGGAAATTAATCTTATTGCTGCTATGTCCGAGGAAAACGAAGAAAGTTCACTAATTCAGGTATCATAAATCTTTGTTCATTCTCCTTGGTATTCAGATATTGTATATGTGCTCCAAAACTTGTCACCACCGCTAGGAATGGCTAAAAACAAAAGTAGAACTCTGAAATTGAAGGCTGCCAAGTTTTGTATTTTGAACAATGCACTCTATTGGAAAGATCCCGGTGGTGTTTACTAAACTGTTTGGTGGAAGAAGAAGCAAAGCAGGATATGGAGGATTTTCATAAGGGAGATTGCGGGGGTCACCTTTTTTGGAAAACAACGGCCAACAAAATTTTGAGAGCGGGATATTATTGGCCAACTTTTTTTGCTGATGTGTATAAGATTGTTAAAAGCTGTCATGAATGTCAGATTTTTGAAGGGAGGAAGAAATTGCATCCTTTGCCGCTTAAGCCCATTGAAGTAAGTGCCCCTTTTCAGCAGTGGGGTTTGGATTTCATTGGAGAAATTCATCCTGCTTCTTCAGATTAGCATAGGTGGATCCTCACAGTGATGAATTATTTCACGAAATGGATTGAAGCGATTCCCACCAGGCAGGCCACAAATTCGGTAATAATTTCATTTCTTGAGAATAATATTTTGTCTCTCTTTGGTTGTCCAAATAAGTTAATTACTGATAACCCAGCAGCTTTCAAATCAAAAATAATGGTTGAGTTTTGTAACAAGTATCAAATCACGTTGGGACACTCAATCGCTTATCATCCACAAGGCAACAGGTTGGCTAAGTCCTCGAACAAATCTAAAGTCAACATTATTAAAAAGCTGCTGGAAATAAACAAGAAAAGTTGGCATAAGAAGTTGTTCAATGCATTTTGGGCAGACAGAGTGAGTCAGAAGAAATCTATAAGTATGTCCCCTTTCGAGCTAGTATATGGAGTTGACACGGTATTTCCTACCTCTCTCGCAGTTCCAGTGGTCAAACTTCTGGAGGAAGCTGGCAGCGAAGATGATCATATGCAAAGGAAAATAAATCAAATGATCCATTTGCAGCAGACTAGAGAATATTTTTTCCAAAACATGTTCAAGCTGCAAGAGAGAATTAAGAAAATATATGACAAAAAAGCCAAAGCGGACAAGTTTCAATTGGAAGAAGTGGTGCTGAAATGGGATGCAAGAAACAAGGAAAAAGGTAAGCATGGTAAGTTCAAAAATCTATGGAAAGGACCCTTCAAAATTTATACATATCGGGGTCAGAATGATTTTCTTCTGAAAGAGATGAATGGGGAATATTTTCCAGGAGGGCCGGTCAATGGTCAGCTGCTCAAGCGGTATCATTTCTGAAATGTTTTCTGCTGTTTACATTTTCACTGTACATACCATTTTATTTCGGTTTCATTGCAATTGTGTGTTGTCATATTTTCTTCAGTTTGGGGCCTGAGGTGAAGGCTATAACTCTGAACATTGACTTCAGCTTTGGTTTGATTTTGTCGAGTCACGTCTATCAGTCATTTTGGTTTCAAAATTGAGTCAGTTTGAGTCAATTTTCAGTCAATAAAATGAGTCAAAAGTCTTGTGTTCTTTATAGAAGTTATTGACTCCATAGCCCAATGGATGAAGGCACTGCCTACTCTCCCAAAAATCTGTAGTTCTTGGCACCTCTAAGGAGCTACCATCCCCATTGGAGCCAATGTTAGAGTCGGTATTTTCATCCCTTCGTCAGAGATCAAATTTCTCTTGTTGCATTTCATTTTAGGTGTCTCACCCATTTTAGTCAGCTGCATCCCATTAAAAGCATGGATATTTTGACGGTAGGGGGATTTTCACTCATATCCCTCATGTCTTGTACCTGTTGGCCTAGGTCTGTTCATTAAAATCATTTACAGTCATGTTCGGTTTCAATGTTGGCAAAGAGTCATTTTAGGGTTTTTAACCTCATTAGGTCTAGGGTTTCGTTAATTTGGTCTTCAAAATTCTTAATAATGCCAGCTGGCACATGGGGAAACTTCAAATAAGGTTTCAGTGAAAAAAATTTCATCATCATAATGCTTGATAATTATTTTTCTTCAAAACTTTGTTTTGAAGAAAAATCGTCTATTTCATCTTTTGTAATAAATGCAATGTAATTTTCAAAGTTTTTTCAGTTGTAAAGTACTCCATGCGCAACCCTGGTTGCCTTTGCCAAAACTCCATGCCATCCAATCCCTGCAAAGACAGACAAAATTTCATCATCAGTCCAAAAGGCCAAAGGAAACAAAACAGAGTTTTAAAGTGAAGTGTCAAAGTTTTCAAACATTACAAAAGTGGGTTTTCAAGAAGCAAAAATTAAAATCTTTGGCATAAAAGATATTTTCATTGTTTCAAAGATTCATTTGCATGCCAAAGACAACAAGGAGCTAAGGAAAGTCATGGAGGAGCGAGGAAATCGTGGAGGAGCAAAGACAGTGTGTAAATTTTTTAGCACGGTGCATTGGGCAAGTTGCCTATGTGTAAACTTGAACCGGCGTGGCGCATTGGAGGGGCACGGCGCACTGGGTTGACTGCGAGGCGCATTGGGATGAAACACAAAAAAAATTTCCATTCTTCTCCAACATCAAATTTTCTCGGTTGCTCCATGCTCGAGTAAGTCAAAGTCACTCCCCTATTGTTCATAACTTGTGCTTGGCGTTGATTATGAGATTGGTCATGAAAATTTGAGTACAAAATTAAACCCTATTATCTTGATTGAGAAGTGCCTCCTTAGGGTTTTGAAACTTGTTTGGGTGTCAATCATTCTATTCCCATCACCTTTTTTTTTCCCTTTCTCGTTGTTTATATTCACATAACAGTCCATTTCATTTTTCACCTTATATCCCAAGTCACTCATTCCTAAACCTATTTCCATATCCCTAAAGTCATTTCATTCCCTATCATTCCTATTTCCCCATCTCACTTGAGAAATTTCCCAAACCCCGAGTTTTCCCAAGGCTGTCCTTTGTACCTTAAATTATCAAATCTCAGAAGTCAAGTGACTGTCCTCACACTTCAAATTTCACTTGATTAAACCCCATTGTTCCCACTTCCCTATTTCACCATATTCCCCCCATGCTACCATACATTTGGCACTAAAAAAAAAGCACCCAAATTCTCATTTTTATCTCATACAAACCAACATATACATTGCACAGATCTTGGACATGATGGAGACAGATACTGATACATCCTATGTCCGAGACACTGATTCCACCACTGAGTTACATGCACCTAGAAGGCCTCGTAAAGGTGGCAGACATGTGAGAGAGGAGCCCACCTCATTGGCTGAATTGCAAGCTTGTCCACTTGCCATGGCATGTTTTCAGCAGCAGTCATATTTTCAATATTGTGAAATGATTTCTAGGACCCATTATCATCAGAAGTTGGCTTGTTTGTTTGTATTGCATTTACATGATGGTCAGGTAACTCTTGCTGGTGTAACTTTCACTCTGACACCGGAAACTATCTCTCAAGCAACTGGAATACCGAATGTGGGAGAACAGTGGAACAAAAGATAGCAGGTGGACATAGTACATTATGAACCATATATCAGGCCGCCAAGTGTTTCCTTTCCGGTTCTTGAAGGAATCCTATGCTCCTTTGATGAAGCTTATTATTAGATATTTTAGTAGTGAGGGCCGGTTCTCACGCCTCTATGCCTATCATATCAGGTTATTAATGCATTTCACCAGAGTGAGGATGATGAAAATCCCTTATTTCATGTGCCAGAATATCAAGAGAATGACCGCTCTTGTGCAGAGGAAAACTCCCGAGCAGCAATACAACAGTATTTATCACTATGCACTCATTAAAATTGTAGTGTTGCATCAGCTTGGCTTGCAGGGTATTACATGGGAAGACTTCATTGCTAATGATTTCTTCACAGCTCCTCAAGTTCCTCTAGATTTTGTTCAGGAGCTAGGTGAACCTTCACATCAGCCTGAAGGTCACGAGACAGAGTCTATCAGTGTGCCTGTGTTTGTTACTTATCAGAGAGGTACTAGAGCATTATTTGTAGCAGCTCGGAAAGTACTATCTCCACCCGGGGTGGAAGGGGTATCGCCTCTGTCAACAGCAGCACAGGTACAGGTACAGGACAGTGGTAAGAGGCCTATGCAGGATGAGGGGCCTTTAGGGGGCCAGGATACTGATTTTGTACTCATTGATGAGGATTTGAGCTCTCCAAGCTCAAAGTTGAGAGAGACTATTCAGGAGCAGAAAGCGGAGATAAACACTCTGTCTGTCAAGTTGCAGAGAGCCCAATGGATTATAAACTACTTGGAGCAGCAAAACAAATAGTTGGAATATCAGCATACAATCGTGGAGTTGCAAAACATCCGTGAAAATCGGCAAGCTGCCCAAAGAAGCCAAACCGAGATGACATCCATTGAGCGGGAGATTGAGGCTGATCGACAGACTTGGCTCAAAAGGGTCAATATTCATTTGGAGAAGCTATTGGAAAAGGCCAACAAGGAAAAGAACATGCTAAAGCACATGAAGAATCATTATTGGGCGAGGAATAATTTTTGCAAGGCGCGAATAAGGATCCTGAAGGCAAAGTTAAAGAGGGCATTAAAGCGTTGCAAAAGGCATGATAGACTCCAAATTTTAGCTGAAGCTTTTTTGGTCCAGAAGAGTACTTGATGGTGGAAATTCAGCCCAAATTTCAAGAAATTTGGGAAACATTTTGTCAATTTTGAATTTTTTGGCCTTAACATATATTTTCCTGCCCGACGCGTAGCGCCACTTGGCACGCGCTTATAATTGGCAGCTCTTCTTGAAGAAAAAATTGCATTTATGGATTTTTCATCAAAATTTATGCATGCCTACCCATTTCCTAAGGATTGTGACAAGTTTTGGGTTGCCTGAAGGGTCAAAAACACCTTAAAAATGACCTTTTTGCCACTTTTTGGACACACAGGAAGCAATGTTGCAAGATTTGATTTTTGGAGAAGCAAATGGCAACCCAATTCAAAAATTTTACTTGCGTTGGAAAGTAGATAGGTAGGGATTTCCAACGAGCTATCCTGTGATCAATTTGGACTCTGGGAAGGCCCTCAAAATCAGTCTCAAAGTGGCGCGACACATAGAGTTTTCAAGCGCGGCGCATTGGGAAATTTAGCTCATTTTTCACTCAACAGCTCAGATTTTCGCCTAGTTTTGGCTAGTTTGAATTTTTCATCCTAAAATTTGAAACTCTTGATGTTACTTGATGTAATTTCATAACTTTGATGTAATTTTGGCACATTTTTACTCATCCAAGTAGATTCATTCACCAAAAAGTGAAATGTAAGTGAATGAATCAGTTTCCTATCTTATAGAGGCAAGCTGTTTCATTACCTATTTTCTAGTTCTTAGTTTAGATCTTGTTGAAATAGCTCCTAGAATTGTGAGCTAGACCCCTAGAGGCATGGGGATGAGTTAGGCTTGTCTATATCTTGTAATTCTTCAGTCATTTTCGGGGTTGGACACTTGGGATTGCTTGGCACTTCATTGTACATTTCATCTCTACAATTTTGGCAAAGGAATAGACCAGGGTTTGCAACACTCTTTGGGATCCATTTGGCTCTATGTTTTGATGGTGTGTTTCTCTCAGTGATTGTAATTTTACTGATGTTTCATGTATATCATTTTCCTTCTCATTTCTTCTCAAATTCAACAAACAAGTTTTAAAGGTGGAATTCATTAGATTGCTTTGCTCTGCCTTGAGTTTTGTTTAATTTTCCATGTTTTCATCTGTTTGAAGAGGATTCTTGAAATCCTCTTGCCCTCTTCAGCTCCTCATCAGTATTAGCTATCCATCCATTCAATCCAAAGCATCAAAATAGTTTCCTTCCTTGCCCCATTCAAAACTTTGCAAAAACTAGGCCTTTTCCCCGGACCAAAAATCTGTCTCTCCCTTTGATCCAACAAAAACCTTCAAAATCCAATTCAACCTCTTTACATATATACCTAGCCTAAAATCAGTCTTTTTTTAAGTCATCTTAGGCCTTACTGATTATTTTTGTTGAGATTGACAAGGAGAGAGCCCTCTCCTGATCTGGTAGCGCTAGCTACCAGATTAAGCGTGGTTTGATGTTACCCTGAACTCTGCCTTCTTCAGCATGAGGTAGATTTAGGAAATAACATAATCGCTTGTATCTCACAGAGAAGTTCAGATCGATCTCCCTCATTTCAATTACTTGCAATGGAATCTGCAGTCTTCTCTTCATCAACAGTCTAAAATCTTCTCTTCATCAGCAATTTCTTCATATGATACACTTCCATTTTCTGTCCCTACAATTGAAGTTGTAATCTTCTCATCATCAGAAATTTTCAATCTTCTCCTCATCAACAATTTGCAATCTTCTCCTCATCAACAGTTTCTTCATGTGATATACCTTCATTGTGTGCAAATTTTTAAAAATGATTTCTAATAACTGTTGTTTGAGGAAAAACGAATATGGAAAAGAGAAGGTTCCTTTTTTTTTTAAATTGTAGTGCATGGGTCTTTGTGTGGATTGAAGGACTGCATATATGCGTAAAACCAAGCCAAAGGCTGGCCTCATGCGTATGGGTGGGTCTTATTTCCATGAGCCAATTTTTTTTTTTATTATTATTATTTTTTTTAATTAAATTTTTTTTTAATTGATTTGTTAATAAAATTATATATTATATTTTCAAAAATTCAAAAATATACATATATATTTTTATTAAACAAAACAATTATTGAAATTAAAAATTTTCATCATTTTTAAAGTTTATTGTAAAATGAAATGAAATGATGAAAAAAATTCTTTTTCTGATCCTCTAGATCACACAAAGTGCAGGAGGAGAGCATAATTGAGAAATTATTATTATTATTATTATTATTATTATTTAGATGTAAGAAATAAGGCTACCTAGTTACACTTCCCTGGAAACGGCGCCAAAATGTTTAGTCCATTTAGTGTCCTAAATTGCTAACATAAATTATCGACCAGGGCTAGTAAACTGGTGAAGTGTGATGCACTATATGTGCCTAAGTATCCATTTTTCTTACTTCGTTGTTTTTAATGTTTTATTGATGTTTTTGGGGTTTTTATGTTTGATGTTTAGTATGCTACTCTATGCTAAAAACATGAAGTTAGATCTATGTCAAAAGGGAGAAAATGAAATGTTAATAAATGAATTAAAACATAATTTATTTGCAAGTTTTGTTCCTAATTAGAAAATGATGAAAATAGAGAGTCTTAATCCATGGATATTACATCTTCTAAATGAACATTCATGGAATGAAAAGTAACTCAAAACACTACAACTTAATCTGATTCATTTAGTTAGAGATTTGTTGGAAGAGCTTGTGAAAAAGATTAATTCTAATGTAATGAGGATCTCCTAAAACATAAAAGGAAATGTTGAAACAACTTATAACATTACAACTAAATCTCATTCATGAGTTAGAGGTTTATTGAAAGAGCTTTTTGAAAGAGATTAATCATAATGTGATAAGGATCTTCTATGAAGCCAAACAATCAATAACTCAAAATATTACAACTTAGTCTCATTCGTGAATTAGAGGTTTATTGGAAAAGCTTTTGAAAGAGACTAACTGCAATATAATGAGGATCTTCTTTTTAACTCAATAACAGAAAATGAAATGCTAATAACTCAGAATATTACAATTGAATCCCATTCATTTAATAGAGATGTATTGGAAGAGCTTGATAAAGAGACTAACTGCAATATCATGAGGATCATTTATCTAAGAAAATGACATGAAAAATAATGCTAAAAACTATGATTTCAGAAAGCAATCTAAGTAAGGAAATATAACAAAACAGAATTGAAAATGACTTATCTAGAAAACATGTAAAACCTCCTCAAATAGCAGGGGCCCTTTGCTACCAATTTGGTGTAATTCTTAGCTCTTTGAATATGTGATCAAAACAACATAAAAAAACTTCTTTATTGATAAACTCACAAATCTACATTCCATTCCATCTTAAGCTTTGTTACAAAACAATCTCTAATCCTTTCTCTTCTTCTCCTATTTTTCACTACCCTTGATAGGAAAAAGCTTCCCCTATTTATACAAAAATATGAGAAGTTATCTCATTAATGAGAGTTCATGAATCTCTCCCTCTATCTCTAGAGTTACAATCAAAATAGGAAATGATAAGACACATGTCTTTTTAGAGTTTCAATACAAATAAGAAATGAGACACATATCTTCTTAGAGTTTCAATACAAAAAGGAAATGAGACACATGTCCTCATGATCCCATGATCTTCTCCACTCAAAATCGAATTTGGTTTTGGGAGGCCACAGAAAGGTCTTTTAGAAGCTTCCTTTTTACCTACACATGTCACAAAACTCATAACACATATATAGATATATGAAACTATGTTAATTTTCTAGTTTCTAATCATAAATTCACTTTAAACACATAAAATAAATATCTTTGGAAGACAAGGATCCTAATCCATATATTTATGAAAATGGTTACTTGATGTAGGGTTTTAGGTCAGATATTTATGAAATGAGAGCTAAATGGTAATGACATAATGGAAATATGTATGAATATGGAAAACACTTTTGAGACTCAAGAGCAGCAAAAATGACCCCATTTATGGCACTTTATGGATATCATCCACCATCCATCACATCATCTTTAGGAGAAAATTCGAAGGTTCAAGTAGTGGAAGTTCACATCGAGCATCAACGAGAAGTTCTCCAACTCTTAAATGATAACCTGAATTTGGCACAAAATCAAATGAAACAACAGGCATATCAACATCGTAGTGAGAGAAGTTTTGATGTAGGAGACTAGGTATTTTTACGGCTACAACTATACAAACAAATGTCACTCAAGCAAGCTAAGAATAAATTATCGCCAAAGTACTATGGTCCTTACAAGGTGTTGCAAAAGATTTGTACTATGGCATACCAATTGGAGCTTCCTGGTTCTTCACGAGTGCAGCCAGTTTTCCATGTTTCATGCTTAAAGAAGGTTATAGGTGAAAATATTCCAGTTCAAACAATATTGCCAGAACTTGATGAGGAAGGAAAAATCATATTCGTTTAAGTGGTCACGGAAACAAGAACTCGACAGCTATGGAATCAATCAATTTCAGAGTATCTCATCAAGTGGAAGAACTTACCCACTGAAGATTCTACATAGGAGGATGAGAATTTTATACAAAAGCACCCAGAGCTACTCAAGCGTTGACGACAACAGTTTTTTGAAGGAGAGGGGCATGTTAGGTCCCTATATTACTATTATAGTCCCTTATTGTTGTTATTATAACCCCGCTATTGTTATTATTGTATCCCTATAACCCCCATATTGTTATTATTGTGCCCTTAAATTATTATTGTTAGGTCGGCTAGGATTACATTGTGGCGCCACTAGGATTACATTGTGGCCTCATCGACTCCTATATATAGAAAGGAGGTTGTGTAATTTGCATCATCAAGAATTTTTCATTCATGTAATGTAATGGAGGTTTCCCCCTTGAAGTGAATTATTTATAAGGCGTTGATATGTCTTTTCTTCTATTTTTGGAGTTGGTTTCCCAACATGCCTCATCTGCTCCCAACTTGTATAATTGACCAACAATTAGAGTGAAGTCAGCTGCGCAGGCTACCAACTCCTTCTTCTATTGCACCAAATAGTCTGTAGGTTCCATCCTAGTGGTCAAGAAGTGAATAATGTCCACAAAGTGCTCGTCAACCACCTAGATAGGAAAAAGTTGCACATCGGATAATCCTTCTTCTAGACTAGTTGGCTATTCTCCATTCTCTATCCAAGATAAGTGATTAGGTCCTGCATTTAGTCTCTTGAGCTTCACAATAATTTCAAAATCATACTCCTGAAATAGCAGTAACCATCTACAAATATTCCCCCCCAACACAGGCTTATTGACTAGGTATTTTAAAGCTGAATGATCAGTGAAAATTTTAAAGTGTCCTCCCAAAAGATAGTGCCTATATTTCTACAAGGCATACACCACTTCCAGTCCTTTTTCATTCAGTACTAGAATATTTGCTCTACACTAGAGAGTTTCTTGCTAGCAAATGCAACCGGATGATCAATGTCTCCTGCGCCTGGCTGCACTAAGACAACTCCCAAGGCTATTCCTTATGCATCCACATGTACATGAAATACCTTCATCCTATCTAGAAATATGAGAATATGTGTAGTGACCATCTTTTCTTTCAGCAGCTCAAATCTCTACTAGCACTCCTCATCCCAGAAAAAGGATACATCCTTCTTTAGGAGCTTCTCCATTGGGGCAGTGATTAGGGTGTACCCTTGAATAAACTTCCTATAGTAGTGTGTGTGTCCTAAGATGGAGCGCAAATATTTCTCAGTGGTGGGGATTGCTAAATTGATGATAACCACAATCATGGCTAGGTCAACCATCAATCCCTGTTGACATACAATGTGTCCCAACAAAATCCCAAATGGTATGAAAAATATGCATTTCTTGAGTTTCAACGAAATCTAGTGTTTCCTACAGGTATCCAACATCATGCATAAGTTTGAAAAATTCTTCTTCACCAATCCAAATAATTTAAAATAATCAAAATAGACCTCTAGAAACTTATGGATGAACTCTTTGAATACTGCAACAACTACACGTTATAAAATGGCAAGGGCATTCTTCAATCCAAAAGGCATAACAATGTACTGGAAGTAGCCCCATTCAGTTGCGAAGGTTTTATTGCTGCGATCTTCTGGTGCAATTATGATCTGATGGTACCCTGAAAACCCATCAAAGAATGGCATAGGGAAAGGATCATGTACACAGACATCATTCAACTTGTGCAAATATACACAAATCCTTATTTCTCCTTTGGTTTTATTTTCTTGAACCACCATTGGGCTCACCCAATCAGACTGTTCTACTGCCTCAATGATACCTGCAGCCACCATCTTATCTATTTCCTCCTTGAATTTATGCTTATACTTAGGGTTCAGCTGATAGGGCCGCTTCTTGATAGGAAGTGCATTCGGCTTCAAGGTGATTCCCATGATACCTAGATCTCCTACAATTCCCTTGAGCTCATATAATTTTGTAGGGAATAGGCATTGATATTTGGTTAGCAGCTCCACAATCTTTCCAACAATATCATTGTCCTAGTAATCCCCAATTTTGGCTAACTTGGGCTTCTCTTCTGTCCCAATGTTTACTTCCTTCAAATTTAATGGTTTGGTCACATCTACTATTTGCAATAGGGGTCCTTCGATTGCACACTCTCCTTCTGACTCTGGGATAGTGATATTTCCGGGATCCTCATCACAGTCCTCCATTGAAAAATTTCAACAGTTGAAAATATCCTGCATCTGCGCATCCCAAGCTGGCACAACAAATTATATTCAAGGGGAAGACTCATCAAAGACAAGAGCATATATATCTTGCAAGGCTTCATCCAATTTCTTCGTCCCTTCAACTAAATCGAATGTCACCATGAAATCCTCTGTCATTGTGCCTAGTGGCGAATGCATTGGTGTAGCTCTGCATCTAAATACCAGGTGGCAGGGATTGGTCCTAAGGCATGAATAAACATGTGTACCCATTTGTTCCAAGTCCTTTCATTCCATACCTCCATCCACATAGCCAAGTTCTTGTGCGGTTCCCCATGGTTGGAAAAGAGCTCCATGGGTGGGTTGGTTGGAGGTTAAAATCATAGAATAATCATTTTCCCACCACCACACAGGGGTTGCGCGCATAGCCAAATCAAGTGCCCAAAATCTGCGTTCTTCAGGGACATATACTTCTAATGCTTTAAGAAATTCCTTAATACTACTAGAACCATAAAAGTAGGGCAGTTCTCTTACCTATGAGGAGATGCATCGAAAGCTCTTCGTGATCTTGAGGCACCGCAATGTAGATACTTCATGCAACCAGTTTTTCCAATTTTCTATCTCGCCATCCGAGTTTGAGAGACATACATTGTATTTCTCCCAATGCAACATGCCATCAGCTGTAGGGTTGATCCAATCATCCTCCAAGGTAGTCAGTTTATAAATATGGTCTACATCCTCCTCTTTGCGCATTGGCTCTGTATATCGTTCACCTTCTGCTGGATCTAGGGGGACTATTACCCACATATCATCATTCTCGAAGATCATGCTCCCCATTTTCAGGTTGGTGATACCTACCATGTCAATAGCCTAGTCCAGTCCTAAGAGCACAGGGTAAGGGTCCACATCATCCACAATCTGGATTACTTTGAAATCTGGATACACTTTTACTCCTGCAATTTCTACCACAACCTTCGGCAGTCTTCCTAATGGAATGATCTTCTGTTGGTTAGACATACATAGTTGGATCGTGGACCACTCCAATTTAGGTTCTCCCATTATTTTCCATGTTTGTTTGGGTAGGACATTGGCATCAAATCCTAGATCCAGGATGACTTGGTCCATCTCATATTCTCCAATCTGCGCAATCATACGCATCTCCCGACCAGTCATTTTTTTTTTTTCTTATAAATCTGATTCACAACTTTAACCTCCATTTTGTGGGCATCCCTTTTTGCGCAACTATCTATTAATGCTTGGAGATTCTCCACCGCCTTTAGGTTGCACAGTAACTTCATACATGCTTGAAGGAATGGCTTAACTGCTTCATCTGCTTTCAGAACCACCAAAGTCCTTGATGTGGATGCTTCGTCTTTAGAAAAATCCTTCCTAGCTTCAATGAAGGTCTCTTTCTCCTTCTGCAGGTCTAGGCTTTCCACTTTTTTAGAGGCCTTTCTGATTAGCGGTTTAGCCACAACTTTTTCCTCAGCTCCTCTAGTGGAAATGCCACTGTGTGTAATTACATTGACACTGGGCCCATATTTGCGCAGTTCTGCCTTAAATCATTGTAAATTTTGTGTTAGCATCTGTTGTTTTTCCTGCATCTTTGTTATCATCACAGGATAGTCTTCAATTACGTCATCGAACTATCTACAATACCTGTAGGATTGGCGTGCAGGTTTCAGGCAATCACTTGCATAATGTCCAACTTCCCCTCAGTTGTATCAAATTAGTTTCCCTCTTCCTCGACCTGCACCTGCGCCTCCCCTTCCTCCTTGCCCGGAGGGAGATGCCGGTGACGAAGGGTCAGAATTCACGCTATATAGGTTCCCCCTATCTATCATCAGATCATATGTTTGGTAGTTGTGCTCATCGTGACCCACCGATGAGCATAATCTGCACTACTATTGCTTAAGTTCTAGGAAATAGGCGCTTAATCATGGGAAATGGTCTGTATCATGCCGTCATGCTACCCTACAATCAGCGCATCGTAGTGTGGGGGTACTTGGTCTAGAAATATCTCTTGGGCACAATGGACTTGGTCCCCCAGCCTGCATATAATCTGACAACAGAGGGAACTGATCCTTAGTGTCGCCTGATACCTTGCAGTGTATGCACCAGAAATCTGCGCTGGCTTCTTTACCCCAATCCATTCTTAAATTCTAAATTTCTAAGTGCATTGCCTCTAGTTGTCTTTGGATCTGCAGTGTTCCAAATTGAGCATCATCCCTTGGCGTAGCTTCTAGCTTCATGGAAATCTCCAGGGCCTCTTCTTGTGAATCAATATTTTGCTGAACCATAGGTCCGCGCAGATGTGGTAATAACATGGAGATAAACCACTACTTATGATGTTTGTCCTCATAGAAAAATCCTCCATCACTGATGAATTTCTTCAGCCATTGGTTAGCTTCCCAAATAGCCTTTGTAGGTCCCTGCTTAATACATTTCAACTCTACTACACATTGAGAATAGGACTTAGGCTTTCGGAACTACTGCTTCAGGGCATCCTTAATGTCCTGTATTGTAGGATTCACATGCTAAGCAATGTATCCCATGAACCAATCAAGAGACCGCCCTTCAAAGGCTATTGATAGCTACGCTATTTTTACAACATCATTATTAACATTTTGCGCAGTCCATACTGAATCTGCCACGAACCAGAACCGATCCATATCCTTGTCCCCCGCACCTTTAAATGTGGGTAACTTCATGTGTGCATCCATATTGTCTGCAGGTGGTGGCAGAGGTTGGGTAGGATAATTCTTACCTTTGCGCGAGTTCGATGGTGGCGTAGTCGGGGGACTGGTCTCTTCATGTGCAACCCTGCCTTTGTTTAGATCAGGTGGATCCCTTAGAGGACTATACACTAATCTATCCCCTTCTTCATTAACCTGGTAGTATTTACCAATTCGTGTCGTGCTTCTACTCTGATCAGAGGTCATTCAATCAGTGTGATTGCACAGGACACCCTTTTCACACAATAACATCTTAATCAGTAATGATAATGTTTGCAATAACTTACCCCTAAATCCCTTGAAATGTTAGAAAATTATATATTACAGAGCAATGGAACAAATAAAATATACGCGGAAACACAAACATAAGAAACACATAAAACTAGAGAGACACAAATATACGTGGTTCACCGAGTTTGGGCTATGTCCATCCTGAACAACCAGTCCTTCCTTTCTATTGTCCAACAAAATGAAGAGACACAACCTGCAACAGATCCGTTGTAATATCCTTTGTTCTCTCTCATAGTCTCCCTATCTCTTTCTCACTCTGAGAATACACATACAATACACAACCGCAATACAATACCCTCATACAAAATAGGGGTTGCCTTCTAGGGAAAAAAACCCCTTGGCTATTCTGACCATTTAGAACAATTAGCCTCTGCTTGTTTGCTCATGTTTTCCTTATGATTTTCTTCTATTTTGGTTTTAGCCTCCTTGAATTATTTGGTTTTCTTGTTTTCTTGAGACTAGCCTTCTAGTGAATCTTGAAGTGACCTCTTCTTGGTTTTTTGAGTTTTTGTTTGCTGGAAGTGTTTGCTACTATTCTAAATCAGTTTCTTGGGTCTATTGCTTCTTATTTCTTATTTGAGTCCTACTGCGAAAGTAGCATAGTTGGCTTATGCATTTTGAAGTCTCCTTGCAGCTCATTTTCTTGATTTCGGTTCTTGAGTATTTTTGTGCTTGTCTCTTTGAGATATTTTTGTTTTCCTTAAAAGTGAAAAGCCAAAAAAAAAATCTTGTTTTCCATTGCTTTTTCTTTGGTTTCCCTTTTGTGGTTCTCACCCATTTTGAAGCTGTTTTTTAGCTTCTCGTTTTTGTTTCGTTTTCTTGGTCTTGAAAGGAGTCTTTGTCTAGATTTCTCTCTTTTATATCAAGTGTATTTTGGCATTTTGTATGCAAAGGAGTTCTTGTTGGGACTTGCCTTGCTTTTCTATCAAAAGTGATTGAACCAATTTGCCTAAGAAACTTTTTTTTCTTCCTTAGTAAGTAGTCCTAGAATTTGCATATCATTGGTAGTTTTGGCATTAGTTGCAGTAAAGCATTATAGTCTTTTTTGATAGTTTTATGAATTGTGTGAAGAGTGATAACTGAAAAAAAATAAAAATAATATATATATATATATATATATATATATATATATTGCTTATTTAGTTTTGTAGAACCCATTTAAAATTCTCTTTTCATCGAAAGAAAAATATTTCATTTTCATGTAGTAGGTTTTCATTTATTTCTTTTGCATCGAAAAACACCATTAGTTTCACCCTCATCTACTTTTGACTTAAGTAACAGACATTTAAAATCAAGTGCTCTAATTAAAATGAACTAGAAGTTTTTTGTATTGTCATTAATCATACACCAACTAGCTAGGTCATAAGGCCTTGGAATAGGTGAGTGGAGAGTTAACTCTCCAAGGCTGCTCAAAATTGTCAAACATAGAAAGTTGATTAATGAGCGAAATCCAATTCCATTAAGTGGATCGGGAAAGCTCTACCTCAAGAGAGTTAAGCGTGAGGGAGAGTGAAGGCAGAGAAGAGAGATACCCCCTCTCCTATTTTCTAAATATTGACCTAAGACCGTTCCGCCCAGCTGCCGATATGGATTGGTGCCCTTAGTTGCATCTCCTAGGGACCACATAGGTGACTGCGGGGGGGGGGAATACCCATGGTACCTAAGGAAAACATTGCATCACTTTCATCAGTACTTCTAGAGGGTGCCCTTGCGAAGCTCGAGGACTTGCACCAACAAAGACTGTTGTCAGGAGGTCAGCGTAACTGTTTCTGTTACCTATGCTAGTAGGCCTAGGGCGTAATTACCCTAGACTATTTTCAGAAGGTCCTCTTATTCGCTTTCTTGTATTTTGGTGTCTAGTCCTAATCACCCAGAGTGGAAATACCCGAAGGCCACTTGATTGACTGTATATTAGGGAATTTTATAGAGTGTGCTCTTTGCTCCTATATTTCTTAGCTTCTTATATTTTTTGAGTCTAATTAATCTCATAAAGTGGATGACCGATCACCTCTTTGATCAAGGAGGCTTTGTGGGCTTTCTCTTGTGAGTGCCGAACCTTCTTCAAGAAGGCATAGGAGTAATTTAGTGGGTGATTTTTATCTTGTGGTTTCGAACACAATGCAAAGTGAACCTCCATCTGGGGTTATTTTTTCTTTGGGTGGTCCTAGTACTAGTGCTATTTTAGAGAGGAGTATTCCACTCATCTCTAGAGACTTGTTTTCAGTAGAAGAAGTTGAAGTAGAAGAGGTTCCTCAACCTCCTGAGACTCCTTCATCTCCTCTTCCTACTAGTTTTCCCGATGTCCTTTTGTACATTGGGCCTGAGTCTCATAAGACTGGCTAGCCCCTATTCTTCATATCCCTTTCTTTCAATGGCCACGACTGGGAACATGAATTTCAGCTATGAGCATTGCAAGTGTTCATACTCCTCTTTCAGCCAAAGTAGGCTGTACTATTGTCATTTCGACAGTCACTTCTAGTGCTGCTATGTTTGGTTCTACTTCTATTCCATCTATAAGTGGAAGCGCCCAATCATATGCTTCTCAATCTGGCCCCTTTTCTTTTGGAATGCCTTCTAGTGCGATTCCTTCTGTCTCCTTTACCACTGCTTCAACTGTCTCCGCGCCTATGCCTTCTATGGCTAGTGGATCAGTCTTGACCTCATTCAAAACCTTCCTTAGGATCTTTTCCTTTCACCTCTCAAAATCAAGGATTCAATCCTTTCATTGGAGGTCAAGGCTCTAGTGCTTCTTTGGGAAGGAACCTTGCTTTTACAGGGTTAGGAGATGGGAGTCAATTTTTCTCTGGTCAGTAAGGGAATCTTCCTTTCCCTTCGGTAGGTGCTCCTCAAGGATTTTATCCATTCACCAATTCCTGGAACCCTTACCAAGGGGTTTCTTCCTCTTTTAAAACTTCAATTGGAGGAAGCATCCCTGATTATAGTAACCCTATGATGGGAGGGGGTCCTTCTTTGAGTGTTGGGTCACAAGACTTCTCTTATGGCTCATCATTTTCTATGAACAACATCTTGAAACTTGGTGCCTCAACAAATCCAGGCTATTCTTTTCAGAATGTGGGGAATCCTTTTGATGGGGGATGGAATTCTGAGGCTCCTCCATGCTTACCATTCTTGGAAACTCTAAACTTTCTATATCTATCAAAATTGACAAATGATCCTATTCGGTATAGTTTGGGTTGGCCTCTGGTTCCCACTAAAATACCCTCAAACATTTCAAATTGTAAAGGGAAGACTAGTGAGGATCTGACAAACCATGTCACCACTTTCCACTAATGGTGTTCGTTGAACTCCCTTACCAACGATTCGATTAGGTTGAGGTTATTTCAACGAACCCTAACTAGGAACAAAGCTAAATGGTATATCAAGCTGACAGGGGGCCATTTTGCTACTTTTAGTGAGTTGGCTACTATGCTCTTAAACCATTTTCAGTTGCTTGTCCATTATGATCTTGGGACTGATCTCTTGGCCAATTTCTAGCAGAATAATGCAATTCACATTTATGATCATATTCAGGAATGGAGGAGAAGGAAGAGGTTCATCAAAGCCCAAATTCCGAATGATTTCCTTCTCGAATGGTTTCTGAAATATCTACATCCATAAATATCAAAGGATGTATCTCTTTTAGGGGTATTTTATGAGGAACAAGCTAATTTAAGGGCTCAATAGCTAGAACTGATCTATTCTCAGTCTGGGTTCCTTAATAAAATATTTCCCGATGCTCCTCACTCCAAGCTAGATTTAGCAAAAACCAAACCTAGTCATCATGGTGATGGACTTATTGGTACGATCAATAGTGGTATGACTAACCTGTTAAACCTATTGCAGCAGTTTTCTATACAACCTGATCCTTTTGGTCAGTGTTACACCATTTTTTGGTCATCTAACCCATTATCGTTAGATGAACCCAAGTACACCATGTAAGACCACCTTTCCCAAGTAAAATTGCCATCAACACCGTTTGTTACTTTCATTATATTTAACCCAAAATGAAGGTAACGACCAATAATCATTATTTAATTAATTATTTCCTCAATAAATAAGTTATTTAAATCATTATTTAAATACTATTCATAGTTAAATGACTGAACACAATAATAATTAAATAAACTAATATTAATAATTGTTATATATCTCTATTTCTTAAATAATAAATAAATCATTTATTTATTTGATATTTATAAATAAAGGAATCGACCCAAGTCAAAACCCTTTTATCCACAAAGCATAATAACATTCTTTTCATGTATTCAGATTGTATTTAATAATATTTTATTCATGCACCGAGTTCTAGAACACTCCAATATTTTGTTATAAATAGAAGGGTTTTCCCCATTCATTAGTCACCTCCATTGCATTAGATCACACTAGATCTACTCTTGGTCACCATTTCCATTTGTTTGCATTTTGAACTCTCATTGAGTTCCATGTTTGTTAGGGTTTTCCACATTAACCAAAGAGAGGAATTTTAGATCTGAAACACTGAGGACTTCCAAGAACCCATCCCACTGAGGAGAACTGGAAAACACCTTTATTTTTTTCCTCTCAGGTGCCCCATTCTTTAATATAATATAAGATTATTTTTATACATTGTTCTTGTCTTGTTCATTGGAGCATGGAGCCATTTTATATCTTATCTGTTTAATATCTTTTATGCTTAGATCTAATTTTATGCAGCAAACTTAAAGATATTTTGCAGCCATACTTGATGTTAGGGCTACTTTATATGCATAGCTACAGTGATCTTTTACGACGAAAGAATCATACTAACAATTGGCGACTCCACACGGGTTTTCTTTTGCGACCATTGTCGTTGTTTATCTTCCTGCATATCTAGATGTTTGATACCCTAGGGTTTCTCTTCCACTTTTTATTTTTCCTATTTTTTCCATTTTTATGCTATTTTTCCCCTCTAAAACCCTCAAACATTCAAATTTCTGGGAACTTCCGTGTTGGTGGCTCACAATAGGTGACCTATACTGTCACTACCAGACAACAAAATTTAAATCTGCCACCGCCAAACCTTGGATTCCACAGTCACACTTCTTTGCCCAAAAAGTGCAACTGCCCTGAGGCTCACCGCTCAAACCATACTCCCACCGAAAAATGTGCCCAAATCCGCACCGGTAATTTTTTCCGTAACCGCTAAAGACTTTTCTCGGTTTCTACCCAAGCTTTAGGCTTTTCTGCCTTTGTCTCCACCGTTCGCACTTGTTGCTGATCCATTTCACTCTGATCAAGTGGGACCCTGCTCCCCTAGGGCTTCGGTGTCCCTCCACTGTGGGGAGATTTGCTATTGTTTTCGCACGTCCGGGACTGGAGCTTCAGCCTTATTTCGCATCCGATACCTCCTTGCCCGCATCCCCACAAAGTTTACTTTCCTTATCCCCTTTCTATACACTACCTTTCGCTTTGTTTAGGGTTCATCTCTAGGGTCACCCCTTTGAACCCCTTTTTAGCTGATCTCCTATTTTCTAGCAGCAACCTTGCCCCTGCCTCTTTGTTGCTTTCTGCACCACTTTCCAGCAGATTTCTCCATTAGATCCCAGTCCCTCCGGACCTTAGATCTATTAGTCTCTTGTTAGCGTGCTCTGCCCCTTCTAGACTAGTTTTGAGAGACCCACCTTCTTGGGTTCGATTGCTGCCCTTTTTAGTTGCTAATTTCCTGTTCTTTCAGTCTTATTTACTGCAGATTTATTTTCCATAACGCAGCACACTTTTTCTTTTTCTCTCAAAATGTCTGGGTTTAATCAATTAAAATTAACGCATGCCACACACTGACCCTAAATGAAGAAGAGCCTGGTTAACACCGCCTGCCAAAGCCTCTAAAATTAATCGACATTGCACCTCCTTGCCCTTGTCGCGTCTTGCTTTTTCACCTTGCTGTCCTTTTCGGTCTTTCTTCTTCCTGTCATAATTGCGCCTCCAAGGCATTTCTCCTGGCGAATTCTTGGCCTTCACCCTCAGTTTCTGGTTGGTCGACTTCCTCCTTCCTGTCGTCATCGAGTAAGTCCTCCCCCGAGTCTGCACTCCGACTCTTCCTCTGATTGTTCGGGTTCTCCTCGTCCTTCTGGTTCTCCCCCCTTTACCTCCACCATGTCTAGTTTTGGACCTAGTCCTAACCCCAGTTCTACTGCTGGGTCCACCTCCAGTGGAACCACTACGAGACCTACCTCGACTGCCCCATTACTTCCGTATATGGCCGGCCTCAGTCTCCCCAACTTCAATCAGCTTATCAATGATCCTATCCGCCACGATGTCCGTTGGCCTACTATGCCAACCAAGCTCCCCTCCGACATTGCCAAGTTCGAAGGCCTTGCTAGTGAAGATCCCTCCAATCATATCCGATCTTTCCACATGTGGTGCTCCTCTAATTCCATCACTGATGACTCCATTCATCTTCGTTTATTCCAACGCACCCTTACCAGTGAAGCATCTAAATGGTATGTTGATCAAGCCACCTCTTCCCATACCACTTTTGCAACCATTTCCCAAGCCTTTTTGTCTTATTTCCAACTCCCTGAACTATTGACCTCCTTTCAGCAATCCTCTTCAACACATCTCTCCACTCATGTCTAGGAGTGGCGAAGATGACGAAGCTTATGCCGTGCTCCCCCCTTTGAAGATCGAGTTTACATGGATTGGTTCCTTCACTCTCTCTTACCTCCCATTGGCAAAGATGTCGCCTCCCATTTCCCCCAAACCGAAGAAGCCGCCCTTCAAATCGCCTTAAAATATGACCATATCTATGCCCAGTCTGGTTATGTTTATACTGTCCTTCCTGATCTCCCCAAGCCCGGGGGCACTAACGCCTCCGGGACCTCTCACTCTGCCGATGGTATCATTGGAGCCATGTCTCATACCTCTGCTCCACCGCTTATGCCCTATGGTTTTCCTCCCAGCGGGGCCAGCACCTCCAGCACCTTTCCCCATCCCGGTAACATGTATCCAGGCTTTGGCATGCCTCCTCCTTTTTCACACTCTCCTGCTTACCTCAATGTTGCCCATTCTCACCCTTACCCTTATCCGGAGCCCAGTGTCCCAACTCCTCCAGCATTTGGCCCTCCCGCTCCCTTGCCTCCTCCACCACCACAGCCGCACTTACTACCCCCTCCAAGGCACGTATTTGCGCAACACGGTGCGACTACTCCTCCTCCTTCTCAACGGCGGAGGAGAGGCAATCCATCCGCCTCTGGTAATTGTGGACCCAATCCTTCTAGCATTGACCCGAACACCACTACCCAACCCCAAGGCTCCCAACCCAAGCAGGACAGGCCGCTTCACACAAATAAGCCATGTTCATGTTGCGGTGTTTTCTGTCACTACACTCATGATTGTTCCCTCTTACCACAGATGCGACAGATGTGGGAGTCTCAAGCCACCATTCAGGGAAAACACTCCTCTTCCCCTGTCCCCCCCATTACTTATACCTCTCATCCTGCTGTGTTTACCGATCCTTTCCCTCAACAAGGATTTGTGGCTACTCATGCCCCGGCTTCCACTCAACCTTCTCCTTCTGGTTCTTCCAATTACCAGATTCTTATGATGTCCTCTGACCAACCTCTCACTATTGACCTTAACCTTCAAACTCGGTCTCGTCAATACTCCCCGCCTCCCGTACCATCTGTCTCCGAGTCCCCATCATCAACTTCTATAGAGCCTCTGTTGACACCTAATGGTCCCTTACAAATCCCTCCACCCAAATTTGAGGTTCACACCAAAATTCCCAAGGGTCCATTACGCCGAAATGCTACCTCTGGTTGGGCTGCCCATTCCTACAGCATAGTAGATGATCTGGCGCAATCTCCAGCTGCCATTTCAACACTAGAACTCCTCCAGTCATGTCCTTCTCAAAAGAAAGCTCTACTATTTGCCGTGGGTGCTGTAGATCCTACTGATGACCTATTAATTGTTTTTGACGCCCATCAGTCAGATCGTCCCCCTCTTCCTCCTTCAGTTGCTTTCCAATTCCTAGTCAAAATCCGAAATGCCAATGTCGCTCGATGTATTATTGATGATGGGGCATCTACCTGTGTAATGTCTGCTTCGGTTTGGAAACAACTCGGATCCCCTGAGCTGGCCCCTTCCACCATCACCCTCCGTGCGTGGGATGGCCATGCTTCCCAACCCACTGGTCTTTTTCGTAACTGCCCTATCACCCTCGTCGGTAAGACTGTCTATGTCAATGTTGAAGTTATCGACGCCCCTCTCGACTACAACATCCTTTTGGGGTGTAGTTACACCTATGCCATGTCTGTCGTCCCATCCGCAGTCCACTGCAAGATGTTTTTCCCTCATAATGGCAAGATCGTCACCATTGACCAGTTGTCGTATCATGAACCTAAATCTCAGACCTCACCTGAGTCCACCATTTCTACTGTCACCAATAAGCAAACTGTCGATTCCTTGACCAGGGTCTCCCCTGGCATCTACAAAGACTCCTATTTGCTTGGCACCTTCCCCGGTCCTCCCCCCCCCTCCTATCTCTGATCCTAGCTTGGCGAATGTTTGCATGATGCAATCATCTGAGGCTGCCCTCCCGCAACCTGCTCCGGATAGTTAGTAACCTCCACCTCATCCGACTCACCCTACTCCTAGCCCTTCTCCTCAGCTATTTCAAACTCTCCCACCGGGTCCTTCACCTCCCCTTCACACCTCGGAACCTCCTTATCCTCCTGCCTCGGTTCCCTCCGGCCTCCCCCATTTAGAAACCATCCCTCCTGGCCATTACTCCGCCGGTCAAATCCCTTTCCTTGGCCCTCCCCCTGGTGTCTATTCAATTCCTATCATGGCCACCCTTTCCCTACCTAATTTAACTTTGGGCATACCGGTATGGTATCTTACTCCTCCAACCGCAACCCCTCCCGACCACCCTAAACCATACATTGTTGTGACGCCAGTTCAACCGATTCTCGTTTCTCCTCCCACCGCTACGGTACCTCTAGCCCTGTCGCACGACCCTACTCATGCTGAGACTGCTACGGGTAAGATAAGAAAAACTCGCAGGGGGGCATCCAAAGGTAAAGCCACCGCTCCCGATCCTATTCCCCCTCCACCCACCAAGCCTTACGCTTTGTGTGATGCTGTCGGTCACGCCACCCATACTTGTCCTGAGTTGCCCCGTATCCAACCCATGGTCAAATTCGCATTCCCTGAATCGTCAGCCCCGGAAACCTCTGTTTCCTCTGCCCCCATAACCAAGAACCCAAATGCCCTTTGCACCAAAAAAACCTGTGCTTTATGTGGTGTCCATGGCCATTATTCTCACCATTTTCCTCACCTCACGCACTACCGTGCCTCTTTAGAGGTCATTCGCGAGTATGAAGTGGAATAGAATCAATCTGCCTCGCCCATCCTTGCTCAGTATGCGTCGAGTTTACTCGAGGATCCTCCGGCCACCATTGACATCCCTCCCCCTAATGTTGAGACGTCCGAATCGGCTGCTCCTCTCTTGTACCTATCATCATCTGCCCAACCCTCGGAGTACATCCCCTCCGTATCCACTCCGCGTTTTTCATCTGATCCCCCTTCAGCGCCATTCTTGGGCTCTTCATGTTTCGACCATCTTTTTACTTGCTCTTCTGTCATCTCCCCTGATGACCCATTTCTTCGCCTTTCCACCATGAACGATGATCTTGGTAGCTTTGCAGCCTCTTGTGGTTTCCACCACCTTCCCCTCTCTTCACCTAACCCCGATACTCCCATCTGTCTCTATGATGTACGTTACAACACAAGTCCCTGATATTCCTCACTTCTCTTATCTTGTGATGTTGTTCCCTCGACCCTCTTGTCCACTCATTACAATGGATACGCCAATGGCGCGAGTCGGTATTCCCGAAACCTCACCTCAGCCGCCTGGGCCATCTTTACCCCTGTGCATACCCTTGTTCTTGCAAATGGGGTCTGCATTGTCACCGCCACCAATAACCAGGCCGAGTATGATGCCGTTCGTGGTCTCTTAGCTGACGCTCTCTCCCATCACATCCTCCATCTGCAAGTTTATTTAGATTCCCTGCTTATTGTCTTACAACTTAATGGCGTCTACCGTGTGCATAATCCTATCATGTTTAGACAATATTTACGGGTGAGGCTTTTGATACAGGAATTTAGATTTATTTCATTCAACCACATCCCTAGAAGTCACAATCACTATGTATATCAGATCGCAAACCATGTTCTAGACTGGCATTTATCACGCATAAGACAATAGCATCCACAAAATACACATAAAACTCATATATATATAACATGTGTTTTAAAGTCCATATACTTTGAAACATATGACATGCCCATAGCATGTTACAAAAACCACTACTACAAAAATGGGGGGCACCACTTGCCCCTACATCACTACTAGAGGGCACCTGCCCCACATCTAGTCACTCTCCAGAGGATCCCGAGCCAATGGCTCTACTCCCGCAGCTCGTAGATCACACACCATCTGCCTGGCCATCGCCATGCGTCACATGATCCCTCGCCATTCCGAGGGGAGCCCAATACATAGCTCTATGTATCGGTCGTCTAAATCCTACCATCCACGCTCTGACACACCGGTCATCAGTCCCTCACGTCTACGACGAAGGTCCTCCACCAATGCGGCCATCTCTTCATTCTGTCTTGTCCTCGATCCACTTGTGCCTGTAGCACCTGCTGCTGCTGGTCGTCCCATATATCCGGTCGGTTTCACTGGAGCTATATCTGCATCCCAAACAATATAAGGATTAGTACCATGAATACTAGTCACAAACTATAGAAAGGAACATAACAGATTAGTTGCTTGTCACTTACCATCCAGTCCCCATACTCGACCAGGTGGCAGCAGCAAGTCCGGATCTCCCCAATAACTCATCCCACTATAGGGATAGTCGTCTATGTATAATGGCATCTGGTCCCAATGGGCAAAGAAATCTGGTCGAAACACCCTCCCGACCGCCCCTCCTCCTCTACTCAGTAGCCGTCCCCACCAATGCATCCGGGGCTCTCTCGGGCCCCCGTCAGGCAACGATATACGAGGTCATAAGGTCAGGATCTTCTCAAAGAAGAAAGAGCACAATACTATCCCATACGCACAATCATGATTCACTTGCTGCTTACATAGCGAAAACTTTCATTTCAGCGACACCAACATCATCTGGGCCCACCCATAGTAGGTCCCATCCAACACACTCTCTACAATCATCATCTGCCCTCCAGTGATGTGATGGAGCGCCTGACTGCCCATGATCCGCAACACTGTTGCGGCCACTGCCCAGCTCTCCAACCTCTCTAGATCCCCAATAGATATCCAAGTCCCTTTGACTCAGACACTCGGTCGACAATGTCGCTCAACAAACTCCATAATGTTACACCCCCGCGGTAACACTAGCTGCATATTCCCCACCATCCCCAATGGAGGGAGTCCAGTCAAGAAATACAAATCCTAGACTGTCAGCTCGATCCTATGCCATTGGACTATAAACACCTCATGATCTGGATCCCAATAACTGATAATCCGGGCTAACAGGGGCTCACCAGCCCTCATCAAAGGATTCTCCAAAAATTTTAGAACCCCAAATCTAGCCAGTGCATGACGGACACCCTGATCTGCTTCGATTTCTGTCCACAGTGTACCTAGATCTCTCTCTCTCCATTTGATCCGTATATCTGCCATATCTGCACAAAAACACCATATTTTTCAGTCTACCTATCATCAAAACTGGATTAACTCACACCAAAACTGAATCTCAGCCGAAAGCAGCACTAAAAACCTCTCCCTCTCACAGGTCACACTTTTCAGGCTCAAACCTACGTCCCAGGTCATAGTTTTTGCCCCAAAAAGTGCGACCTGGCCATGAGGGAGAAGTAGGGGTAGTTACTAAGATTTCAGGCCCTAATCTGAACTTTGAATCCATCAAAAACAAAGAGTAGGATTAGATCTCTTACCTGCAACTGACGAATCACGATTCCAATGGTTGGTTTGTCCGCTACGATCGCCGCAAGATTTAGGGCCTTCTCTCTTCTCCACATTCACCACATCTACACAAGAAAATGAATGATTTTGGAGGGAAAAAGCCTTATTAGAAGAGAAACCCCTGTTTTTTCTTTCACCAGCTGCGACTAAACCGTAGCCCCGTTTGACAAACTGTTTGCACCATTGGAAAGCTCTCACTGAGCCCTCAAATGGGTGTTTGTTAGTTTTTCATGTTTTGATACTTCACCATGACACATTTTGTCCATGAAGGACCTTTTCATCTCTCCTCAAAACCGAATTTCTTCACTTACAACACTTGCACCTGGGGCACCACTTTGCCTCCTTACTTGTCTTTGTTCGTGTTGATTTTTGTCATGAGATACCTTATTGTACTCATGTTTTTATGGTTCCCCACTGGACCTTTACTATATGGCAGCACCATCAAGTTGCCCTTGTTTAGAGCATCCAAGTTGAGTCATCATCAGTCCCAGAGTCTATCTCGCGTCCCCTTTGTATCCCGCTATAGATCTCCATCCTTCATTGCTTGGTCCCCCTCTCATAGCCCTCAGTCCCATTGTCCCCTATCCCTCATGATATTGTGTCAGTCGCTGCCAAGCCATTCATGCCTTTTATGCTCTAACAAGGGAAGTCGTCCATCCACACTTGGTATCCCTCATTTCATCATCATTAGTGTCCATCTGTTCGTCGCTCCACCCTTTTCTCTCGTGCCTTACTTGGGGTTCCCTTATTGCCTCACCTATGGTAGACCTACTTCTGTCGACAACAGCTCATTTAATCCAGAAGTCAGGTCTAGGGGGCACTGTACCTTGGTTCGAGCTCTTTTCAGCCTGATCGTGATCTATACACTTTATGGTTCAGTGATGCAGCAACAACTATTGGTGATACCTGGGTGTGAGTGAGATGTTTCAACCCTCATGAGGGGGTGGCCCTACAGGTAGCCCCCCACATACCCGGATGACTTCTTCATTCTAGCCCTTGATGCAGCTTCTCTCATTTTATGATACTGGCCTCAGTCGCTTGCAACACCTCTTCGATTTGCACGTGTCGATCCGATTTCGCGAGCCCTTCCCCGTGTGTAGGGGGAATTTTGGTGTATTAGTATCTCATGTACTACCATATTATTGTATAATTCCTTACACTTATTCCAGGCATCGCATGTATGTGGGATTCATCATTCTTGTTTTCTGTCTCATGTTTAGGCTAGCACTGGTTTTACTATTGCGTTTTGTGGTTTTTTGGGTGCCTTATTCTTCGTACTATTTTCTCGGCAGGCATAGGTATGCCTCCCCCGCCGCCTTTCACATTGGTACCACATCATACACTTGAGACTTGTTGCACCTGTAAGTCTCGTCTCCTCAGGATCTAGTCCTCCACCACTTTAGATTACCTTACATTCCTCTCTTTCATTTCTATCTTGCTGTCTAGTGACTGAGTTCTTACAATGTACTTTGGTCATGCGATTTGCTCCTAACACTCGTACGTTGGGGGGCAATCTGTTACACCATTTTTTGGTCATCTAACCCATTATCGTTAGATGAACCCAAGTACACCATGTAAGACCAATTTTACCCCGAGTAAAATCGCTTTCACCACATCGTTTTACATTTCTTGGTCATATTTAACCCAAAACAAGGTAATCAATTAAATAAATCATTATTTATTTAATTATTTCCTAAGAATAAGTTATTTAAATCATTATTTAAATACTATTCATAGTTAAATTTGACTAAATCATTTTTAAATAATTAAATAAACCATTATTTATTTAATTATATTCCCTTCATTTCCCTTAAATAATAAATAAATCATTTATTTATTTGTTATTTATAAATAAAGGAATTGACCCAAGTCAAAAACCCTTTTCCCTCCAACAAATATAATAAAATATTCCTAAAGGGTGATTCTAGAATGTGATTAATAATACTTTATTTATGCACCGAGTTCTAGAACACTCCAATATTTTGTTATAAATTTGAAGGGTTTTCCCCATTCATTAGTCACCTCCATTGCATTAGATCACACTAGATCTAATCTTGGTCACCATTCCATTTGTTTGCATTTTGAACTCCCATTGAGTTCCATGTTTGTTAGGGTTTTCCACATTAACCAAAGAGAGGAATTTTAGATCTGAAACACTGAGGACTTCCAAGAACCCATCCCACTGAGGAGAACTGGAAAACACCTTTATTGTTTTCCTCTCAGGTGCCCCATTCTTTAATATAACATAAGATTCTTTTTATACATTGTTCTTGTCTTGTTCATTGGATGCATGGAGCCATTTTATATCTTATCTGCTTAATATCTTTTATGCTTAGATCTAATTTTATGCAGCAAACTTAAGGATATTTTGCAGCCATATTTGATGTTAGGGCTACTTGATATGCATAGCTAAAGTGATCTTTTACGACGAAAGAATCATACTAACAGTCAGGCTACGCCTTCAGTGTCAACCCCTTCTCAACCTTTGACTATTAATGTCATTCAAGCTTCTAACCCCAAAGGAAATCAACAATCCGATGGGAAGAAGAAGGGACAGAATAATAAGAGGAAAGACAAGGATGGGAAGGGGAATGTGAATAGATCTAATGATCATGTTGGAGAGGGTAAGAGGAAAATAAAAAGAATGTTAAGTTTCCATGCAAGTTATGCACTGGAGACCATATTACTCACCTCTGCCCTAAAATTCAGGACACTCGACGCTTGTTAGCTCAGCAGGGTTCTTCTAGCTCCTAGGTTGTACTGAAAAACCATTTTCCCCAGGGGTAGCAATTTCTTGCTGGCACAAATGCGAATACTGGAGCTCCCTTTGGGGGAAACCAGGAAGGGGAAAATCAATCAAACATATACATGATGAGTTCCCACATAGATATTGCTATGAGATCTCGTGATTATGGTGAATCTGAGTCTTTGAAAGCTAAAGGTGCTCCTAATAATGTTGAGCCGCTACATATTGAGAGGCCTCCAGTTGAGCCTATGCATCAGATGCAGAAAGGGTCTACAAAGCATACGGTGATCAATCCTAATGCCAAGGATACCTAGAACTACTCAATTATATAAGATCTCGTGCCATATGTACGTTAGAGGTACTCCAGTTGTGTCCTGCACAAAGAAGTGCATTGCTCATTGCCATTGGGGCTATTGATCCGAAAAATTCTCTTAGGCCATTCTCATAGGCCACATGGCATTGTTCCAGCTTTACCCATCTGTGTTGGGGGTAAAACTGTCAATATCAAGGTCAAGATAGTTGATGCAAATCTAGACTACAACCTTTTGTTGGGGTGAAACTAGATTTATGAGATGGATGCTATTGCTTCTTCATTATTTCACATTTTGTGTTTCCCTCACAATGCAAATCTAGACTACAACCTTTTGTTGGGGTGAAACTAGATTTATGAGATGGATGCTATTGCTTCTTCATTATTTCACATTTTGTGTTTCCCTCACAAAGGGAGAATTGTCACTATTGAACAGTTGCACTGTTCTCCTATAGATCCGAATACATCCGCTGACTTGACTATTCCCTTGGTGAATGATACCAAGCAACCTATTGAGAATTTGGGGGTTGGAATGTATCCGTAATTGATGGGTACATTTGATCTTTCACCTCCTTTGGTTCATATTCATGCTGTTTCGTCCTCTAGGGTTCCTGCTCGAAGAGAGTTCTTTAAAAATCATTATTTTTTAGGCCCTTGGACCGTGCCTTCTCCTACCTCCACATTATAGGAAGGTTAAATGGGTGGAATGACATTTCCTATGTCTGCAACTGAGATTGCTTATCAATATATTGTTGAATATGCAGACTCCATTCCAGTTTCTCTTTCACCAGAGTAATTGGATGGAGATGTGGCTCTGACTTGGACTCTTAGTTCATCCTCTACTCAGGATATCCTTGATACCACTCTTCCATATGAAGACGCCATCCTTGAAGCAATGAGTGGTGTACAAAGACCGTGGGATGATTTGCATCATCAGTCCTATTTTTTAACAGACTTGCGAGAAGTTGAAACAAGTTTGTCTAGCCTTCAAACTTATGGTCTTGTTCACCCACTCCTGAACCCTTTAGCACTAGCATAAGTATTTGCTGAAGGGAACAGGGCTGTCATTTCTGCTACTACCACAGTGAACATATCCAGAGATCCTTACATTATTGAGAATGTCTTCATTGGAGCTGAATGTTCCCCTGAAGAGATTCAGACTTACACCAATCTCTTTCGAGAATTTCGAGATGTGTTTTCTTGGTATTATGAGGAAATGCATGCTATAGATCCATCTATTGTCTATCATGAGATCAAGACATACAAAAATTCTAAGCCTATTCGGTAGAAGCTTCGTCTAGTCAACCCTAGGAAGGCTGCAACTATCAAAGCCACAATTGAGAAGCTGCTAAAGGTGAGTTTCATAAATCCCATTCCATTAACTGAGTGGGTTTCAAATCCCATTATTGTGGATAAAATCCAAGGAACAATCCGAGTTTGCATCAATTTCAGGGATTTGAATAAGGCATGTCCTAAATATAACTACCCCACACCATTTATAGATCATATTATCGATGAGTGTGCGGGGAACAAGATTTTCTCCTTCATGGACGGTTTCTTGGGATATAATTAGATCACTATCCATCTTGAAGATCAACTGAAGATTGCTTTTATTTGCCCCAGGGGTACATTTTCTTACAAAAATATGCCTTTTGACCTTAAAAATGCTGGAGCTACCTTTCAGCGGGCTATTTCCTATTCCTTCCACGACATCAAGCATATTATCAATACGTATTTAGATGATTTAGCTTCTCATTCTCGCAAGAGAATTGATCTTCCCTCACACGTTCGTCAAATTTTTGAACGATGTTCTTATTATAAAACTTGGTTGAACCCTAATAAGTGCTTTTCACTGTCACATCAGGTTAGTTTTTGGGATTCATCATGTCTACAGAAGGGATTTGGGTAGATCCCTTAAAGGCTGAGGCAATACTTCAGTTGCCTCCCCCATCTTCGATCTGTCAACTTCAAAGTCTACAAGGCAAAGCCAATTTCTTACGGAGATTTATCGTGAACTATGCCAAGGTTACAAAGGGATTGATGAGGTTGTTAAAGAAATGAGTTCCATTTTTCTGGGATTACTTTGCTCAACACTCATTCTATGCTTTGAAAAAAGCATTGAACTTTGCTCCATTACTGAGTCCACCTGATTATAGTAGGGATTTCCTCTTGTATCTCACTATAGCAAAACCTACCATTGGTATGGTTTTGGTTCAGGAAGATGATGCTCTTTGTGAGCATGTTGTATACTACCTTTGTTGAGGTTTAGTGGGTCCTGAACTCCGGTATTATCCTATTGAGAAACTAGCTTTGGAAGCTATCCATGCTGTCCAGTGACTCAGAAATTATATCCTCCTTCGCAAAACTTATGTTTTGGCGGTAGTTAATCCATTTCAATTTTTTCTCAGTAAGCGAGTGATTGGGGTAAAATACAATCGATGGATTGTCATTTTGTAAGAGTTTGATCTAAAATTCCTATCTTCCAAATCCAATAATTATTTGGTATTTGCAGAGTTTATTTCTAAGTTTCCCTGTGGAGAAGAGATTGTTCATGAAGAATCATTTCCTGATGAACATCTTTTTCTCATTTATTCATAGGATCCTTGGTATGGATATCCCATAGTTTATCTCCAGACTGCGAAGTTTCCCTTAGCTTTTTTGAAAGATGAGCATCAAAAGTTGCCTCACTTAGCTAAAAATTAGCTGATTATTAGTGACAATTTATATTTTCGCGGGGTCGATTCGATCCTTAGATGCTGCTTAACCCTCGAAGAAGCTGAGGTTGTGCTAAATGATTACCACATTGGAGCTTGTGGTGGTCATTTATCTAGGCTTTCTACAATCCAAAAAATCTTGCGTGTAGGATAATTTTGGCCCTTGATTTTCAAATATTGTGTTGAGGCAGTCAAAAAGTGTTACCCTTGTCAAGTCTATACTTGGAATATGCGTGCTCATCCAGCTCTTCTCTTTCCTGTCATCACTGTCAGTCCATTCACAAAGTGGGGTATTGATTATACTACTTGTAACCCGCCTTTGGCTAAGGATCATAAGTAAATTATTTAGCAGTAGATTACTTTATGAAGTGGGTTGATGCTATGCCTACTTTTGCGAATGATGGTGAGACAATAGCCCTATTCCTATTTAACCAAGTCATTTCTCACTTTGGTATCCCCAAGGAGATTTTCACTGACCATGACAGTCATTTTTAGAATAGTATGATGGCTGAATTGGCTCTCAAATTGGGTTTTCGGAAGGATCATTCATCTCCTTATTATCCTTAGGCCAATGGGCAATTTGAAGGCGTTAACAATTCCTTGAATACTATCCTTCAGCGAAAAATTTATAAAGGCAAATCCAATTGGCATGTCATGTTGTACCTGCACTTTTGGCATACCAGATGTCTGTGAAGACTACAACTGTGTTTACTCCGTTTCAACTAGTTTATGGGTTGAAATCTATATTTCCTATTGAATCGAAAATTCCTTCCCTTAATCTAGTAGTCGAGCTTCTTCCTAACACTTCTAGTCTCGAAGAACGCCTTGTCCATATATAACATCTTTATGAGTAGCGTTGAGATGCAGCTGCAATGAATGAGGCACATAAGAAATGAGTGAAGGTTCAGTACGATAAGGCAGTCAAGCCTAGGGTTTTCTCTGAAGGTGACATTGTCTTGGTTTATGCCTAGGAGAAGGATGCCTTGGGGGTAGGAAAGTTCAAATCTATGTGGTATGACCCCTTTATCGTCAAGAAGGTCTTGAAATGGGTTGGCTAGTTGATTTTGATGAGAACAAGATGGTGGATCCCATAAATGGGCTCTGTCTAAAGAATTATGTATATATTTTATTTTTGTACATGTCTTTTTGTCGATTTTTGGTGTGACTTTGATGATTTTGATCTTATTTGGCATGTGTTATTGGATGAGATGAGTCATTTTGGCTTTGCCAATGGTGCTAGTATACATACCCGGAACTTGGCTTCCGTGGATTGGGTAATTAACTATCCATTTGGTAAGTTGTTAGTATCAAGGGGTATATCCACTGGTCCTACTTCGAACAATGTGGAAGAATACAATACAGTGGTCAACCGACTCTTGGAGGCAATATCTCTTGGTGTTGATTCGTTAGTAGTTTACTTGGATTCACAACTGGTGGTTTCACAATTAATCAACACCTATCATGTCAGAGACCCATTTTTGCATCGATTATTTTTAAGGGTACGTTTGTTACAACGTTCATTTCAATTTATTACGTTCATTCATATTCCTTGATCTGATAATTGGTTAGCAGACTCATTAGCTAATCAAGCACTTGATTGACACATTAATCATTCAATACTTTAAAGATATCAAAAAAATCATTTATCATTGTACATTTGGGACAATCACATCATATAAAATTGCTATATATATATATATATATATATATATATATATCAGAGTGTTCAAAATATAAAAAAATTGGACCATCATGTCCTTCAAAATTTGGGCTTATGCCCAATCATGTTTGTCATAAAAAATAATAATACAATCATCCGATCAAATCTATATCTATCCCTGAGGTCCCTGCCCAACATTTATGTTCCGGTAAAACACAATAAAAGTAGCTGCACGGCGGAATAACCGCACCTAGTCTCGTGGTACTCCAACCACCCTCCTCTAGATAGCCTCAAGAAGATCCTCTATAGCTGCCATGGGTACTTGGCGAGTTAAACTCTCCAAATTTCTTTGGATGTCATGGAGGGTCCTTCCTAGGTCTTCAACATCATCTGCCTCTCATCTGCGATGCTTATGTCTTGGGTAGCCCTCAGGTCAAACCGGTACCATGTTTTCATCATGATCATTAAATTTTGTAAGTCATATTGTCCTATCAATTTTTTTTTTTCATTTTTCATATAATTTGAAAAATAAAAAAAATCACATAATCAAAAATAAAAAAATCATTGTGCAATATTACCAATTGCACCCCATGCTTCTCTGGGTGGAAGAACCAAATCATGATTTGCTGTAAAATCCATCCCAACATAGGGATAGTCCTCTACTGAGATGACCTATTCTGCCCACCACTGGAAGAATTCATCATCCCATGTAGTGCGGGGAACCTCACTCCCCCCAATTTTCTTCATCGAGTCTTCCCAAATGGCTATCCTCAGATCTCTTGGGCTACTGATGGTGGAGATGATCTTGGGCTAAAGCCTTGGGAATCTGTCAAAGAAGAATGTCAGCAGAATAGTACCATATCCAAAATGATTTGTTTTTACATTCAGAATAGAAGTCGATCAGTTGTTTCTTCATATTCACCAATAAGGTTGTGCACCAATCATAGAGGTGGGTTAAGAAATCCACTACTAGACTCATATGAGTGCATGAGGCCTGGTGAAGGGATGCCGACCCTGCCACTCTACCAATAGTGAAAAGAAGGATTTTCAAGTACAAGTCCCCACCTTCTTTGCACCATCTACACAATATACCTAGACATAGTCATCTACATTAAGCCCTCCAGTGGGCTTACCATGCAAATCAACTGGTTCTCCCCTCCGGGAAAGCCTAATGATAAAATAGATGTCTTCCAGCTCAATCCTCAATGGCATCTGATCAATCATAAAGTAGTCTTCATCTAGTTCCCAATAATTGAACAATATCTTGAGCAATCGAGTATTGGTTTTCATATATGGAATTTTGAAAAACTTTAATAAACCGCAATTTTGAAGGATATCCAATGATTGTTGGTCCTACATGACTTCATTGTCTATTGCACAATGCTATCTTTCCCTCCAACCGATAGTCATCCTGGAAAATTTCATCCATTGACCCATTAGATATCAATTTTTTAATTTTTCTCTATGCATACGCGACTTCATTCAGACACAATCGCGTCTATTTGCAAGTTCCTCATGATGAACCCATGTATACGCAGAGGGTTTCAAGAAAAATATATTTCCTACATTCAAAAATCCCAAATATTGCTTGAAATGGTAACTAAATTGACAAAAAAGATGAGTATGAGGTTACTTGATTGGTTTGGATCGATTCAGTGGTCGGTTGCTCCATTTGCAAGAAGGGGGTTTTTTTCTCCAGAGCTCTTTTTCCACTTCTGCACTGCATAAATGACAAAAATGTGAGTCAAAATGATTATTTATACCCAAAATTTGAAATTTTTTCTCAAATTTCGTTTGTGTTCATTTTTTCGAATTTGTTTAAGGTTGTTTAAAATTTTGGCTTATAAGTGTTGGGAAAAGTTATTTTCAGGTACATTATGGTGATTTTGAGATATTTCCAATTTTTCTTCGGATCCATGACCACTTACCTGTCATGGAAGGTATTTGATTTTGAACTGGCATATAGGTTAGGGAATTCACTTCCCCTTTCATTTCTTCATACTAACCTCCATTCTAATCACTTGCCATAGGGTCGACCCCATCATGTCATGATTATTTAACGAATTTCACTCGCTGATTTTTTAAATTATGACTTGGTGGTAGAGCCATCCTTTACATGGGCTTCCTAGTTAGTTCCTCGCTATCATTTGTTGCCCATGCTGCAATCTTTGTAGGATCGGGAGTCCTCTTTAGTCCCACCTTGTCTTATGCGTTGAAGCTTCATTCTTCTTGTTCTTCGCTATCTTTATTTAGGCCATTTACCTTCGAGGCTCCCATTTTTGTCGAGTTGTATTGTTGCATTACATATTGACCACTTTTTTATCCTGGCATTTAGCCGGCTTCATTTGGAATCATGTTTAAGCCCTCTTTTGAATATGTCTTTCTGCACAAGTTAACCATGCAATCACTTAGCCTTCGCAACTTGACACCTTTACCCATTGATGGAACATCCCTTTGAGTGTCACTTACTAGTTTTCGCCGCCTTGCATTGAGCATAGGATTGTTCCTATCCCAAGAACTTGTGCATCTATTTACTGACACTCATTCTATCCAGTGTAATATAGGCATTATTTTATTCCTTTTCAAGATTTGAAATATGAAAAAGACAAAAAAAACTAATCTTTGAAAAAGAGTAGGAACGAGACAATACTTCCATACTTGATGGCAGCTACAATGTCAGTTGTGTCACCCTTGAACAAAGCATAAAGAAGCTAATTATTTTTTCCATTAGGGATGGTTGTAGTTTTTGACTTAGGAGAATCCATAACCTTGTTATTAAGTCAATATTCCCTCGGTTGGTTATCTCTTCCAATCATAGGGAGGGTTTGTTTATGCCTCCTGCATGACAAACTTATACAGAGTTATCATTTGCTTCCATAGTCAAAATGGGTCATGCTTTTGTTCAAGGGAATTTAACCTGAGTCGGCCTTTCTGCGGTGTCTCTTGACTCATTTTTCAATCAGCCATCCTGGTATTATCAGTATCTTGTTCTATCGCATCAGATACTTGGTCCTTTGCTCGTGCTAGTTTGAGAAGGTCTCCATTGACTTCTTGCTAGCGGGTTTGTCTCTTATCAAATTTGACATATTGCTCTGAGAGTAAACCTAGAGCCACACCCTAGACCTATTTACATCATTGATAGGTGACCTTATGCTCAAAATTTGATCAACATCATGGGTCTTTGACTGAGTGGTTTCCCTTGTGTTCGACTTCAACTTACATTATCACACCTGGGATTCGTGCAGTACCTTGATTTCCATTTAACCCTATCGGTGGATATCTCGCCTCTTTGTTAGCTTTCATTATTGGTTGGTTCAGATGGTTTTTGCTGTGTGCTAGCTACATTTTGTGCATGCCAGAAATGTACTTCGGGTTAGTTACTTCACTTTTCTTCGTCCGATTCCTTCAAAATTTTTGCCTACAGGTTACACTCTCGCTGAATTGATGTGGGATGCCTTAATGCCTTCCTTCAAGCATATATTTTCCCATCGAATCTGACTCATAGCTTTGGGAATAAGATATAGAGTCCTTTTGTCAGTAACTTGGGGTTTGCAGTCATCAGTGGTAGACTCCTTCACCATCGACAGTGACAATACATCAATGTCTCCTGATTGATAGATTGTCTAAAGTGTTTTACTTCAACACATTTATTCGCACTTGTTAGATTGTATTGGGGCAACTTGACACTCATTATCATTATTGGTGGGTTGTCTCGCATTTGTTAACGGTATACATCAATGTTCGGTAATCAAAAAATTTCTCACATGGTCGACCTTAGCTCATTTATTCCCATTGTGTAGAATTGTACCATGGTGATCGGTGAAGACCTCAAGTTATACATTAGCATGCTTTGGTTCACTTTGACAGCTCCTTCAGTTTTCTGCTAGTGACACCATCGACCCTTATATGTTGTAGTTTCATCACAACAACATCTTATATGTTGGCGCTCGAGTTGCGTGTTGTACCATTTGTTCCATCACTTATGATATGGTACTTGGAGATTCAGTTGTGAGTTCAGTGATCAGATATCTATGCAACATCATTGATTAGCTCTTTATATGTGATACTTGGATGTGATTTTGACTTATATTTCCAGGCAATGATCAGATGATTCGGTATGTATTTTACATTTCAATTATACTTGTATACATATTGGATCTGCTCCATACTTGATATGCGAACATGATTTTCTTTCACTGAGCATGGGTATGCCTACCTTAGACATGAGCTATTTTTATTGATTTCTCCCACTGGTTTTTGGCAGGCTGAAATTTGGTGAAGTCCTCTCTAGTCCTCACAAGGTTCTTTCTATGCACATAATACATTTTGGCCATCATGTACCCCTTCTGACCTCATATATTAGGGGGCATCTATTATAGCATCATTTATCACCTCTATATACTTGATGACTTATGCATTGGCCTTAGGCAACCCTTCCATTTAGACTTGGTCACATTTCTCAAAAAAAAAAAAATTTAAATCCATACGCGACTCTGCCCAGTTTTTTTCGCATGCACACACTGGTCCATCCATAGCTGACCCGCGTATGCTATTTAAAATATTAAAAAATACAAAAATTCCCTATTATTGAGGCGAGGTTTACTATTTTTCCTGTAACTTAACTACCCCATCCCGTGACCTAACTGTTCCCCAACTAAAAATAATAATTTGAGGAGGTATAAATACACTTCCAGGGAATGGCCTAAGGGAGGAGAGAGAGAATATTATTGATATTATAGCCTGTTATAGCCTTGATAAATTCTGATATTTCCCACGTACCTCCTATACTTCCCAGGTTTCAAGAAACCCTTGTTTCCTTGTGATTATCACCCTTATTCTATGTGACATCCTTTGTTCATCATTTATGGAAGAAGCTTTGTGAGGCTAGGGCTGGACGAATCCAGAGGACAGTTTTGCTCAAGTCCATGGAAAATCTCAGGTGATTTATCCACTATTATTTTATGTACATGTTATCAATAGAAGAAGTACCATCCTGTTCTTGATGTCACATGTTATGTGTCTCTTATACATGCTTAATAATCTTGAATAGTTTATTTCATGTAATGTTTATGAGATTATGTATGATAATATGCTAATATCTAGGAAATATATGTTGTACAACTAGTTTTTGTGCTTGTTCTTGTCTGTTTTGCAGGTTCTGGAGCACGAGGAGTTGTAGGGGGTTTTCACCCTACGTGATCTACTACAAACGAAGGATATACAGGTAAGGTCCACAATCCTCACTTTCTAGTTTAAAGCATAAAATTTGGTAATTAAAGTCCTTCTTGTGATGACATTCCATCCACTTTGTTAGGTCTTTCAACCCTGGGCCTTAGGGTAGCTTTTCCCATAATAGACACTGAAGGTCAATATGTCTACATAACATAGTCATCTAGGAAAATCAACCATCACTAGATCAAATCATGTCAAATCCAAATGTAAAATCATGGTAATATCTATAAATCTAGACATGTCTCAATCTTTCAGAATCATGTCAAAAGTACCAAATACAGTTTATTAATATCAATCAGCCAAAACATGATGCATAATCCTTAAACACAACGACATATCCATATGAATGTCTTGGTCACCTTCACACACAAGTTTGATTCAATCATATGAACTTTCCCAGCTAACAGATCTTACTGGCATCTGCAATACATCTGCATAACTAATATCTTCCAAGTGACCATATGATTTCATGCTCAATTCCAACAATTCCAGAAATCAATTCACAACAATATGAAAAATCAGAAATCAATGGATTCATAGTATAGACCGAATTCATTATACATAAATTAAATTCTGTTTCTACCAGGAATAGTCACCTCTATGAGCCTTCCTTTGAGTGAATGAGGCTCATACCTCTGATGTAGATCAACAATGTCAGATACTTAAATACTATTTCAATGAAAAGTATACTAGAAAATAATGAGAATCCTTTAGAAGAGATTCTCCCTCTGAATGAGAATCCATTTCATTCATGTCATCAACCTGTCTTTACAGGGATTAAGCAATAACGGATCTATCATAAACACATATCTATCATGATCATCAATATCATGTGATCCATATTTCATCAAGGGATGGACTAGAAATAATAGGGCGACATGTTGATATGACAACACAACCTTAAATACCAATAACAATACATCAAATTAGATTATTTAATTTCACCACATACTATAACCATAGATAGTCAAAGATCTGTAACATCAATCTCATAAATATGCTTTTATAATCACAGTTTCCAATAACATGCATATCATAATCAATAGGTTCAAGTTAGGTTAATCAATAAACCAATAAGGTGCAATCAATATTTCTATGAGCTTTCATCATGTTTATCACAAGTATTATCAATACCACATCAAAGAGGTAAACTTCGATAAGAGATCCAACAGATCTTATGCGTATAAAGAATCAAGAGTACTATCCACTAGGATTAGAATTAGGATCTCAAAAAAATAGATGTTAGCCACACATATGCTACTATATCCATGATCGATAATCACATCAAGTACTCTCATAGAATCAAGCAGATCATCATGATCAAACCATTCAATATCAGGTGCACTATTTCATCAACATAAATCCCAATTGCTTATATATGAGCATGCATGAGCCATCAAAGAATTAGAAATTCACAATATACCAAAGGGCTTACCTAGCCATCCAAGGTTGTAGCTAAATCATAACATTAAAAAAATATATTATGCATGCCTTACGACATTACCTATGCATCTTTACATAGGTATCTCGTAGTGCACAAATGTTTCTTTACCTTTTCCAGATCTAGCTTCATTTCCATATCTACCCAAATTTCCTTCATTTCTTGATCTAGCTATATTTCCTGAATTTATAAAGACCCTCAAGAGGGATCCACTTATCACATCTCATTACATAGGTTAGATATATCCAGGTGATCAATTATACATGCAGGAAGTAATGACTAGAAACAATAATCATGGAAATAAAATCTATAAGCATAAACAAGAGTAAGGGTTATAAGATAAGGAATACTTATCTTTAATGAGAGATGATACTCTCCCTATTGAAAGAACTTTCAAGATTCATCCATAGATCATAAAGCAGTGTTGCCTTCAATAAAAAACTTTGTCAATACCCAGGTCAGCTGTCAAATTGATCGAAGTTCTTGAGCATATTTCCAAAGGCTATGTGAGGGTTTCATAAACCAAATATCTAGACTTTAACATAAACTAGGGTTTCTCTCAAGCCCCTATCCACTAACTTCCTGGGGTTTTCTTTATACCATATAATTTTTTTAGGCCTCTACCATCCTCTGCTTTCCTCCATAGAAGTTTCCCCATGGGGTGATCCTCATGGATTTTCTTCAACCAGCTCTGATTCCATGTTAAATTTTCATAAATCAACATTGTTCTTTACTTTGATAATTACATTTCTTCATTAAAATATTTTATTCACCCAAATAATTTTTCCATTGTACACACACACACACATATATATATATATATATATATATATATATATATATATAATTAACCATCAGAAAATGAAACTATGTGGAAATAACGACACCACCACCACCATCATCATCTAATCAACGGAAAATAAAAGATCAAAGGAAGAGAAGCATGAACATAAAGACACCAGGATTGGTCCGAGACCAGGGACAAACCCACTATGGGGAAAACCCTTGGAAATCATTCTTCTTAGATATTCATTGAATTATTCAATAACAAGAGTAAAATTATCCATGAGTACATATCTTTACGATGCAAAAAATAAATAGCATACAAGCACTGAAACCATACCCAAGATTCTGCACGAAGAAAACTGAATCTAAGAACTGAAATGCACTGGCATTGGCTTTAGAAAACTGATGAACATGAATGATGCTGAATGAGGGCTGAAGATACATCTGTAGTGGAAAAAAATACCTGAACTACAGATCTAAATATCTATAATACCAAAACTCAGATTTGAAATATCACTAAGCGATCTCAACTATGAAGTCCTAGATATGAATCTAGGAGACTATCAATGCCGCTCTGACGTGACTATGACTGAACGACTGATGTATAGAAGCATTGTGAAATCAACTGAAGATGAACCAAATATGATCTATCCAAAAAGTCTCTTGGTTGTGACCTTAACTTTCTCAACCCACATCTGAAGGACTCTGAGCTTCTACCTTAGCATTTTGTGCCAGCGGCTGAGGGTCCGAATACCTTATAACCCTAGCCATGCCCTGAATCTATCCTGCCAGCAAATTTACTAGCTAAGCTGCGACCTCAACAAGCCCATCCTGCGGCTCTGCCTTAGATTTACCACTACCAAGGCCTTACCTTCCTATGGCTATACTTCAATAGACTCAGATATGGAATGTGCAGTAGTATCTAACCCCGATCCACTATGTGCCATTGCACGAGTTCCTTCAGACGTACCTGTGCGAGCCAAGAAATCGAAAATACGAAAAAAAATGAAAATATCATGGAGAAAATCTCATGAGAGAATGTGTGAAAATGAAATTGAGGTCACCTCTATTTATAACTTTGTGAGTGAGCACTTCGGGCTTTGACCGAATCAACATGCACTTAGGCCAACCCATACAATATTAAATTAATTCATATATTAACTTTTTCTTAACTGATTGGGGAAATCTATAGGTCGATTTTAATCCTCTTGAAAAGAGGAATCTAATTGAATTATTATCTTAATCATCTAAGCTGTCCACTATGGAATTTTACCCTAGTTTCAAAAATTAATAGCCAATACCGCCAAGATGAGCATGGGGTCCAGATAGTAAGGGAAAGTTACTATATTTTTGGTTGGATTTAAACTTTAGAAAATGTATGTATGTGGTACTAATTTTCAAAATTGTGTGATGCAAATATAGCACTGATGAAACCAACAGGATATACAGACCGATTCGTAGCACCTAGGGTTGCAGATTAGGGTAGATCGACGTCACGAAAAAGACCAGCCAATGATACTTTGCTAGAGGACGTTCATCATAGGTTCAAAATGCTACTAACTGGGGTGACTGAGTGTGGGTGGAATGAGTTAGAAGATAGGTATAAATATGAGGGCAATGGTCTTCCCTCAAAGTGGTGAGGTATCATGCGGTGCATAACTATGACGGGTTAGGATGTTCGAGACCTATGAGCTGGTGTTATGGAGCCATTGGTTTAGGAGACTCCAAATCATAGTGGCCAGGGATACAGACATGTGGGTCCCATTTTTGGTTTTGTAACATCCTATGTTAATGTAGGATGTATTTAGAGTAGTGGACTACAAACACTTATATGTTTTGATATGATGATACAAAATATGGTTATGCATCTTTTATGACGAATGTGGTTTTCCATTTGTTAATGTTTATGGTTTCTTTCTTTTATGTCATAAATTCCAATCTAGAATGTTATTTGCAATGGTATCTGCATATTTATTTTGGGCACTAGGAACATGAATGAATGTAATGAATTCAAATTCACGTGCCAAAAGCTTAATTCATAGATATTTTCTAAATAGGACAGGATTATGCACATGATAAACACCATTCAATTGCATGACAAGTAGTAGGGAATCTAGAAAAACATGAAGATGAAGGATGTGAAGATCAAGGGCATCGGTTAAAAACCTATTTTTAGTGTTGGAATCAACACTTGGATTGTGACAAGTGCCTGACCAGACACATCTTAAGCTAAAGGGATTTTCTTATAATTTGATTGAGTTTTCTGGAAAGTGGTTGAAACTCACACACACTGAAAGGGGTTTTGAGTAGATAAGAATATCTCACACATATGAGGGCACTGGTGCATGGTGTGGTACAAGGTTGAGTTTTTATCTTGATGGTTAGAAGAATGGAAGATAAATAGTGGATATGTAAAACAAAATCCCACTGCTAAGAGGAAAGGGTGACACAAATTCTAGATCTAAAATGTATAGTGAAAGAATAATTTTAAAAGACTTACAAGAATCTCACTCTACGTTTAAGAATATCATTACAAGGAATGCTTCCAGCTAACATGACCTCATGAATCATGAATTCTTGATAAATCAAGACTCAAAAAATATATTAATCATGCATGAAAGATCAAAAGAACTATAAGAACATGAAACATGATTTAATTCAACCTCAAGGAATGCTTATGAACAATCTTCAATTCACATTGAATCAAGAAAGATTGAAACAAGACTTAAAAAAAACATATCAATATGTCTAAGAGGTTCACAAGACTAATAAAAGCCTGAGATAGAAATTTATGGATAAATTTAGAAAGATAGAAAATCTATGTAAAAAAAGTAGGGAGAACAATGCAGACACCACACAGTTTGTGAGTCCTCAAGAGTGCATCTAAGTATATTATCAACTCAGAAATATTCAGCACAGTATACAATAAGATGAACAACCAACCAACCCCTTTTATTCCTTGCTTTACATAGCATATATACAAGAAGATGTTCTGTTGAAGCTTCCACAAAAAGTACAGACTTGTTTAAAATAATTAATTAAAAACTTCCACATATAGTGAAGCTTATCTTAAACATAGCAGAAAAGTAGCTTGGAATAGAAATGAAGACAAAACATGACAGTATGGAGCTCAGAGCGGCTGAGTTGAGGTGACTGGGTGCTCCTTCTTTGCTAGAAAAAATGCCTCCACAAAATGTGCAACTGCCAATTGAAAAGAACACCTGGACCTTTATTTGAAAAAGTATAGGAATAACCAACTAAAATGACTTTTGGAAAATATCTTGACTGGATGACACTTGGAAAAATACCATTACTATTGAGGCTGCATTCACTTTTTCACCACTTAGTGTAATTATTTTGAAACTAGAACCAAAAATAAACCCTTTCACATTCTTATACAAATTCCAAAAATAATAGCCACTTACTGGGTTATTTGTAAAAACCAGTTTCTTTTGTAAAAGGTATCTATTACGGAAAATTTTGTAGATAAGGAAAAATTATATGACACTTCAGATTTTTATTGTTTTAGATATTCAATCATTAGAGATCTAGTATAGAAGAAAAAATCCTAATAGCTTCTGCCTTAGTGACCCCCTTCAAACTCAGTTTTAGTAAACTCTGTTTCAGTAAAATATATTTTAGTGTTCTCTTCCTATGAAGCTTCTATCCTGAATATTAACTTCCGGCTCCAAAATCCCAATCTCTTTTCATATGGCTTTTGCTATATTCTTGTCATAATTTTTAATATCTAACACATGAATTCCAGCTTTTCTGCAATCACTAATTTCTCTATGGATCTTTGCATGTGGAGGGTCCCTTATTCCTACAAAACCAACAAAGGTCAAATCACTTTCAATTGATGAGTAATTATCAGGTTCAAGAAAAAGCTTGTGGGTAGGATGTTCCTATGCATCATATGTAGATAATTCATTAAGTTCTTCTTTATATGCAAAACCTAAACATCGTAATGCTCCTGAATTCATCTGTTTCAGTTTTTGTAGTATGCACTATCGAAAGTACACATCTAATTTAACAACTGTTCCATCTAACAGCTAAATCTTGGAACTTCTCTCTAGCAGACTCTTAACTACACCCTTCATCAACAATGTGTTATTTCCTGCATTTGACTTAACAATACCCCATTGACTTTCACATTCGATCAAACTCTAAAGTAGCAATTTTGTGTTCTCTTTCACTCCACCATTCACAACAACCTAATATTATTTCTACAGAAACTATAAAACAAGGAACTAACAAACCTCCACGAAGCCCTAACTACTGGCACAAAGTAATAAACTATCTTGTTGGACGATAACAACAGTTTGTTGTAGCTATCCATGCCCTAAAACACAGTGAGAGGGAGTGACATGAAACATAATGATTTAAATTTTGCTGCCAACTCATTCCATCAAACATTTCAGTCCATCAGATTATTAACCAATAGCCACTCTTACCTCATCCTTGATATATTTCACTTTAATTAGTAGCATTATATTTGACTATATTTAGCAAATAAAATAGCCAACTCCTTTTAATAAATCCTCCAATTGGAAACAATCACATTTCATCAAGGTAATACCTCTTATTTTAGCAGACCTTCAATATTCAAAGAGCAAAATATTTTCACCTGAGTAATACCTCTTTTATCTCCTTGTACGAATTTTGCAGGAAATAGCTACTTACTAGGTTTGCTTGTAAAATAAATTTTTCTGAAGAAAATAACTGCCTTACTTGGGTTGCTAACTCCTTTTTTAATGAATCCTCCAATGAGAAATAACCACCTTTCATCAAGGTAATGCCTATTATTTTAGCAGACCTTCAATATTCAAAGATCATAATCTTTTTACCTGATAAATGCCTCTTTTATCTCCTTGTAAAATTTTTGCAAGTAATAACTACTTATTGGGTTTTACCATATTTTCTGAAGAAGTTAGCTATTACGGAAAATTCCTAACACATTTGATGACTCTGAAATTTTGTCTTTAGCTTTGGATAGAAAATATCATGGTGAATAAATAATACTTCTCTAGATAAACCCATGATCTTAACTACTCAAAGTAGTTAAAAGACTTATTAAAAGGAAATTTACCCTAATAACTCTAAGACACAAAAAACTATTGGACTCAATTTTTTTGGATTTTGTTAAAAAATGATAAAAAATAATACCAATTTTGACTCTGCAGGGCCTTCAACCATAGGTTAGGAGACAAGAGAGGAAAAAAGACACAACTTACAATGATGAATAATATTTGAAAAAATGCAGTGCTAACAGTGGCTCATATTGGGGATGAATTCCTCCTTGTGAGGCATCAAGGACTATAGTTCCCATGCCTTGTCCAATCCTTATTTCTCCAACCAACAATTCTGCTCATTAACTCAAAAAGGCCAGCATGAATAGCCATTGGGTAATGGATTTATAGGCTAGATTTCAATATTTTCCAACTTATTTCAACATGACTGAAATATGAAAATCAAACTGCAATCTAAAAATGAAAAGAAATGCTCGAGTGGAGAGCTTATTCATCCTCCTACTTCTAATCAGCTGAAAACTTTCCTAATCAAGTATAACTTGATTTCCAGTGCAACCATAAAATCATTTGACCATTAAAGAGAAACTCTTGCATTAAACTGTTTGAAAAGACCCGCAAGGGATATAATATATGCAGAAAAAAACAAACTGGAAACATGTACTTACTTCTATAAACCGTGTGTGTCATTTCAACTGCTGCTATATTGGAGACCCTTGCTGAAAATGAATCCATCGAATCAGCAACTGGATCATGAAACATATGAGGAATGTCTAGCTGATCCAGAAGACCAAGATTTTGTTGTTTAAAATTTTCCATGTCAATAATATTGGGCTACTATTGTCCTCCTTGCAACAACTCATTAATTGCATACATTTCATCATATTTAAGGGAAACAAAACCTTCTTTAAGTTGTTGATTACTTTATTGGACAACAAACTCGTTAGAGGCACTTAAACCAATAGAACTAAATGTCATCAATATATTAGGTTCCAAAGGAAGAGCATCATGCTCATCAGATTCTTGATCATCTTGAGTACTAGGAAGAATTGGATCCGTATGAATCTGATCTGGATCCATACCTTTTTCAAACTCTTCATAATTTTTTTCCATAACACTGCTAGAAGAAATACTTTATCATTATGAACATAGAACTTAAATTCTTCACAACGGTTACCAAGGAAAAACTTAGATGAATATAGTCCTTTACAATAATGATGAAACATTTCATGAAATTCCATTAAATAAGAAATAATACTAGCAGGTAAGGACTAGAACCATTTGTGTGCATCTCCATCAAGGGAAAACACAAATAGTTTCATGAGGACATCTTCATGAAACACATCTAGCAAATGCATAAGCTCATGAAATATGATCAGGTACTTAGCGGGATGTTCATCTTCATCTCCTCGAAATCTTAAAAGACAATGTTGCCATTCATCTGTAGAAGGCGCCAGATTAGGGAAACCATGAATTGCTGAAAAATTTAAAGGTGAAAATCTTTGAGCTAAGATAGTAGCAAAGGCTTTCGACATTCTGAAAATATGGAGCTGCCACTGGATTCTTTTTCATGGAGTCAGTAGGTGAAAGATCACAATCTTCTTCAAGTCGCCAATTATTTTTCACCATCAAGAATTGATCATCAACAATAAAACGAAAGACTCAGGAGAATACTTCGTTTCAAGACCTTCGTCTCTTGACATACACACCAAAATATGTTAGTGCTGGAATTAGCACTTGGATCATGACAAGCGCCTGGCCATACACATATTAAGCTGAAGGGATTTTCTTATAAATTGATTGAGGTTTTTGGAAAGTGGTTGAAACTCACACACACTGAAAGTGGTTTTGAGAAGATAAGAATCTTTGACACATATGAGGGCACTGGTGCATAATGTGGAAGCAAGGTTGAGTTTGTAGCTTGAAGGTTAGAAGAATGGAAGATAAACAATGGATATGTAAAACATAAGCCCACTACTAAGAGGAAAGGGTGACAAAAATTCTAGATCTGAAATGTATAGTGAAATAATGCTTTTAAAAAGACTTACAAGAATCTGACTCTACATTTAAGAATCCCATTACAAGGAATGCTTCCAACTATCATGACCTCATGAATCAAGAATTCTTGATAAATCAAGACTGACAAAAATAGATTAATCATGCATGCTAGATAAAAATACTTATAAGAACATGAAACAATATTTAATTCAACCTCAAGGAATTCTTATGAACAATATTCAATTCATATTAAATCAAGAAATCTTGAAACAAGACTTACAAAAATAGATCAATATGTCTAAGAGGTTCTCAAGATTGATAAAAGCATGATATAGAACTTTTATGATAAATCTGGAAAGATAGAAAAGATATGTAAAAACAATAGGGAGAACAATACACACATCACACAGTTTGTGAGTCCTCTAGAATTCATCTGGGTATATTATCAACTCAGAAATATTCAACACAATATACAATAAGCTGAACAACCAACGAACCCATTTTATTCCTTTCTTTACATAGCATATATACAGGAAGATGTTTTGCTGAAGCTTCCATAAAAAGTACAGGTCTGTTTTAAAGACTTAATTACAATATTCCACATATAGTGAAGCTTATCTTAAACATCACAAAAAAGAAGTCTGAAATAGAAATGAAGAAAAAAAATGACAATATGGAGCTCGAAGTGCCTGATTTGAGGTGGCCGGGTGCTCCTCATTTTCTGGAAAAAATGCCTCCACAAAAAGTGCAACTGCCAAAAGAAAAGAACATATGGACATTTATCTGCAAAAGTATAGGAATAACCGATTGAAATGACATCTGGAAAATAGATTGACTGGATGAAACTTGGAAAAATACCATTAATATTGAGGTTGCATTCACTTTATCACCACTTAGTTTCATTCTTTCATAACCAGAACCAAAAAGAAACCTTTTCACCTTCTTATACAAATTCCGAAAATAATAGCTACTTACTGGGTTATTTGTAAAAACTAGATTTTCTTTAAAAGGTAGCTATTACGGAAAATTCTGTAGATAAGCTAAAATGATATGATGCTTCAAATTTTTACTATTTTAGATATTCAATCATTAAAGATCTAGTATAGAAGAAAAAATCCTAATATCTTTTTCCTTAGTGACCCCCTTCAAACTCAGTTTTAGTAAACTCAGTTTTAGTGCTCTCTTCGTATGAAGATTTTATCCTGAATATTAACTTCTGGCTCAAAAATCTCAATCACATGTCATATGGATCTTGTTGTATTCTTGTCATCATCTGTAATAACTAACACATGAATTCCAACTTCTCTGCAATCACTAATTTCACTATGGACCTCGACACGTGGAAGGTCCCTTATTCCTACAAAACCTACAAAGATCAAATCACATTCAATTGATGAGTAATTATCAGGATCAAGAAAAATCTTGTGGGAAGGATGTTCCTGTCCATCATATGTAGATAATTCATTAGGTTCTTCTTTATATGCAAAACCTAAACATCATAATGCTCTTGAAGTCATCCCTTTGAGTTTTTGCAGTATGCACTATTGAAAGTCCACATCTAATTGAAAAAATATTCCATCTGACAGTTGAATCTTGGAGCTTCTCTCTACTAGACTCTCAACTGCACCCTTCACCAATAATGCGTTATTTCCTACATTTGAATGAACAATAACCCCCATTTACTTGCACATTTGATCAAACTCTAAAGTAGCATCTATGTGTTCTCTTTCACTCCACCATTCACAACAACCTAATCTGATTTCTACAGAAACTGTAAAACAAGGAACAACAAACCTCCACGAAGCCCTAACTGCTGGCACAAAATACTAAACTATTTTATTGGAAGTTAAGAACGGTTTACTGTAGCTCTGCATGCCCTAAACCACGGTGAGAGGGAATGACACGAAAATAAAATGATTTAAATTCTACTTCCAACTCATTCCACCAAAAATTTTAGTCCATCAGATTATTAATTAATAGCCACTCATACCTCATCCTTGATATATTTCACTTTAATTAGTAGAATTAGATTTGACAAGCTTTAGCAAATAAAATAGCCAACTCCTTTTAATAAACCCTCCAATTAGAAATATCCACCTTTCATCCAGGTAATACCTCTTATTTTAGCTGACATTCAATATTCAAAGAGCAGAATATTTTCACCTGAGTAATACCTCTTTTATCTCCTTGTACGAATTTTGAAAGAAATAGCTACTTACTGGGTTTGGTTATAAAACCAGATTTTCTGAAGAAAATAACTGCCTTACTTGGGTTGCTAACTCCTTTTTTAATGAATCCTCCAATGAGAAATAACCACCTTTCATCAAGGTAATACCTCTTATTTTAGCAGACCAATATTCAAAGAGCATAATATTTTTACTTGATAAATGCCTCTTTTATCTCCTTGAACAAAATTTTCAGGTAATATCTACTTACTGGGTTTGCTTGTAAAACCTTTTTTTGTGAAGAAGGTAGCTATTACGGAAAATTCCTAACACAATTGATGACTCTGTCGTTTTGTCTTTAGTTTTGGATAGAAAATATCATGGTGAATAAATAAGACTTCTTGAGCTAAACCCATGACCTTAACTACTCAAAGCAGTTAAAAGACTTATTAAAAGGAAATTTACCCTAATAACTCTAAGACACAAACAAACTATTGGACTCAAAATTTTTGGAATTTGTTAAAAAATGATAAAAACTAATACGGATTTTGAATCTCCAAGGCCTTCAACCATAGGTTAGGAGACAAGAGAGGATCAAATAAACAACTTAAAATGATGACCAGACTTTGAAAAATTGCAGTGCTAATAGTGACTCCTACTGGGGATGAAGTCCTCCCTGTGAGGCTTCAAGGACTTTAGTTCTGGTGACTTGTCGAACCCTTATTTCTCCAAGAAAAAATTATTCTCATTAACTAAAAAATACCAGCATGCCTAGCCATTGGGGAATGGAGTCATAGGATATATTTAAATCCTCTGCAACTTATTTCAACATGACTGAAATATGGAAATCAAACTACAATCTAAAATTGAAAATAAATGCTCGAGTGGAGATCTTATTCATCCTACTACTTATAATAAGCTGAAAAATTGCATAATAAAGTATAACTTGATCTTCATTGCAACCATAAAATCATTTTACCTATAAAGATAAACTCTTACATGCAACTTTTTGAAAATTCCCACAAGGGATATACTATATGGAGCAAGAGACGAATTGGAAACCTGTACTTACTTCTATAAATCGTGTGTGTCATTTCAACTGCTACTATATTGGAGACCCCTGTTGAAAATGAATCCATCCAATCAGAAACCAGATCATACAACATATGAGGAGTGTATAGCTGATCCAAAAGACCAAGATGCCATTGTTTAAAATCTACTATGTCAATAAAACTGGGCTACTCTTGTCCTCCTTGCAACAACTCATTAACTGCACATGTTTCATTATATTTAAGGGCAAAAAAACCTTCTTTAAGCTCTTGATTACTTTCTTGGACATCAAACTCATTGGAGGCACTTAAACAAGCAGAACTAAATGGAAACAATATATCAAGTTCCAAAGGAAGATCATCATGCTCTTCAGATTCTTCATCCTGAGTACTAGGAAGAATTGGATCCATATGAATATGATCTGGATCCATACCTTTTTCAAAATCTTCATAATTTTTTTCCATAACACTGTTAGAAGAATCTAATTTATAATTTTGAACATAACACTTAAATTATTCGCAGCAGTTATCAAGCAAAAACTCTGATGAATATAGTCCTTCACAATAATGATGAAACATTTCATGAAATTCCCTTAAAGAAGAAATAGTACCAGCAGGCAAGGATCAGAACCATTTGCACACATATCCATCAATGGAAAACACAAATATTTTCATGAGGACCTCTTCATGAAACACATCCAACAAGTGCATAAGCTCATGAAATGTAATCAGGTACTAGCAGGATGTTCATCTTCATCTCCTCGAAATATTAAAATACAATGTTTCCATTCATCTATAGAAGGCATCGGATTAGGAAAACCCGGAATTGCCAAAAAATTTAAAGGAGAAAACCTTTGAGCTAAGATAGCAACAAAGGCTTTCGACATTTTGAAACTATGGAGCCGCCACTGGATTCTTTGTCATGGTGTCGCCAGGTGAAAGATCATGATCTTCTTCAAGTCGCCAATTCTTGTTCACCATCAAGAATTTATCATCATAAATAAAACAAAAGACTCGGGGAAACAATTCGTTTCAAGACCTTCATCTCCTGGTAGATGCACCAAAAGATGTTAGCGCTGGAATCAACACTTGGATTGTGACAATCGCCTGACCAGACATATCTTAAGCTCAAGGGATTTTCTTATAATTTTATTGAGTTTTTTGGAAATTGGTTGAAACTCACACACATTGAAAGGGGTTTTGAGAAGATAAGAATCTCTCACACATATGAGGGCACTGATGCATGATGTGGTAGAAAGGTTGAGTTTGTAGCTTGAGGGTTAGAATAATGGAAGATAAACAATGTATATGTAAAACATAAGCCCACTACTAAGAGGAAAGGGTGACACAAATTCTAGATCTGAAATGTATAGTGAAAGAATGCTTTTAAAAGACTTACAAGAATCTCACTCTACATTTAGGAATCCCATTACAAGGAATGCTTGCAACTAACATGACCTCGTGAATCAAGAATTCTTGATAAATCAAGACTGACAAAAATAGATTAATCATGCATATTAGATCAAAAGACTTATAAGAACATGAAACATGATTTAATTCAACCTCAAGGAATGCTTATGAAAAATATTCAATTCACATTGAATCAGGAAAGCTTGAAACAATAATTACAAAAAAAGATCAATATGTCTAAGAGGTTCACAAGACTGATAAAAGAATGAGATATAACTTTTATGATAAATCTGGAAAGATAGAAAAGCTATGTAAAATAGTAGGGAGAACAATACACACACCACATAGTTTGTGAGTCCTCAAGAGTGCATCTGGGTATATTATCAACTCAGAAATATTCAACAAAGTATAAAATAAGCCGAAAAAACAATGAACCCCTTTTCTTCCTTGCTTTACATAGCATATATACAAGAAGATGTTCTGTTGAAGCTTCCACAAAAAGTGCAGGTATGTTTTAAAGACTTAATTACAATCTTCCACATATAGTGAAGCTCATCTTAAACATAATAGAAAAGTAGTCTGAAATTTAAATGAAGAAAAAACATGATAGTATGGAGCTCAAAGTGGCTGAGTTGAGGTGGATGGGTGCTCTTCGTTTGCTGGATAAACTACCTCCACGAAAAGTGCAACTGCCAACTTGTAATATTCCTTTTTCAGGACTTCTCATGAATCATGCATGAAAAACGCATTTCCAGCAACAAATTCAATAAAAAATTGAAATTATCACTTGGATCCCATAGATACATCCATCTAGCAACTAAATACAAGAGGAGATCAGAAATAAATGAAACTAGGTGGGTTAAACATACCTCCCACACTAGTGTAGCTGAAAATGACTAAAAACCCCAAACTGCATTTTACCGGAGTTGCTGCATCAATGGAATGCGCAGTATAAAGAGGGTTTTAACATGAAAACATGGGAGAAAAATATATCTACTTATATATTAATTAATAATACTGAAGTATGGATATACAGTCTCCTCATACAAAATACAAGAGAAACCGGCAAGGGTTTCTTGTCCAAACACTCTATATACAAATGTGATATTCAGGAATTTACTGAATATTCACTGCAAAACTGAAGCATATGAGTGTATAAAGCTGAAGGGTCTGATCTGATGTATATCCCTCAAGTTTTTCCTCCCATGAAAGGATGAACCTATCAATCACAAGGAAACTCAGCAACGGAGCCACCAAACCATGCAATGAACACTGCCTCCAAAATAACCATTCCCTGGCAGAAAAAATGCTGGGAATGTATGGGAAATGTGTGGTCTGATACCCTAGATCTAAAATAATCTCGGGAGCTCTCCAAAAATATCTCTCAAGTGAAGGAAACCTTCCTCCAATGAGAAACTAGCTCAGAAGCCGGGATTCCAATCCCTTCCACTGTTGCACCCAGCAACACTGCACAATATCCGTCAAAGTTATGCTGATGAAGATGGCTGAAGCTTGGCATAAAAAACTGATGTGGAATGATGAATTCAAACTCTCCCAATGAGGCTCCTCAAAGGAAAGAGGTGGGATTCCTGCCTGGGAACACCCAGTGCTAAACAACACTGCAACTTTGCTAAGCCGCAAAGTAGCAACAATTCTTAGTAGAAAAGAATAGTAATCTAAAACATCATGAATAATACTGCCATTCTCTTCCTTATATAAGACGTGAGTTTTCTTGCCCTTGGCCCCACTCAATTAGGTTACTTCTAACCAAAGTTACATCTCCCTCCAAAATTGCGTTATTCATCCTTGGATTCCTCCTCCACTAAAACTGCACTGTTGACTTAGTCAAAGCAACTTGATCTTATCTTTGTTCACACATGGAGGTGTTTTATTGAGCTAGAAAGAGCGTCTCCTTTCACACTTGGAGTGTTTTTATCCTCCTTAGGAGACTTATGGGCTTTTCTACCATTTATTTACCGGCTAGAGCTGCTGCTAACTCTAATGTTCCATTTAGCTTGGAGGCTAAAATTTCAGAACATTACTATCCTCCCCTCCAAAATCTTTGATTGTCCTCAAGAAAATGCATGAGGAGAATAAAATATCTCCCATTTTCCTCATGTGGAGTCCATCAATAGCCTCCATCACTGCATCAAGATAATCTGCAAATATACTGTCATCCAATGCTTCCTCCCAAGTGTGCAAAACCAAAGTGTCTGCATCAATCAAAGGTGGAAAGTGTGAATGGAAACCTGATAGCTGTCTCATGGCCTCCAAAAAGAAGGAGTGATGATCATCATGGTGATTGAGTGCCTCCCCCACCCATGCTATCATCCAAATGAAGTGAGTCACCCTCCAACATGGTAACTCGTGAAAAGTCTCCTCCACCTTGTGCTCCTGAAATGTAGGTGGGCTGAATGAATGTACATGATAGGCAAGAGGGCCTATCCCATGCTGTCCTCCTCTCCACTTATGACAAGTGTAGAAGGCATGCTAATCTTGGGCTGCAACATGATTTCCCTCTAATGGCAAGAAGAATATTGAGCCTCCAAGGACTCTCCCTCCTAAATCATGAGACATGTCAACCCAAACCATTCCATCCAAGATGAATGGCACATCATCACAATTTGGCCTCCAAATCAGAAAATTGCTGAAAGTTAGGTGCAATTTTGGATGGTACTAAAGGTTCTCCAAGTGGATATTACATAGTCCCCCCCAACTGTTGCTTGAGAATGTCATATAGCAAGTGGTCCTGCAACAAGTTACAAGTTGTATATGTATGTTCTCCCAACATGGGAAAGTAAGCATCAATGTATATTAGTTGTACATGGATAAAATAACAATGCACTTGCCCAAAGTCATGTATAGATGGTCTACTATCATCATAAACATTGGCCCTAAAGTGAACATAAAACCCAAAAATACTCTTGCTCTTTTGAGGAGAAATGCATTGTTCAAACATGGTGGGAAAGTACAAATACTCAATGGAGTAATTAACAAGTATAGAGATGCATTCCCTACCATACATAGTGAGTAGGCTAAAAGTGAGGTCCATGTATAAGCTCCCCCATGAGGATTCCCTCACAAAAATCTGTAAGAAGAAGGGATACAAATACTCTTTGGAACACTCCATCAATAAGAACACACTCCCATGCGACAACGTTGTAGGCCTTAAGAATAAGGCTCCATGATTTCTCCCTTTGAAATTCCACATGCCAAAGCCATCCACCATCATGCTGCTGTGTGAGAAAATCATCTTCCGACATGGAAGTCTCTCATTCTCCTCCAATACTGAAGGGTAGCCTCCTTGCACCATGAATGTGCCTTTCTTCTCTTCAGAAATATCATGAAAAGTATGGGAAGAATTTTTCCCATACTCTCCCAAGTGCAACCATAGCAACAACTTTTGCTGCTGCCTCATCTCTCCCTCATACAAGCCATAGAGTAATATCATGAAAGTAAACTTGTATGATGCCCCATACCAACAAGTCTTTTGTTGCTCTATCATATGGTTGCCATGCCATCCAATTGGTTTCTCTCTCCATACAAAGATTCCCTTGAACAAAAAAACATCATTAATACATGGAAGCAAGATACAATAAAAACATGTTTCCAAATGACAACTGGAGAGTGAATCATGGTCCCTCTCATGGAACCAAGGCATTGCATCCTTGGCCTGCACCAAAATAAGAAATAACAAGTGCCTTGCCAACCACTTGTTTGCTACCATAGTCATCTCATAAGATGAAAACATGTTATACAATATGGTGTCATTGGTGCACACCAAGAGACATATGGCTTCCCCCGTAGCTCATCAAAAAGATATCCAAGATCAATGAAACAAGTAGTTTCAAGTACATCATCATACAATATGCAAGAAGAATAAAATCCTCTTGATACATCATGCTGCTCAAATAAGGAAAATAAGTACAATACGAACTGTAAAATGATACCTCCTCCATCATGTACTTGAGGTCTTGAGCTGAAATGGCTCCACTGGAAATTCTCCCTCACTCTCAATGAGTAGGAAGGTGGCTGTGAAATCCTCTCTATCACCATCCGGGCTATGCATCTCTCCATATGATGATATATGTCCTGCTGGATGCCCTCCCAAGTGAACTCCTCCATCAAATGGAAATATGCATCAAAGTGCATAGAAGAGAAGTCCTCATGTGTTGCATGTAGCAGCTTCTCCTTGAGACTAGAAGATCTAGTCAAGAAGATCTTGCCATAGGAATAGATGACCACATCATCCACCATGTATCTGTCATCTCCATCTGGGTCATCAATAATCATGCATCCACCAAGATCCTTGGATTACTCTACCAAGAGCTGAGATCTCCAGTAAGGATCAATCCTCCTCAGTGACAGCACTGGTGATCTGGCATGTGAAGCTCTCCTCATGCTGTTGCTTGCTACTTTGACATCCCCCATGCCAAAGTCTTCCTCCAAACTCTTCACCTCTCCAAAATCAAGAATATGAATTGGACGTCTTGTTTCCGACAATGTGTAATGCAAGATGTTTGTTTCTCCCATGGTTTTCTGAAGTGGAGTTTCCTTCATCACATGCAAGGGTTTTCTTTTCTGAAATTTTTCTTGCTCATGTGCCTTAGGAAGTTTTTCACCAAACCTCTCCATCAATGTTTTTATGAATCTTGCATAAGAGAAAGTGTTGGCATTCTTTAAGGAATAAGATTCAAAAATCCACCAAGCATGAGCCTTACCTCTGAAATGCAGCGCTGCAACTTTGATGGCTTCATCTTCGGAAATGTGGTGCAACTACAAATAGGAATCTAGCTCCTTCACCCAAACTCCAGCTGAGCATATAGGTGATCCGGAAAAAGTAGATAGAAGAAATCTATCTTCATCCTGCTACTTGTTCTTATCCACCTGGATCTTGCAAAACTTCTGGAAATCAGTATGATCTCTAAACCTCTTAGTTTGAGATTCATACTCCCGCAACAAATCACTAATAATTCTCCTCTTAGGCATTTTTCCTCCTCCTATCCATATCAAGATAGATTTGGGCACTTGAATACACTGTGCATTATGGAGTGTAGCTGCATGCTCACACTCACCATGTGAAAATCTAGATTCAGCTCTAGATTCAACCTCCTTTGGAGATTCCATCTCCAATCTCATCTTCTTCAGCTCTCCTTGAAAGCTCTTCATAGATTTTGGGAGAAGATTTGTAAGATTTTATTCCTCTCTTCCTGCACATACTGAAGCTTTCTGGATTTTTTCCATCTCTCCTTCTTATGATAGCTGGATCTCACAGGCTAAGCCAGAGATCATGCTTTGATACCACTGTAATATTCCATTTTTAGGACTGCTCATGAATCATGCATGAAAAATGCATTTCCAGCAAAAATGCAATAAAATAGTGAAATGATCACTTGGATCCCATAGATAAATCAATATAGAAACTAAATACAAGAGGATATTAGAAAGAAATGAAACTAGGTGGGTTAAACAGACCTCCCACACTAGTGTAGCTGAAAATGACTAAAAACCCCAAACTGCATTTTACCGGAGTTGCTGCATCAATGGATTGCACAGTCTAAAGAGGGTTTTAACATTAAAACATGGGAGAAAAATATATCTACTTATATATTAATGAATAATACTGAATTACAGAGATCTAGTCTCCTCATACAAAATACAAGAGAAACCGGCAAGGGTTTCTTGTCCAAACACTCTGTATACAAATGTGGTATTCAGGAATTTACTAAATAATCACTATAACACTGAAGCATATGAGTGTATAAGGCTGAAGGATGTATTATCTTATGTATATCCATTAATGGTTTCCTCCCATGAAAGGATGAACTTCTCAATCACAAGGAAACTCAGCGACGGAGCCACCAAACCATGCAATGAACACTACCTCCAAAATAATGCATTCCCTGGAAGAAACAACACTGGGAATGTATGGGAAATGTGTGGTATAATACCATAGATCTTAAATAAGCTCTAGAGCTCTCCAAACAGATCTCTCAAGTGAAGGAAACCTTCCTCGAATGAGAAACTAGCTCAGAAGCCGGGATTCCAATCCCTTCCACTGCTGCACCCAACAACACTGCACAATCTCTGGAAAAGTTGTGATGATGAAGATGGCTGAAGCTTGGCCTAAAAAACTGATTTGGAATTATGAATGCAAACTATCCCAATGAGGCTCCTCAAAGGAAAGAGGTGAGATTCCCACCTGGGAACACCTAATGCTAAACAGCATTGCAGCTTTGCTAAGCAGCAAAGCAGCAACAATTCTTGGCAGAAAAGAATAATAATCTACACCATGATGAATAATGCTACCATCCTCTTCCTTATATAAGACATGATTTTTCTTGCCCTTGGCCCCACTCAATTAGGGTACATCTAACCCAAGTTACATCTCCCCCCAAAATTGCGTTATTCATCCTTGGATTCCTCCTCCACTAAAACTGCACTGTTGACTTAGTCAAAGCAGCTTGATCTTATCTCTGTTCACACATGGAGGTGTTTTATTGAGCTATAAAGAGTGTCTCCTTTCAAACTTGGGAGTGTTTTTATCCTCCTTAGGAGACTTATGGGTTTTTCTACCCATTTATTTATTGGCTAGAGCTGCTGCTAACTCTAATGTTCCATTTAGCTTGGAGGCTAATATTTTGGAACATAACACAACTGAAAAGAACACTTGGACCTTTATATGCAGAAGTGTAGGAATAACCAACTAAAATGAAATCTGGAAATATATTTATTGGATGATGCTTGGAAAAATACCAATACTATTGAGGTTGCATTCACTTTATCATCACTTAGTGTCATTCTTTCGAAACTAGAACCAAAAAGCAACCTTTTCACCTTATTATACACATTCCGAAAATAATAGTTACTTACTGGGTTATTTTCAAAAACCAGATTTTCTGTAAAAGGTAGCTATTACGGAAAATTATGTAGATAAGCCAAAATTATATGATGCTTCAAATTTTTATTGTTTTATATATTCAATCATTAAAGATCTAGTATAGAAGAAAAATTCCTAATAGCTTCTGCCTTAGTGACCCCCTTCAAACTCAATTTTAGTAAACTCTGTTTTAGTGCTCTCTTCCTATGAAGCTTCTGTCTTGAATATTAACTTCCGGCTCAAAAATACCAATCTCATGTCATATGGCTTCTGATGTATTCTTGTCATCATATGTAATAACTAACACATGAATTCCAGTTTCTTTGCAATCACTAATTTCTCTATGGACCTCTGCACGTGGAGGGTCCCTTATTCAGTAATTATTAGGATCAATAAAAATCTTGTGGGCAGGATGATCCTCTCCATCATATGTAGAGAATTCATTAAGTTCTTATTTCTATGCAATACCTAAACATCGTAATGCTCCTGAAGTCATCCCTTTGAGTTAATGCAGTATGCACTGTCAAAATTCCACATCTAATTGAGCAACTATTCCATCTGATAGCTAAATCTTGGAGCTTCCCTCTAGTAGACTTTCAACTGCACCCTTCACCAACAATGTGTTATTTCCTGCATTTTAATTAACAATAACCGCCATTGACTTGCACATTCAATCAAACTCTAAAGTAGCAACTCTGTGTTCTCTTTCACTCCACCATTCACAACAACCTAATTTGATTTCTACAGAAAATGTAAAACAAGGAACAACAAACCTCCACGAAGCCCTAACTGCTGGCACAAAATAATAAACTATTTTATTGGAAGATAACAACGGTTTGTTGTATCTCTGCATGCCCTAAACCACGGTGAGAGGGAATGACACAAAAATAAAATGATTTAAATTCTGCTGCTAACTCATTTGACCAAAAATTTCAGTCCATCAGATTATTAACTAATAGCCACTCATACCTCATCCTTGATATATTTCACTTTAGTTAGTAGCATTAGATTTGACTAGCTTTAGCAAATAAAATAACCAACTCCTTTTAATAAACCCTCCAATTAGAAATAGCCACCTTTCATCAAGGTAATACTTCTTATTTTAGCTGAAATGCAATATTCAAAGAGCAGAATCTTTTCACCTGAGTAATACCTCTTTTATCTCCTTGTACGAATTTTGCAGGAAAATGCTACTTACTAGGTTTTCTTGTAAAACCGGATTTCCTAAAGAAAATAACTGCGTTAAATGGGTCGCTAACTCCTTTTTTAATGAATCCTCCAATGAGAATGTAATATTCCAAATTGGAAATAGCAGCAATACAAGACATAATAATGTAAAACATAGTAAATCTGATCATGACATGAGAGGGATCAATATGATTCTATCATTTTATTAATATATCAACAACAATATACAAAAATATCATGATGGACAAGCCACTCAAGCAATAAGAACAAGCCTCTAATAATCATAATAATAAACACATGAGTTGTTGCAACTGTATAGAATGCTGGAGAGAAGTGACAATGCTATATATATCAGTGTAGCTGGTTCTGTAAACATACATGAAAGAAATATGGCTGATAGAAACAAAGAAATGCCCAGAAAAGAAGATGTGGCCTCTAGTACATGATTTCTAGCCAACCTGGAAAAGATTGCTAGAAATACCAAGAAATATAGAATGCGACAAATAACCTTGGGGTTCAGATGTCACTGCAAATTGGATCTGAAAATAATGAGGCTATGATAGATCTTCAATGATGATGTATTCCTCCAATAATATTTCTAAATAGAAGGATGATCCCTCTACTTAGAAATAGACCCTCCTGATGAGCTCAATGAACCCTCCCAGCAACTGCCTCCAAAAATAACGCAGTTTAGAATTGTGACTGCACTGTGAGTGATGCTAGATGGTTGGAATGATGCAAAATATGTGAAAATATGCCTAGGAGCCCTCCTTACTAATCCTCCAATGGATAGGCTACCTCTCCACTGAAAAACAAGCTCAGAAATAGCTCTATGTGATCATCCTTTGCTGTACCCTGCAACACAACCCACCTCTAAACAGAAAATGCACTGTAGCTGAAGGAGGAATCTTGGCCAGAATGCTAGAATAAGGAAATGAAGCTCAAAGAACCTCTCCTTCCCTGAGGATGAGGTAGGGATTCTTGATCAGGAACACCCTTGTGCTAAACAGCACAACAACCCTGCTAAACAACAAGAGGAAGAAAAAGTCTAATCATACCAATGTCAAATAATAATCTCAAAACATGAATAACAATGGCTTCCATCCCCTCCATATATATCATGTGAGCCTTCTCACATTGGGTCCCATCTATAATTTCCACCAAGATCATGCAATTTGTCCTCCACTAAAACTGCGTTGTCTTATCATAAAGGCCACTCCTCCATGACAACGTTGTTGACTTGGTCAAAGTTGACTGAATCAACATGATCCAATCCATATTCACACCCAAAGGTGCTTAATCTAGCTACCTATTCTTCCTCCTTTCACATTAGGAGTGTTATTATTCCTTCTAAAAGGGGTTTATGGGTCTCCCCACCAACTTATTCACCTACCTAGTGATAAAACAACTATAATATTCCATTTAGATGAAGGCTAAATTTTTGGAATATTACAGTCCTCCCCTCAAAAATGTTGCTTGTCCTCAAGAAACTGTAAAGGTGGATAAAAATTCCTCCCTTCCTCTTCTTGTGGCCTCCTCCTCAATAGCTTCCACCACAGCTCAACATATTCTGCAATAAATCTACCCTCCAATGGATCCTCCCAGGTATGCAAACTTAAATGGTTCACATCATGAAAAAGTGGAAGGTGTAAGTGGAAACCTTTATGCTGTCCAATGGAATTCTCAGGGTAGGAGTGATGATAAACAAAAGGAATCTCATCCCCAATGGGAGTCTCCCCTACCCATGCTATCATCCAAATGAAATGAGCCATTCTAGGTAGCTCATTAGAGAAATCATCAACCCCGATTTATGCAATATACTGGGGCTGCATGGAGAGATTATATTTTTCCACCCAAGTTGTTTCTCTCTCCATTTATGGTAAGTATGGGGTTGTTGCTGATCTTGGGCTGAAATTACATGGCCTCCAAGAATGGCCCAAGTTACCCCACCAAACAAACCAACCATGAAGTGCCTCCTCCAAGAATTCAAATTCTCCAAATGGCTCCTCCCACATGAAGAAAAGAGATGTAGTATGGCAATCATGGTTTTTCCATTGTTTCTCTTAAAACATGAAACATGTATAGTAGGGATAATATTACTCCTAATGGGCCTCCTCAACTCTTGTACCACTCTCCCAGCAAAGCTTCCTATAAACATAAGAACATCTCCAACGTATGGAAGCAAAAACCAATGAAAATAAGTTTCCATATGACAACCGGGAGGTGGATCATAGTTCCACATATGGAACCAGTGCAGTGCATCCCTTTCCTGCCTCAAAAATAATAATAACAAGTGTCTTTTCAGCCACTTGTTTTCTTCCACAATCATCCTACAAGATAGGATCATGAAAGTAAAATGTGGTGCCAATGGTGCACATTAAGAATCATGTGGCTTCACCCACAGACCACCAATAGAATAGCCAACCTAAATGTTGCAATTGGCCTCAATTACATCATAATATAATATGCAAGAAGGGGTAATCCTCCTTGGTACAACATGCTACTCATATAAAGTAAAGAAGTTCAAATCATAATGCAAAATTGTACCTTCTCTACCATGTACTTTGGTTCTTGAGCTGAAATGGCTCAATTGAAAATTCTTTCTCACTTTCCATGAGAAAGGAAGTGGTTGTGACAACCTCTCCATCACCATCCAAGCTATGCATATATCCATATTCTGGTATATATCCTGCTAGATGCTCTCCCAAGTGAAATCTTCCATCAAGGAATGAAATGCATCAAAGTGCATGGAAAGAAAGTCCACATGTGCCGCATGTAGTAGATTCCTTTTGAGCTCAGAAAGTATAGTCAAGAAGAATCTACCATGATAATATATGACTTCATCAACCACCATGTATCTATCATCTCCCTTTGGGTCATCAAGAATCATGCAAGCACCAAGATCCTTGGGGTACTCTACCAAAAGTTGAGACCTCCAATATGGATCAACCCTCCTAAGGGACAATGATGAAGATCTGAAATGTAAAGCTCCCACATGCTGTTGCCTTTTCCTTTTACATCCCTCATGCCAAATTCATCCTCCAAAGTTCTTCCATCCCCATCATGCAGTTGCTCATGCTCAAATAGAAGTGGTGACCTTTGGAAGTTGGCCTCCCATGAGAAGCTCCCATTCAAAAAGAATCTCCTGATCTTGGCCAATGTAAGCATGAATGGCCTCCATCTACTCCAATTTATGGAGGATTCCTTCCTCAAATGAAGTACCCTCTATTTCTCTAAATCCATGGAGCAGCTCCCTTGCACCATGGTGGTGCCATCCCCCAACACTGCAAAAAATTTTGTCAGCGCAGAATATGCAGTGAAAGTGGGTAATGCTGAAAATGGGAGAATGTATCCCTCCTCCTTGAGTCTACCCCAGACTCTTTGCACTGTAATAGACCCCTCCAAAGTATCCACCCCTCCGGGATCTAAGAGCGGTGAACCAACTGGCAAGTTGTCTCTCACCAACTCTAGATTTGGCGGCCTCCCAGGTGGAATTCCCCCATGTAGTGAGACATCAAAATTTGAAGTGGAATATACATAGGAGTGGACTGATTTGTCCCTCCTTTCACTTTGCAATACAGTCTCCTTATTTTGTGCAGCAATCTTTTGAAATAGATAAGGGTGAATGCTCATCATCCCTTGATGCTGATCCTTCTCTTCTTCCATCTCACAATCCACAAAAACTGATGCATACTACTTTGGGATTGTGCTTTGGTTCCCACATGTTAGATCATTTGGAACTCCTTGCAAATACACAAGGGCTCCTCTAATGGAAGCAATGGCTCCCTTCCCATCTCCATGTGGTGATGGATCTCCTCCTGATGGTACAACGATGTTAGATTTTCTTTGCCCTTCCCATTTATCAATATTTGAAAATGCCTCATCATCAATGAGAGACCCTAGATCTTGGTCTTCCCTTGAAGGAGGAACCTCCATGTCTTCATCCATATAAGTGGGGATCTTTCCCTTGGCAAGGTATCATGCATGTTTCTATCCCCTTCAACATAAATATGGAGTGGAGTTGGCAAAATAGATCTCTCCAACTCATGCAAATGTTTTGAGTTTTTGGGTTCAACAAATGATATTTTACAATGTTTAATATCAAATCTTCTCACTAATTTCGTAGTGAACCCTACATAAGTGTTTACATTTTCATGATAAAATGAAGAAGAACTACAAAAACACTAATCATGGGCCATAAATTTGAGGTGCAGCGCTGCTACTCTAATGGCCTCTTTTCTGAAACTTGGTGTAGCTGGAAATAGGAATCTAGCTCCTCCACCCAAGCTTTGGTTGTGCACTTTGCTGATCCATCAAAGTTAGATAGAAAGATTCTACCTCTCTTGCTTCTATTATGGTTACTAGGTCTTCCTTGAGTTGGAAAACCCCTTGTATTGGTCAGGTAAATCCCCTCTGCAGACAGAGGTGATCCCACTAGCCCTAGAGTGGGTCTAGCCACAAACGAGACACGCTATGACATCAATTCCTAGTTAAGAATGGAAAAAGACTTGGTAGATCACTTACCGTAGGTCCTGCGCTGTTGTGTCATCTGGAAGAATGGTTGCCTCCCGCTCCTGATTTGGTAGATCACAATCCGCTCGTTCTCACGCCCAGATACCTGCACATACACAAGAAACAAAGACAATACACAACATACTATTCCGCATTCCTAACTATCAGTCAGTCAAAGAAGACTAAATCACATGCGTTAAATAAACATAACACAGAGATGGAATCAATATCATAGTCGAGTATATTAAATTAAAGAAGGAAGAGTACAACCAGGCTTCAACGTTGTGATCTCCTCCAGCAGGGTTCCAGTGGAGCACGTCTCACAAAGCTCGTCAGGAATTCAAACAGGGCTCTCTCTATGGGATCCTCCTTGGTTCCACCTTCTCTATAGTGATTACTCAGCTATAATATCTCTTCTCCAAGTTCAGCTTCTTGGCTATATGTTCAGCTAGCTTTTGTAAAGGGAAAAGGCCTATTTATATAGAGGGAGAAGGAGAGGTTAGGATCCATATATTCATGGGGGGAGTCCTATCCTCCAAGAATGTTCCATAAACCATTTCATAAAGGAAGAGATCCGTGGTTTATCGAGTTTAACCACTTGCAATGGGTTATTCCTGAGGTGGTTAAAGGAAACTTCCGCCTCCAATTCGTTAAAAATCATTCAAAGAAAGGCTGGTGCGGGCTAAACACAAGGACAGAGCGTCAATTGGTCCGACCTCTAGAGCAAATTTTCCCCATTTGCACGAGGGTGAACTAGGTATCTGTGCCAATGCCAAGACATAGGTTTTTGAGTTCTTTCTGAGGAAATGTTCAACAGGAAGAATCATGTCCTTATGCAGAAGGATGCAAAGAATGTATTTGCAGAGTTTGACACTGCTCATAGGTCACGGGAAAGACCCTCCAACATGCGGGATGAGGGATTGCAGGGACGGTGACAAAATGCTGTGTAATAGATGCCTCGTAAAGCATCAGGTCCGAGGGAGAGGGAGGGGTGAAATGCTTTATGAGAACATGTTCGACCAAAACACTGCTTTCAGAAAACCTGCAAGTACGAATACAACTAATACATATGATATATGACATGTGGCATGGGCACAACCATCCATAGGAGAGTATATAAATAATGAGATCCGAGGTATGGACACAGCCATCCAGCAGTAGGGATCAATAAATAGACTCAGGTATGGTCGCAGTCATCCAATCAAAGGAGTCATACAATAATTCATAATAATCCACAAAGAACCTGCAACTTGGATTTCATTAGACAAAACCCAAGGTCTTGCACTCCATCTCGAACCAAACATAGTACGAATTCGAGCATGCTAATATGTAAGCTGAAGTCAAACATGTAAGAACATCGTCTAATTACCAACCAATGATGAAAGCTATTAATAGACGTGAGAGAAACCACCAATAATGACAATGGCTCTCAAGGTACAAAAGGTAAAATCCACGGCATGTGAACAATGATCTGACATCGAACACCTACAGAGTCAATCGATCGAAGGCCAATGATGTGGACCTTACGTCGAGTGCGAAGAACCTGCCATTGAGGCATGCAGGCTCCAAGGTACCTGAAGGGAGTCTTTAGATCAACTTCTTGGATAATGAGCTGGAGTCGAAAAGAAGGGACCTTGATCGAAGGTGGGCCATAATGTCTCCCACATCATTGGCATGAGATAGAGGAATATGATGTTTGTGAATCAAGACCAACACAGAATTAGAGGGAGGTTAAAAACTACAGAGGAAAAATTCTCTTGAACATATTGGCAGCACGACAGTGGATTTGGTAGTATTTGACATCAAGGGATCTGAGGTCATGGTGACATGGTAAAGAGTAGATGAGCAGTCAAAAGAGATTACCCAAACCCATGGAGGCAAGCAGATAATGAGATGAGATGTACCCAACCTAACACGAATGCAAACAAGTGCCATGTTCAAGAGCAACATACTGCCAACACAACTACAATATTGGTTCCATTTCCCCCCACCATTTCTGGTGAGTACCCCAATTATTTTTGAAAACAAGCTTGAAGGGGATAGTATGTGCTTGCGATGTAAGTTTGTCCTTCGGAAAAATCCAACCTAGTACATTTTACGAGCCCTAGGAAGGAGGAACTCATGTAATGTCATGACGACGAAGTCCGATGTCATCAATTTTCAAAGAGTCTGACAAAGGAAGAAATCGACATCTTTCATGTTTAGAGAGTTTGAAAATAAGGTGGAAAAGAAAAATCCAACATTCCCTTTTCGTAAATAGTCTCACAGATCCAAAAAGGTACAAAAATGTGTCTGAGAGAACCTTTTAGTCACGATCGGTTAAGGTATTCCTTTTTCGTAAATAATCTATCCCAACCCAAAAAAGGGGTAAACATATACTGGGTAGATATCGTTTCGTAGCCAAATTAACGAGTTCAAAATGACAAGCAACTTGGCAATCTTTTCAGTTTTAGAGAGTCAGAAAAGAGTTGAAAGGTGATTCCAGTAGAGACTTTTTCGTGTTTTTACCGAGTTCGAAAAAGTATAAAATACAACTCGTTTCTCCGTCATAACCATGTGAAAACCTGTCACCACATAAAAAGATGCGTGTAAAACGTATTCCTCGAAAATAATATGAAAATATATAGACAAATATGTTATAAAACCTATTTTAGGACTTTGAAAAGTTATAAAAGAGCATAAATGGTAGAAAAAAAATATTTACTTTTCACTTTAGCTCTTTGCAGAGCAATATTGACCCATTTCTCTTGTGATCTTCAGGTGACGATTATGGACAATCCAGTGGACCAATCTGGATTTCGTCTGTTTCAGGTAAGATCTGATTCCATTGGCCATCTTATAAGCTATATTTTATTGCATTTAGTTGTCATTTGGGATCCCTTAGGGGAGGATGGAAAACTTTAGGGCATCGTGGTTAGCATGGGTTTCGGGCATAGACCCACGCCAACTGACCCATTTTTACACAAGGGTCGCACCAGTTGGCGTGGATGTTAGCCAGACAGTTGCGCCAACCGTGCAACCCAAAATTTGCTTTATATTTAAGAAAATGCAGCCAATAGATTTCAGATTTAAACACCCAAGGAGGTTTCTAATTTTCCGATGATCATTCCATGTAGGTGAAAAGCAGGAAAAGATGGTAATCGAGTAGAAGGAGAGAGAGCATAGTGACGAGGATGAACAAGCAATGGGAAATGAACATTGTATGAATGCCCTCAGGAACTGTGGGCTCAAAATTTCTTTATGACACCATGTATCTGGGCTCAGCCCGAATTGCTTCAGTATCTAATCAGCATTTGGGATGAAGATCAGGAAAAGCTCGTACTTTGGGATCAAGAGCTCGAACTCGAAGTTTCCGATGTGTATTTCATCATTGGGTTGTCACGTAGGGGTGCAATCCCTATCTTAACCAGTACCCGAAATTATGGAGAAAGCATGGCAATGGTCATTGACAGGGTGTGCCATGGGGCACGAAAATGATCAGAGAGTGGCAAAGTGGATATCCAGATCATTCTTGATTTGGCACTGAGGGTAGTGCTGCACACCATCACACAGGCTGCAGGATCGCAGGCACCGCATGAGGCCACGAAGACACAACTTCTTCTTGCTTCAGAGTGTATGAACCCGACCGTCTTCAACTGAGCCGAGGTCGTGACCATCAATATCAAACGAAAACTCACGAAGTGCAAGAAGACCAAACTCAAGTAGTTTAGGTATGGGTTGATCCTAGTATCATTCTTCTTGGAACGATTACCCATATTTCAGTGTCAGGAGGTTATAGTCCCGGAGCCACCACCTACCGAGCCACGGATGTCTCAATGGGCGACACTGATGCCCAGAGTAGGGGGTGGCCAACAGATGTCCTGGAGGCCATATTTTTTTGATTGTCTCCGACGACAACTGATTGTCATGGAGGATTGGCCCTATGCCGACACAGACTTCACCGGAGACCCAGAACTTCCACTCCTGGAGGGAGAGGATTGGGACGAAGAACTTGGTAAGACTCATTTTTATTTTCATGAGTTTATAATTTTTTTTTGATATATATGCATGTTCTGACAGTTATTATTATATGCATGCAGATGTTGGCCTAGAGCGTCCTGCAGGTATGTTGACGATAGTGAGGCGGGTCCCTCGCGACTTTGATCCTCATGGTGAGGGTGGCGAGGAGGAGATAGTGCAGAATCTGGAGGGGATCACCCATGTCATCCCTGACTATGCTCACTTGGATGATGTGCGTCAGGCCTATCAGAGGAATATTGTAGGGGTGCCAAGTCATATCCACCACTTGCTGAGGCGGTTGGTACGGGCGGTGACGTGCTATCATGAGCACCACGCCGATTAGGCACCTAGGCTTTATTTCTGCACATTTTTTAGAGACATTTTGTCTCACGATGTAACTGAAACAAACATATATTTATTTTAATGGGTTTTATGATGCACACATTGAAAACAAACGATATATATATATATATATATATATATATATATATATATATATATATATATATCCATCTATTTTTTACATGGGTCTTTGTACATGTGATGATGTTTTTATAAATTGCGCAAATTTATATCTAACACAATGTTAGCTATTGCATCTTTTAATGTATTCATTCGTCTTGGTATATGTTGATATGTAATGAAATCAAAATGTAGTTCAAGTAAACCAATACGCAAATACAATCTTAAAATGCACGGGTTTCGAACCGAATAATGGTCGTTCAGTTGAAGAAAAACAAGTTGTGAATCCAACTTGACAAGAAATGTGCATATGCCGAGGTTGAATGCCTCGGTTAATAGTTCGAAAACTGCACTATATTCTGCGACATTGTTTGTAGCTAGCCCTAGACAAATTCCTTGTAAGTTAATTAACTCACCAACAGGATCATAAATTACCCAGGCTTCCGAAGACAAGTTCCTGGTACTACGGGAGGCACCATCCACGAAACCGACATAAGGAGAAATAGAAATCTGCATAGCAAACAAGACCCAATAAGCAGAAAAAGCTCACAAAGCACATCAAACCAAAGCATGCACATAAAATGAAAACAATCACCTATGCACACATATCACGCGTGAATGATTCAAGCATAATATTTTTTCAGATACAACCCATTTCTGGGCTGCGATAAAGGACAACCTTCATAGTCAATAAGCTCATAAGCCCCATTCTGTAACACACGTTTGAAAATGTAAGGCCCATGCCACATGGGTTGGAACTTGCCTTCCCCCAGCTTGCCATGAGCTTGGTCATATAGAAGAACGATATCGCCTTTGATGAAAGAACGAGGAGAAACTGATTGGTCAAAATGGGCCTTGACTTGCTTTTTCTGTGCTTCGATGACCAAGGCAGCTAAGCGATGAGTTTCATCCAATCTCTCTAAGTAAAGGAGACGTTCTTCTTCAGGCGAAGTATCAGGCAGTAATTCCACAGCTAACTTCAGTGAAGGGATTTCACATTCAATCGGAAGTGTGGCTTCCAGACCGTATACCAACTGGAATGGGGTAAATCCGGTTGCATTCTTGATTGAGGTTCGGTAAGCCCAGAGAGATGAGAACAACATGAGATGCCAGTTTGATTTTTGGTTCTTGATTTTTCGTTGAAGCATTGTAACAAGGACCTTGTTTACAGCTTCAACTTGGCCATTATCTTGAGGATAGTAAGGCGTTGATCTGTCGTGACGCAGACCCAACTTAGATGTCAGCTCTGCCATCATATAATCTTGAAAATGAGAACCATGGTCGGTGACGATGGCTTGAGGGACACCAAACCGAGCAATAACATGATTTAATATGAACTGTGCCACTGTCTTACCTTCCACAGCCAGTGTAGGCATTGCTTCGGCCCATTTCATAAAATAATCGACGACGACGATAATATAGGCATGCCCCCCAGCCGAACGAGGGTTACACGTCATAAAATATCTGCCCCATTTGGAAAAAGGGCCAACGGTAATGATAGGGTGCAGTGGAATAGGTGGCGCATGCATATTGCGTTGATAAATATGGCACGCATGGCATTTACGTACTGAAACAATGCAATCTTTAAAAATAGACGGCCAGAAATAGCCAGCACGAAGGATATTCTGTGCAGCAACATAACCAGACATGTGACCACCATAGGCACCACTATGGCAGTCATTTAAAACCTTCTTCGCTTCCTCGAGGGTCAGACATTAGTGGAGTACAAAATCGACTCCGACATGATAAAGGGTATCTCCAACAATACGATAAGGTTGCGATTGATGCCGAACGCGGTGTCAGGCATCTTTCGTTAGCTCAAACCTGAAAGTAGACATTTGGAGGTACACAATGATATCACCGTACCATGGATTGAGGGTGCTGATAAGGAAGAGAGTTTCGTCCAGAATATAATCTTCAGAGGAGGAAGGAGCAGAGTCGGCGGGGAGAGAACAAATCAAATCCGCGAAAACAAGTGATTTATTAGATTTGGCAGTAGTGAATTCCAAATCAAACTCTTGGAGGATAAAAATCCACTTCGAGTACTTTCCCCCCAGCAACTTCCATGACAAAATATAAGTCATGGGGTTACAATCATAAATCACGGTCACCGTGCATAAAAGAATGTAATGATATAAACGTTGGATGGCCTGGACCGCAGCCAACGCTAACTTCTCGACATGTGCGTAACGCGTTTAAGGGTCGAGAAGGTTTCGAGACAGGTATTAAACGACATGTTCATTACCATCATCATCATCTTGAACCAATACCATGGCAATCATACTTGTTGGAGAGGTAAATCCCCTCTGCGGACAAAGGCGATCCCTACTAGCCCAGATCGGGTCTAGCAACAACCGAGTCATGCTAAGACGCAAGTTCCTAATTGTAAAAGACCAATATGTGACAAGAGGCCTACCTTAAGTCCTACGCTATCGTCATTTTTGGAGAAGATGGTGCTTCCGTCCCTTGCTTTGGCAGATCACAATTCTCCCGCTTGATGCGATCGAACACCTGCACGTACAAGAATAAACGACAAACAAACAAGCGTGAAACCTAATACATGCAATTATGTATCAGTTAGAGATGATACAACTCATAACATAAAACATGAACATCTGAGTGGAACCATAATCGAAGTCATTTATTATTCATCTAAAAAAATAAAGATACAACCTGAGCTCTGACGTTGGATCTTCCTTTGGCGAGTCGACAGAGGAGTATGTCTCGGTAAAGCTTGTCGGGAAAAGGACAAGTCTCTCTCTCTTCAACTGTCTGATGATAATCTCCTTACAATTGATTCAGCTCTATTCAGGCTAGCTTGCAAAGGAAAAATGACAAGCTTATATAGATGGTGGAAGGGGAGTTGGGATCCCTACAATGGTGGGATTGGCCTTATCCTCAAGGAAGCTTCCATGATAGGTGGAAAACCACTTCCCCTACATGGAGATCCGGAGCCAAACCTCCCAACTCATTTTAGAGACTCGTTCAGGAGTTGGTTGGAATCAAATTTCCGCCATTTATTTTTAAAAAACACTCCTTATTAATCCTGGCACGGGTGATACACTGGGATAGAGCGCCAGTTGGTGCACCCTCTTTGGTGAATTTCCCCCATTGGCGTGAGGGCTAAACTGGCTAGTCCCGCCAAGGCTAAAAAGGCTATTTTTAGGGCTTTTCATAGGAAATTGTCTTTAGGGGAATGATTGTCCTTGTCAAGTGGGATGCCATGAAAGTGGTTTTAGGTCATGTCACTACTCACAGGTCATGGAATAAGCCCTCCAATGTGTGGGACAGGGGATTGCAAGGATGGTGAAAAATTACTGTGTAATAGATGCCCCCTAAAGCATGAGGCCAGAAAGAGAGAGATGGGTGAAATACTTTACGAGAACGCACCCAACTGAAAACACTACCGTCAGAAAACCTACGTAGACAAGTACAACTAATATCTCAAATACATGATATATATATGGTATGGGCACAGCCATCCGTAACAGAGTATACAATAATCAAGATCCAAGGCATGGATGCATCCATCCAATAAGGATCGATAAATAGACTTAGGTATGGTCGCAACCATCCAATCAATGAGTCATGTAACCAATCATAATAATCCACAAAATCACATCCTGGATTCCAAAAAAATCCAGGGTCTTGTGCTCCATCTCGACCCGAACAAATTACAAGTTCAAGCATGTGAATAAGTGAGCTGAAGTCGAACATGCAAGAACATCGTCTGATTACCAACCAATGATGAAAACTGTTAACAGACGCGAGAGGAACCACCAATAATGACAATGGCCCTCAATGTACTATAGGTACAATCCAAGGAGTGTGAACAGTAAGCTGGCATCGAAGACCCACAGAATCATCCGATCGAAGGTCAATGATGTAAACCTTGTGTCGAATGCGAAGCACCTGCCATTGAGGCATGCAGGCTCCAAGGTACCATAAGGGAGTCTCTAGATCAACTTCCTGGATAATGAGCTGAAGTTGACAGGAATTGACCTTGATCGAAGGTGGGCCATAGTGTTTCCCACATCATCGACACGAGACAAAGGAAAATAATGTTTGTGAATCAGGATCAGATGAGAATAAGAGGAAGGTCGAAACTGCAGAGGCCAACTTCTCTTGAACATATTGGCGGCACGACAGTGGATTTGGCAATATTTGACATCAAAAGATCAAAGGTCATGATGACAAGGCAAAGATCATATGAGAGGCTAAAAGGGATACCCAAATCCATGGAGGCAAACAGAGAGTGAGATGAGATGTCCCCAACCCGACACGAATGCAGACAAGTGCCATGTTCAAGAGCAACATACTGCCGGCACGACTATGATACTAGTTCCATTTTTCCCCACCATTTCTAGTGAGTACTCCAATTATTTTTGAGAACAAGCTTGAAGGGGATAGCATATGCTTGTAATATAATTTTTTCGTTCGGACGAATCCATCCTAGTACATTTAACGAGCCCTAGGAAGGAGAAACTCGAATATCGTCATTACGACTGAATCCGATGTCATCAGGGTTTAACGAGTCTGACAAAGGAAGAACTCGACGTCTTTTCATGTTTAGAGAGTTTGAAAGTGCAGAAGAGTAAAATCCTAGCCTGTCCCTTTTGAATATTTCTCGTATCCGAAAAGGTAGAAAACCAGTGTCTCAGAAAACCTCTCGGTCGTGCGAGAATAGGGTATTCCTTTTTCGTAAATAATCTATCCCAGCCTGAAAAAGGGGTAAACGTATACTGGGTAGATGTCATTTTGCAGCCACTTTAATGAGATCAAAATGACGAGGGAATCGACAATCTTTTCATGTTTAGAGAGTCAGAAAAGGGCTGAAAGATGACTCCAGAAATGACTTTTTCGTGTTTTTACCGAGTCCGAAAAAGTATAAAATAGAATTTGTATCACTGTCCAAGCCGTGTAAAAAGCTGTTGTTGCACATAAAAGTGAGTGTAAAATCCATTTTTCAAAAAATAAATTAAAATATTGGGAAAAATGACTTTCAAAACCTAATTTGACTTTGAAAAGTTATAAATATGCCAAAAATAGTAAAACATATTCACTTTTACTTTTTACCTCATTTGGAGAGCAACAGTGAGCTTTTGGTGTGCAAAATTGCGGTGGCGATTGCAACCAATCCAGTACATCATCTGGATTCTCGTTCATTCCAGGTAAGAGGCACTCCCTTTAGCTTTATTTTGATTCATTTTTTGTAGATTTCCATTGTGTATTTGACCTCTGGAGGAACCTTTTGCAAATTTAGGGCTCGGCCAATTGGCACAGGTATCGGGCATAGACCCACGCCAATTGGCTCCTTTTTGCAAAGGGGTCGCACCAATTGGCACGATTGTTAGTAAAATAGTCGCGCTAATGGCACAACTCAATTTTCTGCGTTATTTTACCAAAATGTGAGCCACTCAAATGAATTTTTAAGTGTTGCAGAGATCTAATAAGGCATTTTTTACCATGTTGGTGTAGATATCCATCCACAATGGTGATTGAGTGGAAGGAGAGAGAACATGGGAAAGAGGAAGAAATGGCCATGCAAAATGAAGCTTGCATGAATGCCTTCCGAGACTGTGGTCTCAAGAAGTTTTTCCTCACACCATGTTTGAGAGCTCAACTTGAGCTATTGCAGTATTTGGTTAGCATATGGGACGAGAATGAAGAAGTGTTCAAACTCCAAGACCAAGTACTATCACTCAAAGTCTATGATGTTTATTTCATAACCGGATTGTCGCGCAGAGGCCCAGTGCCAATCATGATAGGCAATAGACCTTCTGGGGAGAAAATGGATATGGTAATGGTGAGAGTGTGCCCAGGAGCACAAACAGGATTGGGCAGTGGGAAAGTAGAAATCCACATAGTCCGCGACCTAGCACTCCAAGTAGTGCTTCACACCATTACGCGGGTTGCAGGATCGCAGGCCCTGCATGAGGCAACCAAAGCGCAGCTCCTACTAGCTTCTGAATGCATGAATCCTACACTTTTCGATTGGGCCACTGCCATGACAACAAACATCAAACGACAACTGACAAAGTGCAAGAAGGCCAAACTGAAACAGTTTGGGTATGGTTCCATTCTGGTGTCATTTATTCTGGAACGATTACCAATTTTCCAGGGCCAAGGGGCGATAGTCGCCGAGCTGTCATTGAGGGAGCCGAGAATGGCTCGATGGACAGCACTTATGCCCAGGTCAAGAGGGGGCCAAAAGATGTCCTGGAGGCCTGAGTTTTTTGTATGTTTATGGCGTCAGCTGATTGTAATTGAGGATTGGCCCTACGTAGGTACCGAATTCACGGGAGACCTAGATCTCCCACTTCCAGAGGGGGAGGACTGGGATGAGGAGCTGGGTATGACTCTTTTTGATTTTTTATGTATTTATGATTTTTTTGTGATACATGCCTATTCTAACAACAGTTTTATGTGTATGCATATGTTGGCCTAGAGAGGCCCGCAGGCATGTCTCCCATTGCACGGAGGACCCCTCTCGCATATGACCCTCAAGCTGAGGGCAGCGAAGGGAGTGAGCTGATCTAGAACCTGGAAGGCATCGCCCGGGGAATCCCGGACTATGCACGGCTGGTAGATGTCTTTTTGGCTTACCAACGACACACTGTGGGGGTGCCTAGTCACCTCCATCGACTGCTAAGGCGATTGGTGCGCGCGGTGACATGTTACCACTAGCACCACGCTAACTAGCCATCTAGGGTTTTTTATATGCATATTTTTGAGAGACATGTTGTCTCCGGCTATTATTAGACATACATGTATATTTTTTGACTTTATGTGATGTACACAAACTACAAACTATTCAACATATATATATCTATTTCTGGATAGATCTTTTTACATGTGATGATGTGTTTATAAGTTGTGCAAATGTCTATCTAAAACCAAATTAGCTACTGCATCTGTTAATGCATTCATGTGTCTGGGTATATGTTGATATGTAATGTAATCAAAATTTCTTTCCAGTAAATTAATATGTAGATACAAACGTAAGATGGATGGGTTTCTAATTGAATAATGACCGTTAAGTTGTAATACTACAAGCTGTGAGTCTAGATACACAAGTAATGCATGAATACTGAGGTTGACAGCCTTGTTTAATAATTCTAAAATGACACTATACTCTGCGACATTATTTGTGGTAGGCCCTAGACAAACACCCTGCAAATTAACCAACTCACCAGCAGGATTATAGATTACCCAAGCTGCCGAGGACAAATTCCTGGTACTGCGGGAGGCACCATCCGCGAAACCGATAAAAGGAGTAATAGACATCTGCACAATCAAGAAGACCCAATCAGTAGAAAGATGCTTACAAAGCACACCACACCACACATGCACAAAAATGAAAACACTCACTTATGTACACACACATCACATGAGAATAACTCAAGCGTAGTACTTTTTGAGGTACAACCCATTCTTAGGCTGCGCCGGGGGAACCCCTTCGTAGTCGATAAGCTCATAGGCCCCATTTTTTAATACTCGTTTAACTATATAGGGCCCATGCCACATGGGCTGGAATTTTATTGCTCCAAGTTTATCATGTGCTTGGTTATATAGGAGGACGAGGTCTCCTTCAACGAAAGAACGAGGATAAACCGATTGATCGAAGTGGGCTTTGACCCACTTTTTCTGTGCCTCAATGACCAAGGCAGCTAAGCGGCGGGTTTCATCTAGTCGTTCCAAATAAAAGAGACATTATTCCTCTAGAGAAGTGTCAGGAAATAGTTCCACAACCAACTTTAGAGAAGGAATTTGGCATTCAACCGGGAGAGTCGCTTCCAAACCATACACCAATTGAAAAGGTGTGAATCCGGTTGCACTCTTTACAGAAGTTCGATAAGCCCAGAGAGCTGAGAAAAATTGGAGATTCTAGTTGGATTTGTGGATACTAATAGTTTTTTGAAGCATTGTGACCAAAACCTTGTTTACAGCCTCAACCTGGCCATTCACCCGAGGGTAGCATGGCATTGAGCTATCATGGCGTAAGCCCAACTTTGACGTCAGCTCAACCATCATGTAATCCCGAAAATGGGTGCCATGATCGGTAAAAATGGCCTAAGGGACTCCGAAACACATAATAACATGGTTGAAAATAAATTGGGCAGTTTTCTTACCATCGGCAACTAATGTAGGCATCGCCTCGGCCCACTTAGTAAAGTAGTCTACGACAACGATTATATAAGCATGCCCCCCAGCCGAATGAGGGTTACATGTCATAAAATATACACCCCATTTAGAAAAAGGGCCTACGGTAATGACAAGATGCAAATTTAGGGGTGGCGTGTGCATCTTGCGCTGAAAGACCTGGTACTCATGACATTTTCGAACTGCAACAATATAGTATTTGAATATAGACGGCCAGAAGTAACCCGCATGCAGAATCTTCTGGGTGGTGGCATATCCAGAAATGTGACCATCGCAGGCACCACTGTGACATTCATTCAAGACTCTTTCAGCCTCTTCTAGGGTCAAGCACTAGCGGAGCACGAAATCGACTCCGACACAGTACAGGGTATCTCCTACAATGTGGTATGGTTGAGATTGATGCCGAATCTGACATCGAGCATCCTTTGTCAATTCAGAACGGAACGTGGATGTTTGAAGATACACGATAATGTCACCATACCATGGGTCACGAGTGCTGACAAGAAAGAGCGTTTCATCCTAGATATGATCCTTGGATTTCGATGGAACGGAGTCTATTGGGAGAGAGCAAATGAGATCAGCGAAAACCAATTATTTTGTCAACTTAGAAGTGGTGAACTCTAAATCGAACTTCTGAAGGATTAAAATCCACTTGGAGTACTTGCCCCCTAGAAATTTTCAAGACAAGATATACGTCATGGGGTTGCAGTCTGAAACCATGGTTACGGTATGCAACAGGATGTTGTGGCGGAATCGCTGGATGGCCCGAACTGTAGCGAGTGCCAACTTCTTGACATGAGCATAGCGTGTTTCTGTGTCAAGAAGATTCCAAGATATATAATAAACTACATATTCATTTACATCATTGTCATCATGTACTAAAACCATAGCTATCGTGCAAAATGCATCGGACAAATAAAGGGTGAAATCACAATGATAGTTGGAAGGATGTATCAGCGGAGCGTTGACGAGCAACGTTTTAAGCTTATCAAAATATTGCTGGGAAATCTTGTTCCAATGGAAGGGAATGTCCTGTTTCAAGAGACGCGTAAATCCCTTGGCCACTTCCGCATAATTCAGAATGAAGCGTCGTAGGAAGTTAGCTTTCCCTTGAAGACTCTACAGTTGATGTAACGAGGAAGGGAACGGGAGATTAATGATGGCCTCGACCTTTAGGGGGTCAAGGTGAATTCCGTCTTTAGAGACGATGAATCCCAAAAGATGGCTAGAATCCACGCAGAAGACACACTTATGAGGATTGAGCCTAATATTGTAGTGCTTGCAGCGGAGAAAAATTTGGCGGAGGTGTTCGGGGTGGTCCCAACACCGAGCTGAATGGACCAGCAAATCGTCCTAATATGGCTAAACAATATGGCGTATGTCATGGAAAGCATAAGACATAGCACGCTGGAAGGTGGCCCCAACATTTTTTAGACTAAACGGGAGCTTTTTATAAGTGAAGGTTCCCCATGGACAGATAACGATAGTCTTGTGTTGATCAGTGGGTAAGATATTGATTTGATTGTACCCAGAGAAGCCGTCCATAAAGGAATAAATCTCACTCCCCACGCATTCATCAATAATTTGATCTATAAAGGGAGTGGGGTAATTTTCCTTGGGACAGGCCCGATTGATGTCTCGGTAATCAACACAGACGCGTATAGTGCCTTGTTTATTATCTACAGGGACAATATTTGAAACCCATTCTGTGAGGGGAATAGGATAGATAAAGCCTACGTTAAGAAGTTTTTCAACTTCTGCCTTAATTGTTGCGGATTTTTGGGGATGCACTGGGCGTAGGCGTTGACGCACTGGTTTCGCACTCAGATAGGTAGGAATCTCGTTCACGACTATGCTGGGATCAATCCCAGGCATCTCTTCATAGGACCACGTGAAAACGTCTCTGAATTCGTGAAAAATGTTTGTATAAACTTGTATCTCTTTAGGAGAACAAGTCACTCCCACATGAATATTCCCGACTATCCCTAGTTTGACAGAGATGTCGATCGGAATGGTTTGAGTGACATTACTCAAGTTTCCCTCTGAAAGGACCTCATGAGTCAAAATTGGTGTTTGAAGAGGCGGAGTGGGAACCTGAGATGTGAAGTTCTCTAGACAATCAGACATTTCCCCCAAGCCAGGCATGAATGAGGAACGATGATGTCCATCGCTCCACGACAGATCTTCAAGAGACATGGTTTCAACAATAGCTTCATCGGAAGGGAAAAATTCTCTTAAAGGGTCATGCAAATCTGCATCGCCAAGCCAAGGGGATTGAGAATATATGTCCAGAGCCATGTTTGAAGGGGCATGTTCGGGAGGAGGATCCGATGTAGCAACGATTTCACAATAATTAATATCAACTGGAGTTAACGGCATCGATTCTCCGAAAGCGGTCACCTGTTCAGGCAAAGGGATGATCCAAGGGTCATCGGACCTAGAGACCATATTAACTTGAACGGTGTGCGGTGGTGGCGTGGGAAAAATACCCATGAGGACAGGGTCCTTGAAGAGATCGGGTCCTACACTATCAGGGGGATTGGGGATATGATCCACGTAAGGAACGTTGTTCTTAGAGGATGAGGTGAAGAGAGACAACTGATCCAAAGTAAGGATTTTTCCCTCATGAGGGAATTTAAGAAGCCAGAAGAGGGTGGATGGCACGCATAGCATAGCATGAGTCCAATTGTGGCCAAGAAGAAGATTGTAGTTAAGCTTGGTGTCAACCACTTCTACTTCTACGTTGACTATCTTCCCTTGTAACATAATCATCAAACTCTCAAGAACACCTAGGGTTTTTGATTCCCGACCATCGAATGCTTCTAAGGCATTGGGAGACGATGTAAGAGCCAGAGAGCCGATGGCCTTCCAGCAGGCGGATGACACAACACAGGTGGAAGAACCTTCATCTACAATGGCCCTATGGATATTGAGGCCATTGATCCCGACTTGTATAACAAGAGCAATCTGTTGTGGAAGTAGGGGGACAAAATTTTCCAGGTCGAAGGTGAGAAGATTAGAATCGGCAAGATCGATTCCACCGATTGTATACAACAGAGCTTTCCGTTGCAATGGGAAACTTTGAAGCACTTCCAATGCAGACATGGTAGAAGGTGCCTGTGCCAAATCCTCAACAATACTGTAGTGCTGAGTGGCACGGGCATTTGGGTTGTAGGAAGATCTTCGCAGAACACTTTTAGAAGGTGGCCTCACAATAGGTTCAGCGCTAGGCTTCTCAATTTCCAAAGGACCAGAGACAGGTGGGGGAGGTGGGCCATCCACAACTTCCATTCCAGCTACCTGGCGTGATCTGACATAATCCTTCGAATGCATAGCGATTGAGATAGGTGCAACACCATTCATCATAAAGACCTAGGACCCAAATGGTACAGATGGTGAAGGCTGCTCAACCATCTGGATCTGCTGAGACGGGAATGGTTCTTTGAGAACTGATAGAGTCCCTTTGGAGCCTTTCAGAATTTGACTAACTTAAGATCGTCGAGGAAAATCTTTGGTATAATGGTCTCCTTCACAGATAAGGTAGGGGTACTTCAGTTTACATTGGGAACCGTCATCAGTACGAGGTTTAGAAGACTCTGGTTTCGGGGCATCGGGTTTGGATTTTCCTTTTCCATTCTTCTTTTGTTTGGAGGCTTTTTCTGTAGGATTAGTCTGTATGGCGTTAACCTCCGCAGTCTTGCCAGAATCTGGAGGGGCGGGAAGAGCGGAATTATTGGAAGAATTGGACTTTTGCTTCCCATTTGAAGATTTTCGAGAATTTTGAGAAACGGAACCAATGACACCATCCACCGCTGGGGTAGGTGGAGCTTTAGAGGTTCCTGGCCGTGGAGCATCAATCAAAATATCATAAAGCGTGCCAGACTGAGAGTACACCAGATCAAGGTACTGGGCATGCGCGATGGCTTGTTCTTCAGTCACACATTCCCCCATAGCAATATCTTGAGCGATTTTATTAACGAAGGAGGTGGTGAACCAATGAGTTAGTAGCTGATCAGGTATATCAAACTTGATCAATCTACGACAACATCGCCACTCATGAATATGATCAGATATGTGGGTGGCTTTATCCTGCTTCAAAGAAGTCAGGAGATGAGTCCTGGCATCGTAACGAACTGGTAACTGGAAGTGAGTTAGAAAAGCCATAGCTAACGTATTGAAGTCTTGAAAGATGCCATAGGGTAATTCTATATACCACTTAGCGGCAGAACCGGTAAGAGTGCGCTGGAAGAGGCGTAGATGAATTGAATCATCCACCCAAGTTTTGGACGAACACCACAGATGGTAGGTCATTACATGAGCTCGGGGGCTTCTCTAGCTTTACCTTCAAACTTAGGACAGTCGCCGGGTACCTTGGTCAGAACTAGAGGCCAATAAGGATTGTGAAGAATCAGATCATTGGTTAATCTAGAAACCTCTGGTAATTCCAAGGTGGCCAAGAATAGTAACTGCAGATTAAAAGGCATAGCAGACCCTCGATAAGGACCTGTACCTGTACTCCACCCTGTTTGAGCATATCCTTGCTCCCATGGGTTCTACCCCGAAGGATTCTGACCATAGGGGGTATAGGCCATATAACCAGTCTAATATGGTTGCTGATAACCAGAGTATGGGGGTTGCTAACCGGGGTATGGACCATGATTATATGTTGGCCCCGTTTGAGCAGTATGTGGATTTGGTTGCTGAGTATAGGTATAGCCTGGTTGTTGAGGATAATAATTAGAACCTTGGGGCGAGTTGTAATTCGGTCGAGATTGACCTTGAGGATAGTAACCGCCTTAGGGTTGAGCGGGTTGCTGATAGGTGGGGCCCTACTAAGCCTGATAAGTAGGGTGCACCGGCTGATTCGGTTGTGGCATCGAATAAATCTACTATTGAGCAGGGTTGACAGGATGTGTAGGCTGGCCTGGTTGGACAGGTTGACCTGGCTGAACGGGTTGCCCTGGTTGAACAGGTTGACCCGGGTGAAAAGGTTGTACAAGTTGTACAGGTTGACCTGGCTGATGTGGGACACTAGGCTGTGCCAGATGGGCCGGTTGGCCTGGTGGTGGAATGGAGTCAGGTTGTTCCTGATAACTGGTTTGACCTGCGACAGGACCATAAGAGGGCCCTGGCTATGCAACATTTGGAACAATAGGATACTGAGGTTGCTGAGGTTGCACCATAGGTTGAGAAGGTTCGAATTGCCCCGAAGGACCATACAACAGCCCCAGTTGGTACCCTGGTTGACCTATGGGTCCTTGAGGTTGCCCTGGTTGGACCACAAGATGAGGCTGCATAGGTTGACCTGAAGGATTGTAGGACTATCCTTGTGGACCGTATAACAACCCTTGCTGCCCTGAAGGTTGGCCTTATAAGGGCTATCCTTGCGGGTCATAAAAATAACCAAACTGGCCCAAAGTTTGGCCCTGAAAGGGTCGTCCTTGTGGGTTGTAAGATTGCCCATCCTGGTTAGATGGAAAACTTTGACCATGAAGATAAGCCTCTGGAGCAGGTAAACGTAAAAGGTTTCCCTGCTCATCGTATTGATATGGAAAAATGTAAACGGGTGTACCATCCTGTGCATAATGCGAAAAATATGGATGGTTGGGATCTTGGGAGGATTTACTGACCTCGGGGTTCGATTGCTATAGAGACAATTGATACTCTTCAGAAGAAATGTTCTCTGGCATAGCAAATGCTATATAAACATCTTCGGGAAGCGACGCAGTCCTTACGGACTGAGTGGTAATGGCGGGTGTAGATGTGGCCACACAGACAGTGGGCCTAACAGGTACTGAAGTGACCTGAGGGGATGACATGATGGGTTTCCTTGGATACATCCCTAATGAAGGAATAATTGGCCTCGTAGAAGGAGTTGATATTCCCATAGAGGCGACAGCAGTCATAATCTGACTTAAGGATCTATACCCCGCTGGAAGTGAAGGACTGAGCGAAGACATGATAGATAACTCAAGGTTGTCTTCTAGGAACAAATAGTAATATTCACCAGACTTGGGGATTTCCTCACTAGGGGAATGGCTGGAAGAGCCCATATTTGAACTTGCCGCTAGATCTTGTAGCAGACGGCGAGGACTAGGAAGAATAATAGCAGCTAGAAAAGGAGAAACCAATGTAAGAGGAGGGAAATGTTCCCCTACTCCAAATCCATACCAAACATTGGATAAGGACCAATTGAACTCAACTAGTCCTCCAAAGGGAAGCTCAGATAGAACCGGTCCCCCATCGGGAAACTCGAAAACGATGGGCTGCGGAGGTTCAACGGAGGACTGAGAGACCTCTGATGAATCCCCTGTGTATGGACTACTAGTAGATGAAACTGAGGGTTCTGCCACTGTGACCGTAATGAAAAAAGGAAGAGATAAAACACAACAAACGGGCTAAAAAATCAAGGCACACAATCAAACGGCCAACAAGCAAACTCTAACAGGGCGTATGATCGCAGGTGATTTATTTTACCACATTGAAACTTAGAAAATTCACTGTTTCATGTTTTAAGAGTCGAGAAATGGATGAAAGGTAACTCTATCTCTTTTAGTTTTGAAACAAGCGTGAAATGACAAGTGCTTGATGATCCTTTCAAATTTAAAGAGTCAGAAAAGATCGAAATGACTATTCTGGTAATCTAGGAAAAGGGTGTACCAGATATCCGTGAACTGCAATAGAAACCTTGGTTTCAAAATGAAAGAGAAATCAACCAAGGACTTGACGTACGTGCAAGAAATCTCCCCGAATGCTGTGTCCAGTGTATCACAGGGATAAGGCAACAGACTCGGCTTCCTACGGATAAAGGATAGTGACCTTGTGGGGTCTCCCTTTATATACACGATGGTACGGGGAGCACAAGTCAGTACTAGTTCTTTCTAAAGCCAAGAGGCGAACGACAGCTACTAGGTTTAACGACGACGTAACACGTCACTAGCCTAGACCTCTAAATATTTCATTAATGTTTCAATGCTGCCTTAAGGTAAATTGAATAAATTTTAGTGTTGATCTTCAATTATGTTTCAATTTCCAGGCCCTATTGAATGTTATGTCTCAAAATATCCTAAATGCACACTACATGCCACAATGTATCATTTCGTTTGATGAATATCTAATTACAGGAAGGTTGAGAGCTTTTACACAATAACAAAGTAATCATAAAAAAATCACTAGTGTCTCTAATGCACGCTAATGAAAACTAAAAGCTTTTCTTTCAAAGTTACAAATCACTAAATCACAGAAAATATCCAATTTACATTAACTAATCCAGAGCAAAAGAGATTTTTTGTATTTTCAATGTTTAAGAGAAAAGTGCACTAAACAAAATGAAAACTAATGAAAAGAACAATTTGAGAAGTGATAGCAAAAGATAAAAGACAAGAAAGTTCACTCAACGCCAAACACACAATCAGACCTCAAATTGACAAAGAAGTCCCTCAAATCAAAGAGAAATCCCAAAGACTCAAATAAACCATGTAATCTAGGCTCAAAACGATACAAAGCGGAATTTGAATGAAGAAGAAGCCAATCACTCAAATAACACAATAAAACAGTGGAAAACCACCAAAAGAATGCAGAGAAGCAATAATTGAATTGACTGATCAAATGAGGACCAAAAACTCCCACGGGAGGCTCGACACACTATAGCACCTAGATGCCCTAGGGCTAGAATGTAAAATCGATAGAAGAGGGAAAAAAACTAGAGGATGAAGGTCACAGTCAGTCAAACAAGGCTTTAGAACACTCAGGCAGTCGAAAAAGTGACACCAAAACCATAGATCAAGCTCAAAAAACCCAAAAAGAAGCAAACCCTAGCACCTTATAGGCTTGGCGTGACAGTCAGGTTGCAACTAGTGCCAGAATAGGATTGGCGCGGGTGATAAACTGGCAACATGCACCAGCTAGTGTGACTGTCAGGGAAAAAACCGTACCAGTCGAGTTTACTAATGGAAAAATGAAAAAGAGCAATCAAGAATAAGATCAGGGATGGTGAGGCTAAACAAAAGTTTAACACTAAAAAAGAGCGAACCATAACAGTTGATCAACCAGGAAAAGACCAAAATCAACCGAAAAGACAAGACAAACTCCAATCAATGTCTCCCCAGTGGAGTTGCCTATTTTTTGGAGAGGTAAATCCCCTCTGTGGATATAGGTGATCCCCACTATCCCAGATTGGGTCTAGCAACAACCGAGTCACGCTAAGACGCAAGTTCCTAATTGCAAAAGACCAAGATGTGACAAGAGGCCTACCTTAAGTACCACGCTGTCATTGTTTGTGGAGAAGATGGTGCTTCTGTCCCTTGCTTTGGTAGATCACAATTCTCCCGCTCGATGCGATCGAACACCTGCACGTACAAGAAGAAATGAAAAAAAAACAAGCGTAAAACCTAATACATGCAATTATGTATCAGTCAGAGAAGATACAACTCATAACATAAAACATGAACATCTGAGTGGAACCATAATCGAAGTCATTTATTATTAATCAAAAAAAAGAAAGATACAACTTGAGCTCTGACATTGGATCTTCCTTCGGTAGGTCGACAGAGGAGTACGTTTCGGTAAAGCTCGTCGGGAAAAGGACAAGTCTCTCTCTCTTCGGCTGTCTGATGATACTATCCTTACAATTGATTCAGCTCTATTCAGGCTAGCTTGCAAAGGAAAAATGACAAGCTTATATAGATGGTGGAAGGGGATTTGGGATCCCTACAATGGTGGGATTAGCCCTATCCTCAAGGAAGCTTCCATGATAGGTGGAAAACCACTTCCCCTACATGGAGATCCAAAGCCAAACCTCCCAACTCATTTTAGAGACTTGTTCAGGAGTTGGTTGGAATCAAACTTCTGCCATTTATTTTTAAAAGACACTCCTTATTAAGCCTGGTGCAGGTGATACACTGGGAAAGAGTTCCAGTTGGCATGCCCTCTTTGGTGAATTTCCCCCATTGGTGCGAGGGCTAAACTGGCTAGTCACACCAAGGCTAAAAAGGCTATTTTTAGGGCTTTTCACAGGAAATTGTCTTTAGGGGAATGATTGTCCTTGTCAAGGGGCATGCCATGAAAGTGGTTTCAGGTCATGTCACTGCTCACAGGTCATGGAATAAGCCTTCCAATGTGCGGGATGGGGGATTGTAGGGACGGTGACAAATTACTGTGTAACAGTACTGAAGGCAGAAACTAGATAGAGGGTGAAATCACGATGGTAATTCGGAGGGCGAAATAGCGGAGCGTTGAAAAGAAACATCTTAAGTCTATCGAAAGAATATTGAGAAATCTCATCCCAATAGAAAGGGTCGTCCTGCTTTAAAATCTGTGTAAATCCTTTGTCTACTTCGGCGTAGTTTGGGATGAAACGACCTAAGAAATTGGATTTCCCTTGGGGACTTTGGAGCTGATGTAATGAGGATGGGGAGGGGAGATTGACAATAGCCTCAACCTTAAGAGGGTCAAGGAAAATTCCATCTTCAGATACGATAAACCCTAAGAGTCTGCCAGAGTCGATGCAGAAGACGCATTTATGCGGATTGACCCTAATGTTGTAGCATCTACAACGAAGAAAGATTTGACAAAGATGTTCTGGGTGGTCTTTCCGCGTAGCTAAATGAGTCGAAAGGTCATCCAGGTATGGTTGGACAATATGTCGAATATCATGAAAAGCATAGGACATTGTGCGTTGGAATGTGGCCCCATCATTCTTCAAGCCGAAGGGGAGTTTCTTATATGCGAACGTTCCCCATGGACAAATAAAAGAGGTCTTGTGTTGATCCGACGAGAAAATTTTAATCTAGTTATAGCCATAAAAACTGTCCATAAGGGAGAAAATTTCACTCCCCGCACAATTTTCAATGATCTGATCGATAAACAGGGTGGGATAGTTATCCTTAGGACATGCCTGATTGATATCACAATAATCAACACAAACACGAATGGCGCCCTTCTTCTTATCCACAGGAACAATATTAGAAACCCATTTAGTCAGGGGAATTGGATAAATGAAACCCACTTTAAGAAGTTTCTCAACTTCAGCTTTGATAGTGACGAATTTTTGAGGATGCACGGGACGAAGACGCTGGAAAACAGGCTTCACACCTGGGTAGGTGGGAATCTCATGCACCAGAATATTGGGGTTGATTCTAGGAATTTCTTCGTAAGGCCAGGCGAAAACATCGCGGAATTCACGAAAGAGACTAGTGTACACTTGGAATTCCTCAGAAGAGAAAGTGACTCCCACATGGATGTTCTCGACGATCCCCAGTTTGACGGAAATGTCGATAGGCATCGTTTGAGTAATGTTACCCAAGTTACCCTCCAAAAAGACTTCATGAGTCAAAATGGGTGTCTGAAGTTGTGAAAAGGGAACCTAAGATGCGAAGTGCTCAAGACAGTTAGACATGGCCCTAAGGCACGGCATGAACGAGGAAAGATGATGCCCATCGCTCCATGGTAGATCCTCAAGAGACATGGTTTCCATGATAGCCTCGTTAGATGGAAACACTTCTTTCAAAGGATCGGGTGAATTTGCATCGCCGAGCCAGTGGGATTGAGAATACATGTCGAGAGACATGCTCAAAGGAGCAGCTTCAGGAGAGGGAGAATCAGATGCAGCTGCAAGCTCACAATAATTGATCTCGATTGGACTAAGCGGCATCGAATCTCCAAATGAATCAACCTATTCAGGTGAAGGGATGATCCAAGGGTCATCTGATCGAGATACCATATTGACTTAAACGGTATTCAGTGGTGGAAGGGGAAAAATAGCCATGAGAGTAGGATCCTTGAAAAGACCTGGCCCTATATTGTTAGGGGGATTAGAAATTTGTTCTCGGAAGATGAGGTAAAGAATGACAACTGATCAACAGTAATAATTTTTCCCTCATGTGGAAACTTCAGAAGTCAAAAGAGGGTGGATGGAACGCACAGTATAGCGTGAGTCCAACTGCGAATGAGTAGAAGATTGTAGTTGAGTTTGACATCAACGACTTCTACTTCAACGTTGACTATCTTTCCTTGCAATGTAATCGAAAAGCTAGCAAGAACACACAAGAGTTTTGTTTCCCTTCCATCGAATTCCTCAAGGGAATTGGGAGACGAATTGAGAGTTGGAGAGCCAATAGCCTTCCAGCAAGCAGATGACATGAAGCAGGTAGATGCACCTTCGTCCATTATGACTCTATGGATGTCGAGACCAGTGATACCGACTTGTATAACAAGTGCAATCTGGTGTGGAAGTTGGGGGATGAAATTTTCTAAATTGAAGGAGAGAAGGCTGGAATCAGCAGGGTCAATCCCGCCGATCAAAAATAATAACGCTTTCCATTGACGCGGACAACTCTGGAGCAATTCTAACGCGGACATCGCGGAAGGTGCCTCTGCCAAATTTTCAACAATACTGTAATGTTGAGTGGCACGGGCGTTAGAATTATAAGAAGATTTCTGGAGAACACCTTTAGAAGGTGGCCATATAATGGGTTCAGCACTGGGCCTTTCAATTTCAAGAGGACCAAAGGTAGGTGGGGGAGGAGGACCATCAATGACCTTTTTCTCAGCTGCCTGGCGTGATCCGGCATAATCCTTCGACCGAGTAGTGATGGAAATGGGTGTAGAACCGTTCATCATGAAAACTTGAGAGCCAAATGACATAGATGGCGGAGGTTTCTCGACCATCTAGGTCTGCTGAGATGGGAATGGTTCTTTAAGGACCGTCGGAGTTCACTTAGTGCTTTTGAGTAGTTGACTAACCTCGGATCGTCTTGGACAATCCTTAGTGTAGTGGTCCTCATCACAAATCAGATAGGGATACTTCAACTTTCGCTGTGAACCATCATCAACACGAGGTTTAGACGATTCTAGTTTTGGGGCATCGGATTTGGCCCTGCCTTTGCTCTTCTTTTTCCCTTTGGAAGTCTTAACCGCAGGATTCGCCTGAACGACGTTGAACTCTTCAGTTTTACCAGAATTTGGGCTAGCTTGAGGAGAATAATTATTGGAAGAATTGGATTTTTGCTTCCCATTGGAAGACTTACATGAAGTCTGAGATACAAAACCAATAACGCCGTCGTCTGATGGGTTAGCTAGAACTTTAGAGATCCCAGGACGTGGAGCTTCAGTCAAGATGTCATACAAAATGCCTGATTGAGCATACACTAAATCAAGGTACTCGGCACTAGCAATGGCTTGTTCCTCGGTTACACATGCCCCGATGGCGATGTCTTTCGCAATCTGATTGACAAAAGAGGTACTGAACCAATGAGTAAGAAGTTGATCAGAAATTTCAAACTTGATCAAACGACGACGCCGTCTCCATTCATGAATGTGGTCCGAGATATGGGTAGCTCGGTCCTGTTTCAAGGATGTGAGGAGATGCATACCGGCTTCATAACAAACCGATAACTGGAAATGTGTAAGGAATTCCATAGAAAGAGTATTGAAATCTTGAAATATGCCATAAGGAAGTTCGATATACCACTTAGTAGCAGCTCCGGTAAGAGTGCGCTAGAAGAGACAAAGTTGAACAAAATCATCCACCCAAGAATTAGAAGAACATCATAAATTGTATGTCATGACGTGAGCTTGGGGGTCCTCTCTAGACTTTCCCTCAAACTTGGGACAATCACCAGGAACCTTCGTTGGAGCCGGAGGCCAAAAGGGATTATGAAGAATGGGATCATTTGTCAATTTGGACACATCCGGTAACACCAATGTAGCGAGAAAAGGTAATTGAGGGTTAAAAGGTATAGCAGTTCCTCGATAAGGACCCATACCAATACTCCATCCTGGTTGAGTGTAACCTGCCCCCATTGGTTCTGGCCTGGAGTATTCTGACCATAAGGGGTATAATTGGATAATTTGGTTGATATGGCGACTAAGGACCAGGATACGGGGGTTGAAAATCGGGATACTGATTCTGAGTATACGAGGGTCCTGATTGAGAAAGATAAGGATTCTGTTGCGGAGTATAAGTATAGCCTGGCGGTTGAGGGTGATAAGTAGGACCTTGAGATGGGTTGTAAACCGATCAATATTTACCTTGAGGAAAACAACTACCTTGGGGTCGAACATGCTGTTGATAAGTGGGGCCCTGCTGAGCTGGATACGTCGGGCGCAGCGGTTGATTTGGATGCGGCATAGAGTAGAGCGGCAGCTGAGCAGGGTAAATAGGCTGTGCAGGTTGGCCCGGCTGATCAGGTTGACCTGACTGATGAGGGCCACCAGGTTGTCCTAGTTGAGTGGGTTGGCTTGATGGCTATGGTGGGCCAGGTTGTGCCTGACAAATAGGTTGACCTGGAGCAGGACCATAAGATGGCCCTGGCTGTGCAACATTTGGACTAATCTGAAGATGAGGCTATTGAGGTTGCACCAAAGGTTGATATGGATGAATTTTCCCCCCAGAATCGTATGAAGTTTTGAGTTGATATACTGGCTGCCTAGCTGGTCCTTGAGGTTTCCCTGGTTGGATCACAGGCTAGGCTGGTAAAGCTTGACCTTGAGCATTTTAAGGCTGCCCTTGTGGCCATAAAAAAATCCTTGCTAGACTGAAGGTTGTCCCTATAAGGGTTGCCCTTGTGGGTCGTACGCATACCCTTGCTGCACCAAAGGTTGTCCCTGAAAGGGTTGTCCTTGTGGGTCATGAGCATACCCCTGCTAAACTGAAGGTTGTCCCTAAAAGGGTTGTCCTTGTTGGTTAGAGGGTTGCATAGGCAAGGTAGGTATAACACCGGGGAGAAACTGATAAGCCTTAGGATCAGGCAAGTAGATGGGGTTGCCTTGCTCATCATACAAAAACATAAGTGAATAAATCAGGGTACCGTTCGCTCCATAATGAGAAAAATAAGACCTATAAGGATCTCGAGGGGATTGATAAGTTTGGGAGTTCTGCTGCTGAACAGTTAGCCGATACTCCTCAAATGAAAGGCCGTCAGGGATTGCCATGGAAATCAAGGTTTCTACTGAAGTTGAAACTCCTGAAGACTATGTAGTAACAACTGGTGCCGAAGCAGCCACACAGACAGTGGGCCTAGTGGGAACAGACATGACAAAAGGCGTCGACGACGAGACAAGTGTTGTCGGTGACATGCCTAAGGATGGAAGAACTGGACCCCTTGACAGAGTCGATGTTGCCATGGAGGCAATACCGGCCATGTTCTGACCCAAAGACCTATATCCAGCTGGAAGCGACAACGATGGTGAAGATTGAGTAGGCTCTTGTTGGATGTCTTCCGGGAAGAGTTGGTATTGTTCATCAAAAACTGGAATACCCTCACTACCATTAGGACCAGATGAATCCATGTCTAAATCTACCGTAAGATCTTGCAAAAGAGTATGGGGGCTAGGAGGTATGATAGCAGCCAAAAACGATGATCTCGATGTAAGAGGGGGAAAATTTTCCCCAACCCCAAATCCAAACCAAGCGTTTGAAAGAGGCCAATGGAACTCAAATGGTTCTCCAAAGGGATACTCTGATGGGATAACAGGATGTTGAAGCTCAGTAGACCTAGAGATCTGAGAAGTTTCAAATGAATCGTCTGAGAAAGGACTGCCAGTAGACGAAACTGATGGTTCCACCACTGTGACTGTAGTACACTAGAAAAGGGGAAAAGATCAAAAATGAAGACTCTTGGATCAAAACAAAGGAAAACAAATACAGGCCAAGTAAACAATCTTTAATGGGCGTGTAATCGTAGGTAGTTTATTTTACCACATTGAAACCAAAATTTTGTTGTTTCATGTTTTAAGAGTCAAGAAACAGTCAAAGATGACTCTACTCTCTTTCAGTTTTAAGCGAGCGTGAAAGGAAAAGTGCTCGATGATATTTTCAGTTTATGGAGTCAGTAAAGATCGAAAATGACTGCCCAGGTAGTCTAGGTAAAAGGGTATACCAGGTTCCCATGAACTGCCATATACACCTTGGTTATAAAATGAAAGAAGAATCAACCAAGGACTTGATGTGCAGGTAGTCTCCCTGAATGCTATGTTCGGTGTATCACGGTTACAAGGTGGCAGACTCAGTTTCCTACAGATAAAAGGATTGCAACCTATAGGGGTCTCCCTTTATATACTCAATGGTATGGGGAGCACAAGTCCGTACTAGTGCTGTATGAAGCCAGATGGTGAGCGATAGCTGCTATGTTTTAAGACGCCGGATCATGTCTCTAACTTAGACCACTAAATTTTTCGTTAAGTTTCAATGTTGCCTTAGGTTAATTGAATAAATTTTAAGTTGATCTTGTATTTATGTTTCAATTCCAAGGTCCTACTGAATTTTAGATCTCATAGATTCCTAAACGCAAGCTACATGCCATAACATACCATTTCGTTCAATGAAGAGATATCTACGAGAAGGTTAGGAATTTCAAGCGATAGCAAATAATGAGAACTCATAGAAGTATTCACTACAGAACTTGATGCAAGCTAATGAGAATGAAAAATATTTCCTAGAATGTTGAATGCTAGTTATGCAGAATATTTTCCAATTCTATGATGCAAACAAAAAATGCAAGCACAAAATATAATTTTTATTTTTCAATGTAATAGAGCAAACATTGCACTAAATAACATGAAAAATGAATCTTCACAGTAGTTCGAGAATGCTAATGCAAGAGTCAAAATGAAACAATTCAATCAACTCACAAGCAAACAAAACAAAGACTCAAACCAATGTCACAATCTCTCAAATTGAAGAAATATGTGAAAACGGACCCATACAAGAAATGTGAGCTATGCTTGGAGTGACAAGAAGAAAAATTAAATCAAAGAGACAAGACTCACTCAAGACTCATTTCACCAAAATCAACCACTCAAAACAGATCTAGGGAGCTGAATGCAATCAAACAAATAACGAAGGTGACCGCGAAACAAGAGACCCAAATTCCTATAGGAGGCTCAGCATGTCAAAGCACTAGAAAGCACTAAAGCCATGATGCTGAAAGAAATGGAAAAACAACCGAAGGAAGAAGGCTAAACACAGTCACAAACAAACCCAAAGCATTCAAATCAAGTCAAGAAAACACCCAAAGACACCAGGATGGAACAAAAACTCCAAAACAAGGGAAACCCTAGCACCTATAGGAATTTGCGCGAATATCTGGTTGTAATACGCGCCAGACAGGGGATGGCGCAGGTGATAAACTGGAAACTCGCACTAGTGGGTGCGAATGTCAGGCTAGAAATCGCGCCAATGAAGCCAACCTTGAAAAGATGAAAATTTGGAAAAATAGAGGTCAAAATTGATCCTCTAGGGCTGAACAGGGGCCTAAAACTCAGCAAAAAAATCTAGAAAAAGCAAGCTAAGCAAGAAAAGACCAAGAAGAAGATATAATAGATGAAAAACAAACTCGCACTGATCCCCAGTGGAGTCACTAATTTGTTGGTGAGGTAAATCCCCTCTGTGGACAGAGGCGATCCCACTAGCCCTAGAGTGGGTCTAGCCACAAATGAGACACACTATGACATCAATTCCTAGTTAAGAATGGACAAATACTTGGTAGATCACTTACCATAGGTCCTGCGATGTTGTGTTGTCCGGAAGAATGGCTGCCTCCCGCTCCTAATTCGACAGATCACAATCCGCTCGTTCTAATGCCCGGATACCTGCACATACACAAGAAAAAAAGACAATACACAACATAATATTCCGCATTCCTAACTATCATTCAATCGAAGAAGACTAAATCACATGCATTAAATAAACATAACACAGAGATGGAATCAATATCATAGTCAAGTATATTAAATTAAAGAAGGAAGAGTACAACCAGGTTTCGACGTTGCGATCTCCTCCAGCAAGGTTCCAGTGGAGCACATCTCAAAAAGCTCGTCGGGAATTCAGACAGGGCTCTCTCTACGGGATCCTCCTTGGTTCAACCTTCTCTATAGCGATTACTTAGCTATAATATCTCTTCTCCAAGTTTAGCTTCTTGGCTATATGTTCAGCTAGCTTTTGTAAAGGGAGAAGGCCTGTTTATATAGAGGGAGAAGGAGAGGTTAGGATCCCTGTAATCGTGGGCGGAGTCCTATCCTCTAAGAATGTTCCATCAACCATTTCCTAAAGGAAGAGATCCGCGGTTTATCGAGTTTAACCACTTCCAATGAGTCATTCCTGAGGTGGTTAAAGGAAACTTCCGCCTCCAATTTGTTAAAAAAAAATCCAAAAAAGGCTGGTGTGGGCTCAACACAGGGACAGAGCGCCAGCTGGCGTGGCCTCTAGTGCAAATTTTCCCATTGGTGCAAGGGGTGAACTGGGTACCCACGCCAATGCCAAGACATAGGTTTTTGAATGCTTTCTAAGGAAATGTTCAACAAGAAGAATCATGTCCTTATGCAGAAGGATGAAAATAATGTATTTGCAGAGTTTGACACTGCTCACAGGTCACGAGAAAGACCCTCCAACATGCAGGATGAGGGATTGCAGGGACGGTGACAAAATTCTGTGTAACACCTTGGAAGTCCAAGTGCCTTTTGAATCTCCATAGTTGAGACTCATACTCCTCAAGATAGTCACTCAAGGTCTCCTCCCTTGGTGCATATTCTTCCTCCATCCTTCTTGCAGTGAATGTGGGCAATAAATTGCACTGTGGATCTACATGTGTGGTTGAATGTCCACACCCATCATGTGAATACCTAGGGCTTGCTTCACTTTCAAACCCTCTTGAAGTTTTTATACACCTCTCCCCTTTCATCTCCTTGACATCTTCTTTGATATTCTTCATAGTTTGGAAAAGAAGCTCAGAGATTCTCTCTTCCTTCATTTATCCAAATAATGGATTCATGCCTTTGTTTCTTCTATACAAATTCTCTTTTTTGTGAGAATAAGCTTCTCCTTGTAATGGCATAATGTCTTGAATGCACAAGCTGAGCCAAGATTATGCTCTGATACCACTGTAATATTCCAAATTGGAAATAGCAGCAATATAAGACATAATAATGTAAAACACAGTAAATTTGATCATGACATGAGAGGGATAAATATGCAGCCATCATTTTATAAATATATCAGCAACAATATACAAAAAATATCATGAGGGACAATCCACTCAAGCAATAAGAACAAGCCTCCAATGATTAGAACAATCAACACATAAGCACACCATAACATTTTTAGGTGAAACCAAACCTGGGAGAAACCCACCATCATAGTAATATTTGTCTTCTTTCTTATTATAAAGAAAATACTTTTCATATTGTACTAGAATATACTCTTTCCCGTATGTAGGCTCCTACTTGTTGGAGGCTACCACTTTATATTTTCTCCAGCTTTGACTAGAAAGAAGCTATGACTCCTTGATCAATTTTTTTGACTCATACCAGAAGGAAAATACCACTCCCTTACTGAAGGATCCAACCCTCAGCACCTATGTGGACCATGTTTCATAATCTTTCATAATGGATCCACCTGACTCAACCAAAAACCAAAAAATTGTATGCCATGTTTCATCCAATTTTCAAACTGGACCCACAACAATATGCTCAATCTGAATAATTGAAAACAAAGATACCAATGACCTTTCTAAAGAAAATCATTGATCGATCTCTCATTAATACCAAATCAAATTATTTTCTCATCAACTAAACCATTTACCTTGTTCATCAAGTGCCAAATCTCAAATCAATCATCAACATAATTATCCCTCATTATCCAATCACTAACACAGTGCAACCATAACTCAAAGCATGTCCTTAAATCATCTCATTTACTCATCAATACATCAATAAATTCAACTCTCAAAAATATCAAAACCATATTTGATTATAGAACATAAAAAGATCTACCATTCAATATGTAACATCATTTTATTTACATAATACCAATAGTATCAAATAAAACACATCATAACACCATCACACATTCATAACAATAAAAACCATACAATTCTCTGGCATACCATGCTTATGAACCAACAATAAATCCTCTCTTAACTATCAAACATGCGTAAATTACTCATAAAATTTCCATTTACTCAATGCATACTGATCTCAATATGCAAAACAACCATGTTAATAACAAACATCTATTTTAAAGCTCTGTTACATAGGTCTCTGCTAATTTTTGCATACATCATTCAAATCATTTCTAGCATATTCATTAAATGTTCTCATAACTTGATCATCAAGAATACTAGTTCATTAATCAAATAGGGGAAAATACAACATACGATATAATAAATTAAGGAGCTTATATATCACTGAAGCATACGCACTGTGTTCAAATTCAAACCAAACAATCTAGATATGCATTGACATATACCATAAGAAAATTTAGCAATATGTAAACATATCCACAACTCTTCAATAATCAATACACACAACTACCTCAATGTAGTGTCAACAATAGACAACCCCGAAGACAAAATACTAACAACAACATTACTCACATATGATCTGTGAGGCTCTATCCTCTACCCTACATACAACCTCTATCATTAAAAAAACCATCTATGAATACAAACTATTATCTATGCAAAAAGGGATTGAAAATCCATTGCAAAAACCTTTGTCACAATACTCTATGCAAGCTATGAATAATCAAGAAAAATTAGCTATAGGATCTCCACAAACTTAATACAAGTCACACACATTTGTCACAGTAGCTCAAGTCAATTAGATCAATGAATAAATAAATAAAATAAAGACTTTGATTTGCATTTCCATACTATGCATAGTTAGGGATTTGTATAAACTAACCTCTGTAATTATTTAGATACCATAAATGCAACCTCCTTCATTTGCATCATAAAATGAATCAACTAGGTCAAACAAAACTCTACAATTCATAAATCAGAAGACACATTCTATGTCTCATACAACGTCCCTTCTCTTTGCATTCTCACAATCACACCTGTAACAAAAAAATGATGTTAAACCCTTCAAATATTAATAAAACCAATATAAATTCAATTAATAAGCCAAGTTTTTAAGATATAATTCATATATTCTTTAGATCTATCATTGAGGGATAAATCTGAGCCTCCTTCTGCACCCTAGTGCACACCTATTCGAAACAAGAGACAAGCAACTCAAAATGTAAACAGAACCAATCCATCTCCTTCTCATTTTATAACCTTTTCCCATTGTCAACTAAATCCAATATTTTTGTTCATAGGAAACTTTGAAAGGATCAAATTGACCTTCCAAAAGATTACCTTGGGAAAAAACTATGGTTTATTCCCAAGTTTTCCTTTTTCTATGCTTATAGGAATTAACACACCTCTCCCCTTTCAGAAGTGAATTATAACGCATGTCTTGTACACAAAACCTATGTTACCATAGGTTTTAATTCTCCTCTAGAAGGAGAAACTTGCGTTAGCCTGTCTCGAAGCCCTGAAATAAGTGAAAACACAATCAAACTTTGCTCAAACTATCTCCAACTTCTAACATTCCTTCTCCAACACCTATAGGTCATATCAAGATTTGATAAGGCTTCAATAAAACTTCAAAAAACCCAGTAAACCTTATCCAATCAACCACTTATGTCTCTTTACTTGTATTCATCTGTAATAAACTCCAATCCTTTTCCATCCTTCTTCAGATGATCCAGACATTGTTCATGATTTTGCAACTCATATGCAATCACCAAGATACCTGCAATACTTTTCCAATTAAGAGGAGACATCCTCCATCCATAACCAAAATAGTTACATCAATTCTACATGATCCCAACTATGAAATAATGTGACACAACCATAATGACATGATGTTACAAAAGAGTGAAAAAACCATGATATAATGGACAATTTGACATTCACATTGACATCAAGTACAACACATTAGCCATAATTTCAATAAGGATGCCCAAGAGTAGCATTTTAGATAAATACATAAGTTTTCTTAATGATTTTTGGACTAGATTGTAGGAGAATCTGGAAACAAAGTTTAAGAGGTATACAACATTACATCCATATATACATATGGGACAACAAAAGTCCACGCTTCACTTGTAAGTCCCCATTTGAAAGTTGTTTTGGAAATCTGCCACCTTCTCCTTTGGATATTACATATGGGAAGCTAGGAGGAGTGAGGTAGGATCTTACAAGGGATGCCTTAAGGGAAGAAAATTTTGTTGAGAATATTAGGAAAATTTACCTACAAGTACCAAATACATTGTACAAGTCACAAGGAAAATACAAGGCTAGGAATGATCATCATAGAACAAAGAAGTCCTTCAAGGTGGGAGATAGAGAATGGTTATAGTTGAACAAGGAGAAAATACATGATTCTGGTAAAAAATCAAGGGTTTGTGACATGGTCCCTTGAGATACTAGAAAAGGTGGGAGATAACATTTATATACTTATTTTACCCCCAAGCATGTGCATTTACTCAGTGGTGAATGTAGTGAATCCAAAACTCTAGGAGCCTTCAATGGTAGATTAGGAAGAGGAACATGTCTTATGTTCTTTAAAGGATTTGGGACTATATTCTTAGGTAGATTTGAAAAAGGATAAAATTTGCATAATATGCCTAGAATTAAAAGATATCAATAGCATGACCTTTGGGATATTGGGTTGAAAGGACAACTTCTAGGAAAATCTAAATGGTACACCTAAGAGAAGGTGGAAGAAATTTTTTCTCAAATATTTTTGGGACCAAAATCCTTTAAAAATGGGGAGTTGTGATCCTTATTATATAATTATATTATTTATTATCCATATTTGTACTTTTAAAGTGGAAAAAGTATAGGAATTATCTCAAAATACCATTTTTACCAATGGGACCTAGTTTGTAAAATTGGGGTTTGAAACCTTTCGAAAGTAGTTTGAGGCATAAAATAATGATTTTTTGGGGGTAAAAATTTTCTTCCTAAGTTTGGAACCTTTTTTTATTATTCTACACATATATACCTTTCCAACGACACAAGAATCACCTCAATCAGAGTTCACATGCAAAAGTTATGCCACTCAAAAGTTGACCTTTTCGTTTTCACCACCATAATTCAAGAGGATTCCATGTTAAGCTCTATCACTCATGAAAATGGGTCTTTAAATGTGATCATGATGAATAAAATTCTATAATATTCCATATTTTTACTCTATTTAAGAGTTGAAAGGGTCAAACTTAACCACTAGTAGACTATTTGGTTGTGCTATAATTGAGCCACTAGGAAGAAAAGGGGTTCCATTCTATTGGAGTGCATTTTGTTCCATAAATGAGTAGGGTAGTTGATACTAGATAGGGAGAGAGAACACAAATATAATTTTTTCACTATAACATACCATGAGCCACATGCCTCACATCTTTGTACTTGCACCCATTTTCCATTCAAAGAAAGAGAGCAGAGTGGCCTCACCTTCCAGTTGGGTTTCTCTTGAAAGGGTTTCATAGGTTACATATTGTGTTAATTTGTGGCTTGTGAGTTTTTTTTAACCATTATCTATATTTTTATAATTATAATTTTCATGCATACACAATTAATAATAGTTTTCAAATCTAGAAATCGAAGGAGAAATAAATCCTCATAATGTAGATCTTTTATTTTCATATATGTTTTTGTAGATATGTTGTGATGAATTTTCCAAAAGTAAATCCACACTAGTTTATGGATCAATAGGTTTGTAAAAGGCAGCACTAGTGAGCCTCTACAATGATCCAGGCGGATATTTATGGCCACCTGCCTATTCCACTTGGACCCCCACCATTATTTCTTACAATTTCCTTAATTGTAGCACAATTTACTATTTTGGTAGTTTTTTCGGGCCTTGAACTTCTCGAGCTGTTTCGAGGCCTCAAACATGGTTTTTTTGGATAATGGGAAAAATTAATTGAAATTTCTAGTCCTCAGGTATATTTTTCTAACAAGTTATAGTACGCGTCAAACAAATATCATATGCCAAAGTTATGACCCCGAGAAGTTGATGTACCAATTTACCCCAACGAGGCCCACAAACTTTTTGCACTTCATCTCCTAGGGTTAATTTTTGGATGTTTATGGTTTTCCATTGTTTCTAAATAATAAATAGGCCTTAGAGCCTAGTTGTAACATAGTTCAGAGGGCATGTAGCCACCACATCACTTGTTAGAGATAAGCTACCATCGCATGAACTATTTTATTTCCATTATGCATGTAACAATTTGTAGCACTCTATTATTAATGAATTAAATTTTTGCTTTTGTTGTAGCTCTATGTTTCTGTTTATGTATACATTTCATTTTTTTGATGCATAAATCCATATTAGTGGTATTAGAGCATTCTTCTCTTTCTTTTTTTTTCTGTGAATGTCCCCAACGAGGTCGAGGTATAAGGAGTTGGGACTTGAATTGGTTGAACCCTTGCAAGATCATCCATGCTGACATCGACGATCGTCCATGGGGGAAGATAAAAAAGACAAGAGAGCAATATATCCTATCAAACTATTTCTCAAGGAAGAACTTGAGATATAAAGGAACGATAATATGGAAAAAATTTCCCAGATCCTTCGGTGGATTCCAATAGGCGACACATCTTCATCCAATAGTCACTTTGAAGGTGCCGCCCCCTTCATGATATTATTTAACATTGACATCCCTATATTTTAAGGTCAAATAGATGCATATGTCATAGATAAATGGTAAAATCTACTAGAAGGATATTTTTCGCTTCATGATTTTTCCGATAAGGGAAATATTAATTTTGTGCTCTTCAAATCCCCCCCTCACCATGTCAAGTACTAGTGGGAAACCTATTGCGAGAAGAAGGGCGAGAGGGAACCCTCACTATTATCAGCCGCACCCACTTAGAATTACTTTCAAGATGCTATCAAGGAACAATATTACCCTATCATGAGCTATCAAGTTAAGTACATAAAATGGACCACACTGCAGTAGGGAAGGGACCAAGATGTGCCAAAGCTCACAAATATTTTTCATACCCTTTGCACAAAGGTGCGTATTAAAGATTATGAGTGGAATCTGGTACTCAAGTATCATGACTATCTACAAAAATACATCTAGGATGAAATGGAGTTCTTGGAAATTTCCTTTCTCGGTGCCACATACTATTACATTGTGAAGATAAATAGAAAATTTAAACAAAATAAGCGAGACTTTGGATCTATGAATCCAAAGCAAGGAAAAAGTGCCACCAAACCACATAATAAAGGAAAAATCCAAGGTGGGGTGACCCAAGACAACCCATCAAAGACACAAGAAAATAATAATACCACTAAAATGAAGAAGGGCATAGGTAAGTGGTGTGAGTTCCATAAGAGCCCCACTCACAACACAAGTGAGTGCTGTGCCAAGAAATCAGTAGTGGCCAGGCTGAAGGCTTCAGATTCAGATGCATGTTCTGACTTTGAGTCAGAATCAGAAAAGGGGAATAAAAAATGGAAGAAAATTATTGATGCAGAGCCCATCACCACCATTTCCACCACCAAGGTCCATAATATTGAGCCCGAAGACCCAAATGAAGGGGAGAGTCTCTTCCACTCACAAATGTGGGTGAAGGGGTCACCATTGTAGTTCATTATCGATAATGGGAGGCAGAAGAACCTCATATTTGCAGAAGTCATTAAGCATTTGGGCTTGCCAACCGCACCACACCCATATCCATACACCATCGGGTGGCTCCACCAAGGATGATATATTCACATTAGCCAACAATTTTTCCTTCACTACAACATCAAACCCTTGCCATATGAAGTACTATGTGACGTTGCTCCTCTTGAATTTTGTGATGTATTATTAGGCCAACCATACTTTTGGAATCATTATGTCATGTATGACTCTAAGCCTCACATTATTATTATTAATTTTGAAAATAAGTTATATAGGATATCGAAGGTAGCCCCTCTTACCACCATATCTTTGATCTCTATTAAGAAATGTAGTAAGATCATCTACCCGACCAGGAGATTTGTTTTCTTTTCGATTCAATCTCAAAGTAAGGGGAAGATCATGGTCACATCCATGGCCCTTGGGAAGGGTTCCTACATGCAGCAGAAGCGTGTGGATAAGGTCGTGGAGGAACATAGGGGCATATTCTCCTCACCCACATGGGTACCCTTTCACTGTCAGGTCAAGCATTCGATCAATATGACTGCTGCATCACCTCTACCCAATGGGTCGATGTACTATCTCTCCATTTTGTAAAATGAAGAGCTCAAGTGGTAGATCTAGGATTTGCTGCAGAAAGGGCACATTTGACCAAGTTCCTCACCTTTTGGGAGCCTAATTATACTCATCAAGAAGAAGGATGGGACCTCAAGGCTCTGTATTGATTATCAGGTACTAGAAAAAATCGCTGTCAGGAATAGGTATCCAATCCCAAATATTTATGACCTTCTAGAATAGCTCAAGGGGGGAAAGTATTTTAGTGTTATCGGTTTGAAGTTTTGTTATCACCAAGTTCCAATAGATCCCACATATGTATGGAAGAATGCCTTCAAATCCAAGGAAGGCCTTTTTGAATGGTTGTTCATGCCTTTCATGTTGAAAAATTCCCCTACAACTTTTATGAGGCCGATGGATGACATATTTTGGCCCTTCACCAACTCGTTCATAGTTGTTTGTTTGGACGACATCCTCATCTTCAACAAGAGTTGGGAAGAGCTCTTGCAACACATTCAGTAAGTCCTTCAAACCTTTTGGCAACACAAACTATGTGCCAAATTGGAGAAATGCAACTTTGGCATTAGCCAAGTCCAATATCTGGGTTACATCATTGATGAGAAACATGTGCATGTGGATTTGGCTAAGATCCAAGTAATTCAAGATTGGTTATCCTTGACCAATCTAACAAATATTCACAACTTTTTTGGGCCTTACCAAGTTTTATTGAAGGTTTGTGTTTGGATTCTCCCATATCACTTGGCCTTTAATTCAAGTTATAACGATAGAGTGAAAGACATTTTTTCTTTGTATGAGTTACAATAGAAGGTGTTTATTGAGTTGAAGCACTGCCTATGCTCTGCATCTGTGCTCACATTTCCATACCTGCAACAAACATTTGAAATTGAGGAAGATACCTTTGACTATGCTATTGGTGCAGTTCTCACCCAAAAAGGGCATCTGGTGACCTAACATAGTGAGATACTTTCCAATACAATTAAAAAGAACCCAACTTGTGATAAAGAGAAGTATTCTATTGTGCAGGATTTTAGGCAATGGAAACATTACATTCTAGAGAAGGAGATAGTCATCCAAAAATATCACCGACCTCTTCAGTTTATATAGACACAAGGAAATTTGTAGAACAATTTCCATCAAAAGTGGTTTACAGATTTGAAATAATTCCACTTGAACATTAAATACAAAAAAGGTAGCACCAATAAATTTATAGATTGCCTCAATCGACCCCCACTTGTATCACTGGTTACTGTTATCAACTCTTTTGGTCATGAGACCTCTAGATGACAACAACTATAAAAAATTGATCTAGAGTTCACCACTGCATTCAAGATTCTAGTTGATGGCAATCAAGTTCCAGATTTCCACCTCCAGGACACACTATTATGATACCTGAACCACCTTTGTGTTCCTTCAAGCAAGCTTTCCAAGCTGATTTTGGAGGCACACTACAGTCGGGTTGCGATACACTTTGGTGTGGAGAAATTTGTGGTCATACTACAAAAGTATTTTTATTAGCCACAACTCTGACAGTATGGTGGAAAATTTATCATATCTTGCATTTCTAGTGGCATAATCAAGCCAAAATTCAAGAAGAAATGTGCATACACTCCTCTACCTACTCTCGACCAACCTTGTGTTGAAAATGGCAACAAGAAATATTGAAAATGGCACCCATGAGGCTTCTAGCTTAATTTTCCCTTAATTAAATTAGAAATAAATTGTAATTCCACATCACATGACAGTATGTAAGAGTTAACCAAGTCACAAAGACTTAGTTAGCTCAGTCAATTCGAGTTGAGGGTCAAACTAGAGGCAGGTAGAGTCCACTTTAAGTTTTAGGGGTCCAGTTGCAATTTATTTTGAGTTGTAATTAATTAACTCAATTATTTGAGTTAAAATCAGTTTAACTAGTTCTAACTGATGCATGAGCTAGTGATAGGTCCAATGAATTAAATATGATTTAATTCACAAGTAGTGGTGAATCAATTAATTGATAATTTGCTATAAATAGTTGCTACATTTTAGTTCTAAGGAAGGCCCAATTGAGATTGGGGTTAAAGGGAATATAACTATCAGTTGTATAATTAGAAAATTCTATAGGTCATGCATGAGATCATCAGATTTCCTTGAAGGAATTACAGAATAAATTCTTGGGAATTTCCTTATTAATAGCGCCACAATTATTTCAAAAATGCATAAGCAAGGCTGGTCAGAACAGGTTGAGAATTGGTTAAGTATTGGACCGATTTTTCCTAGATAAGAGTGAGACAATCAACAAAGTGCATAGGTTTCTCAGTGAGGGAAATAACATTGTATTTTTTGTACCATGAGAGACAACCCCCTGATTGAAAATATTTCAATGCCCAAGACATTTATTAAAAACCATGATGAAAATATTTTAATTTCCAAATGTTCTTAAACCCCGGAGTTTTAATCCTTATCAGTATCCAGTGAGAGAACAAACTTTCAAAGTTTCCTTTTGGTTTTGAATGCAAATGGAAAATATAGCACAAAAATAAGTGATGGTGGAAATTATTTAACAATAGGTTGCATGTGTAGAATCTCTTGTTTCCAACTTTAGAAGAAAAAAATAAGTATTAGGAAGTGAAAAATAGAAAAGAGGAGTGCATCATTAAGGATTTTAACTTTAACTTACAAAACTATAAAATTAAAGACCAACAACTTAATTACTCAATTCTAAAGAAGAATGACATAATAATATGTGTCTGGAAAGACAAATCATACTCAAAAAATTCTAGAATCACTTGAAAGATTTATTCATATGCACATGGAGATCTGAAATACAAAAGTTCTAATTCTGAGGCCAAAAACTTGGAACCCCTACCTCTTCCTCTTAATTGTATTTTATACGAAATTTGAAAAGGGACAATTATAAAATTGTCAACTTACTATAACTACTTACTTCCTAACTTTTGAAACTACTTTGAAATTAATAGTTCTTTTTAACTTTACATTCTAAAACATGGAAACACTTCAAAATATTAAATAACAACTGCATGACAAGTGTTTTTGTTTCATTGAGTGATTTGAGATTGAGGTGCATTTGAAGGTATGTCTTCTACATTAATTGTTGTTGGCAACATCCATTCTCTGCACTTTTTCCAAATGGCTGTATCTGGACTTGAAATTTTGACAAATATTGTATGTGCCATTCTGAAGTTGGTGATCCTGTTGTATGTTGGTCTATCAACAAAAAGGGTTCTCATCAACCATAAAAAGCTAAAAATCCTTGTGTAAAAGTTAACAACGGTTGCTCCTTTTAATATTTATGTTATTTCATGAGATGAACCAATTTTTCTTTTAGCCTCCACCAACAATGTTTCATAAGTTTCCCAGGGTAATAAATTTCCCTGTTAATCCCAACATGAAGGAAAACTTGCTCTATTTATTTTATCAAACTCAGAATTAAACTTTGTTACAAATTCTTTCACCTCTGTCAATTTTGTCTCTGTTGTCTTCCTATAAAGGTTTTTGACAATCATCTTATTTATCTATAAAACATACTCAGTTCTATCTTGAACTCCTAACTCCCTTAACTGTTGTGCAGATATTGAATTAAGGAAATCAATCATTCAGTTTGCAAGCCGAGCTCACTGCTGTAATTTCTATTTATTGGAAACAAATAAGTTTTCTAGATCTCTTAAGATAACCTTTTCTTCCTCTACTATGCATATTGATTCCCATATGTCCCTAACGGTTTGGATAATATCATTCCATATAATTTCTCTAGCTTGAATAAGGGACAAATCCCCCTTCATCTTCTCCTTTAATTCTTTTATTTTTTGAGAAACAACCTGCAAGTCATTTCTATACTTATCAACATTTTATTTGTTCATTTCTACCTATCTTTCAGTAACCTTTATGATCTTCAAGGCACTTTCATAGTCCCTTTGAATTTTCTTCATCTCACTCTATAAAATATTCAACTTAGCCATAACTTGAGAACTAGGCCTTCAGAATTTGATTTCACTACAAAAATAGAAACACGAGAATCTATTTTCTGTTGTAGTGAAAAATTCATTTATTTCAAATCAACAATATTTTTGTTCCTCTATATAAGCTGATCAGTTAATGTTTCCTTCTCTTTTTCCACTTATGCCACTTTTGTAGCCATAGGATATTCTATGGAGGGCATTTTCAATTTCTTCCTCAATACCTAAACATTTGTCTTAGCTCCCTGCAACAAATTTTGCACAACACTTGTATTCTCTGGATTTACTCCAATTTTAATTATCATATTCTTTAGTACTACATTTTGGGTGGTTAAGGCCCTGTAGTTTGCCTTTTCTAATTTTAACTGCCGAACCACTTTTTCTAACAAAGCTTCAATATTTCTAGGAGTGAAAGAAAAAATTTTCAAATCACTATAGATTAGTTCACGAGTCTGCATGTGTTAATTGATTTAATCAGGCAGTGTAATTTTTATAGTATCTATGTCAAATTGACAGTCTTGAATCCCGATGAGGTAGTTACTGCTAAAGAAAAATGATGAGAGAGAGCTAGTTTAAGTTTATTCCTTTCCAAATCCATAGATGAAATCATCTTGGTCTATTAATATGAAACAAATTGCGCCTCTAATTTAGACTCCATGATTTCCTTGAACTTCCTATTCTTCTCTTCAATTTGAGAAAATATATGTTTAATAATTGAGACAGAGCTCTAGGAAATCTCTTCTGGAAAATGAGAATATGGTGAAAAAACTACTTCTCCTAGTTGTAATTGAAAACTTGTAGCAGATGATGAGATTCCTTCCTCAAATAATTTAGCTCTTTTAGAGCTTCTATCGGTTTCCTATTCCTAATCGATAGCGTCCTCACTGCATCTTTTTAAAATATTTTTAGTTTGTAGATGGGCTTCAACCTCCATCCCTCTGGTTTTTCCTCCATTGGAAAACTTTTCAATCTCTGGTAGAATTTCATGAACATAGGGAGCATAAGAGTTCTCTACTCTTCTATTTGGATAACATGATAAGGTTCATATGCCATTTTCCCTCCAACTACAAATTCATTTCTTCTAGAGCTTTTTGCACCTCTCCAATAGCTTTCCTGTTGTTCACAACAAAGGGTCCTATTATCCTTGGAAACTTAAAAAGATGCCCTTTCTTGGCTGGAAAAAATGTATTTTGTCCACATTCAAACTATGCCTAATGAAATCCAATGAAAACAACCTCATAGGCACAAAATTAGGCAACCTAAAAGGGGAAACTTCTACTCCATATAATCTAATTTCTGCATAATTTTCAAATAAAACTAGTCCCCTACTTTAATATCCTTACTGGGGTGAAGGAAAGACTGAGGATTTGGCAATATACAAGGTGTAGGTGAGAGATTCATAATAGAATTTGCAACAGATAAAATGTAGTTATGAAATACATCAAACCTTCACCCTTTGGATTACTTCTTAGTATATTAGTCCAAAACACCATAGACTGCTTATTCAACCCTAGGTGCATGAAATTTTCTACATGGGTGTATAAAAAGATATAAGTAATTAAGGATGGGAATTTGAAACACCCAGTGAGGGAAATATAATTCAATTGAGAATTAACCATCTTTCCCAGAATGTGGGTATATCAAAAATTGTTTCAGGATTCATCATCAAGCTGAAGATTCCTAAAATAATTTTATCAATAGTATTAGTCTCTTCACTTCCTAATATTTTGTGTAGAATTTGAAGAACAAGTCTAACATCCTCAGAAAAATTATGTAAAGGGAAATGAGAAGGTTCCATAGGAAAATTCTTACTATCAAGCATTAAAAATAATGCTAATTGATAATAATTAGATGCTGACAAGTCTTGAAAAGTGGAAAACAAGGCTTCTTCAGAGAAAGGGAGGTAAGAACTTGCAGAAGGAAAGCATAATGCTTATTGAACCAACAGAGAGGACATCTGGAAGACATTTTCTCATGTTTTATTCATCACAAAACATTTTTGAGGATATAAAGTGGAGACAAGCCAATATATAACTATGGAGACACATGGGTTTGAGTAATCATAACAGTTAACACACTTGAACTAACATCGACTGTATAAACAAGAGTCTCTGCTTGGTTGATGAGAATGTGTTGGAAGGTTTCTATATAATTCATGGAGAAAATTGGGTCGAGAATATCTCTTAAGGCATCCATTAATGGAATGTGGGAGGAATAACCCACTAAAACAACCTTCTTAGAAATTTTGGTGATCGTTGAAGGATAAAATGTCGTATATATACCTGGGTAATAGTGGTGATGCTGACTGAAGGTGGAATTTTGCACAATTTGATCCATAAAAGTGAGAGAAGAGGATGACGGTGATTAAAATGAAGGAGTGACGAGGTTTTATAAGGTAGAATGGAAAAATGGGTGGGAAACGGGAATTAAATGCAAATCATGGGAAAGTCAAAAAATGGCATGGTGACAAGACAACTGATGAACTAGTGGTGACGTGGATGATGCAGTGGTAGAGAAATTACATATGATAACGGAAAATGGAAGAACAGTTATACAACCCGTGCTCACTTTTTGTCGTCATACATGGGTAGACTCTTATATGGGAGAAACCTAACTGAGTCCCCCTGCATTGTATTTAATTGATGTGTGTTCAAAGATGATCACAAAAATTCCATGCGGAGGCACTAGAACGACTAACCGTCGAGAAATTTCTGCCATCTGGTTTGCTCTATCTGTTGGGCCCCATTCCCTTTTTACATCACGCCTTGAAACATAACTAATGTATAAATGACCACGACTTCACTATTATCGAGTTTTATTGAGGGACCACCTTTGAATATTTCATTCTTACATTAAAATATGATTAGCACAACTTAATGCACAGTAATAGTTTAATCAAAATTTCAAAAATAAAAATTTTGATCTTGAGCTTTTCTTATTCCTTTAAGAATAGAGTAAAATCAAGATGAGTTACAACATCTGGCTCCACTCGGGGACAATATTTTGGTAAAAAGGTGCTAAGAACTGTAGAGAAATAGCCTTATTTGGGCATGGAGTCATATAAAAAACTGAAGCTGATGCCAATTTTAATTTGTTGAAAGTTTCAATATCCATTAAAACCTTGCCTTTCCAGCTTTTATTTTTCTTCCTAACAACGAAACTATAAATTCTGAATTCTGAAAACTAACTACTTTCTCCCTTTTTTTATTTATATACAATTTCCTACCTATGTACGAAGTTTAAAAAGATTTTAAAAAAAAGTGAAATCCACTTTTTAGTGATACCAGACCAACATTTGGGTATTGGATCTAATGCCTCAGTAGCATTGAATTTTAACAATTAAAACTAAAATGCACCACGAAAAAACTTGCAACAAAAAACTTGATGCATACCCCAAGAAAAATATATGTTGTTGACTGAAGAAAACTCTCATATAGTCAGCCACTGGGTCATAGAACTGATGAGAATTTTTTTGAGATGCCTCCCTTTCCTAAATATTTTGCTTAAGTACATATTTTTGAACAAGGGAACCAAAAAATTGGTTAGATCTTTAATTCTAGGCTTTTCTTGAAAAATTTCTTGCAATAAATTTCCTTGCCATTCTCCAACAAGCCAGTCCTCTTAAAAATGTACAACATAATTTTCATCTTCTATACTATAAATGTTAAAATTTAGAGAATCTTTTAGAGAAATAATCCTCCCCTAACGAATAAACATCATAAACAAGAGCACCTGAAAAATATATAAAATATGGTTTTTGAGGGTTTGTCTACAACTTAATCATTTCTCCTTCTTCTTGATTTTTTTGGAATAAGATTAACAAAAATTTTCCTGAGAGGGATTCCATTTAGCTTTGTGAGCATCATTTTTGAAAAATCATAGCTCTGTATTCTCACGAGAATACATGATACATTATCAAAACCATCTTTTTCTTCTTCAACAATATTTTTATGAGCTTTTGAGGTATGTTTAGTGTCATAATGTTCACAACAATATTTGAAAAGGAAGTTGTGTGAATATAAATAACTGTATAACAAATTAAAAGCTGCATGAAAATATTTCAAAGAAGAAATACTTGAACAAGATAAATATCTATACCAAACCCTGGCTTCTTGTAATATTTCAAAATTAGCTTGCAGCTAATTGGAATATTAATTTTTTATTTTTCCATTTAGATAAATGAATAAGTGGGTAGGCAGACCCATAAATATCTTTAGTAGGAATAAAACCACTTCTCATGTGAATGTGGATCATTGTATTAACTGAATAAAGCACCTTGAGGTGTGAACAGGGGCTAAAGCATGTGGACAAGGTCAATGTTGACCAGATCAACAATGTTGTTATGGAGATAGTGGAGGATTAATGGAGGACATCGCAGTCATTTAGGAGGAGTGTATGCATGAGAGTAACTCCTTTAATGAGTGGGACCCAGGGTGAGGAAGCTCACCAAGCATAAAAGGAAGAGGATGGCAGCCATAGAAGACATGAATTGGATTATCGATTTTGTGGTCTTGTATGACTGTTTTCACACTTCAACTGTTTAGCTAAGTATGTTGTGCTGTTTAGCACAAGGGTGTTCTCGAGTGGGAATCCCACCCTCATCCTTGGGGGACTTCGAGTGCCTACTCAGGAGAGGTAACTTGAGCACCATTTCCACTATCTGGCATTTGGACAAGCTTCAAATTTCATCCACAACATAGTTTCTTCCAAAGATGTGTTGTCTTATAGGGTTGCAGTAGTGGAGGGTTGTGAAACCTAATTTTTGAGCTTGTTTTCCAGTAGATGAAGAGCCCTTCATCCGGGAAGCTTGTAAGGAAGATCCATGAGCTTCATTTCATCATTTAGCATCAGGTTAAGGTGTTGCTATTAGTTACAATGCAATTTCCTGAAGAAAATACGTTATTTTAGTGAGAAGTTGCAGTGGAGGGTTTAGAACCATAGTTGAGGAGATAGACTTTCAGTGAGGGGATCAGCCTTTCATTTGGAAAGTATTTTGGAGGAGCTTCCATACATTTCTACATCATATCAGCCACCTCCTATCAGCTATCCAGTTGCAGATATTATTTAGCCCTAGGGCCATGTTTTCATTTTCTTCATTTTGTGTATTTCAGTTTTTGGGTTATCTTGGAATAGTGCTAGAAGGCCTAGACCTTTGATCCTGAAATTTTCTAAGCACCCTATCATAAGATCCATGTGTTTTAATTTACAGCAGTAGTAAACCCCAACTAAAACTACACTATCTTAGCATTCGGCATTATTGTGTAGCAATTTTCTTTATATTTCATGTAATTGGTCTATTGAGGCTTGTTTTGCCTAACTTGAGTGACTTTTTCCTCAAGATATTGTACACTTTTTGCTGCTATAATATTAATATGATGGCTATATGATCTGCTTACATTTTATGTGTTGATGTATCACTGTTATTTCTAGTTTTATGTCCTATATTGATGCTTTTCCTATTTTTGGATATTATAGTGGTATAAGAGCATGATATCTAGCTCAGATTATGGGAAATACATCTTATGACACAAGAAGAAGAGATCTAAAATGATGAGGGAATGAGTTTTGTCTCATATCTTTTTATATATATGAAGGAACTTTCCAAGTAGGTCAAGAAAATGAGAAGGAAGAGATGCAATGAGACCTCAAGAAGGTTTCAAGATGAGGAAGGTCCAAGCACTTCCTATCAGCAGCAGAAGAAACCAGTATTGCATAGAGCTCCAAAGAAATCTACTATGTCCACTTTCTTTGAAGAGGAAGGTGAAAGGCATGGACATGGAGGAAACTTAGATCATGAGACTCTAAGTGATTATCTTTCAGAGTACAAATCTCAATCAAGGGCTTTCAAGGAGAATCTAACTCTCTATAAATTTATTCAAATCAAAGAAGAGAGGAGACCTTGTAGCAACAGTATAAGAAAAATGCACAATAGATTTCCATTGTCTACATTTTATGGGTCATCCACAAGCATAGCAAGGGCTTGGAGGAATAAGTTAGATGCATTATTCCTACTAAATCCAGTAGCAGAAAGAGAAGTTGTTGAGATTTTAGTGCTGCACCTTGAGGGTGAAGCAAATATTTGGTGGTTCAACCATTTGAAACATGCAAGAGTGACTACTTATGAAGATTTTACTCAAAGGCTGATCAAGAAGTTTGATAAGAGGAAACTGAAGGTAGTTCCTATTGAGGAATTTCCTAACATAGATGAGAAAGCACATGAGGAGCCAAGGGAAGATATCAATATTATCATTTCGGAAGAAGAGCAAATTCCATCACCACTTGCTGCAAGAGTACTTGCATCAAGAGAAGGAACACTTGCATCCTTGCAATATGGTATTGATCTCTTGACATTGAGAGTCCCATGCATTATTCAGGAGATGCATGAGGAGGAAGAAACATATAATAGTGCTGGTGCAATAGTAGAGGAGTAGCCATCACCATCACCAACAGTTGGAGGAGTCATTACACAGGTAGGAGGAACCCTTGTAACTGTACAAGATGTTCCCAAGGATCAGCTTAACCAAGGTATGCAAAAATTTTCATATCCTATTGTTTCAACACATCATATGGAGGGTTTTGAGGACATGCCATCAGGGAAATTGCATGACCTAGGGTCAAAGAACACTGCTGATTTGGAGCAACAAACTATCACTGCACGGAGGACCCTTGACTGGTTCAAGGAGGAGATATTAGCCATCCTAGTTTCTCATTGTTGAGCTACACACAACACTTTGGGTTGGAGTGTAGAGTTTTGGAGGATAGGATGAGAATAATCCTAATCAATCCAATGCAGAACTGTGTGTTCAACATTGTGCATGATCATGAGATAACAAATGCACAATCATGGATATCAACAACGTTGTCACTGAGCAACAGTGATGAGTTGAGGGCACAAATATTATTGGAGCATTCCAATGACCTTTCTACTTGTGTAGCATTGGATGGGCATATGTTTGATGGAAGAAATCTTATGATGGATGACATCTCCCCTTATTATGATAGATCCTTCTTAATGAGAACCTCACAACTCAAAGAGAATATTTTTCCTACAACATATTTGGAACCTTATGCGTTCAATTTGGTCATTAATGAGTGGTATTTATATAGAGATCTCCGGAAAGTTTCACTTCAAAATCTCATGAAGTGCAAACATAGTGATCAGATTTGGGAGGATGGTATTCTCCATTGGATGGATACCAATTTGGAGCATCGTAGGAGACACCCACATTTGGATGGAAGGGTGACGATGATGAGCAAGGGGTTGGTGAGCCACTTGCAGATCTATGACACAGGGTAGGAGGAGGCATGGCTGCGCTGTCTACTCTTGAAAGAGTTTGGCCATCATGTGACATATCCTATGTAAAAGGGTGTGTTATTGGTTGGGACATGGAAAGGCACTTACATCATGTGGCAGTAAGGATTTGGTTGTATTGGGCTGATGTGATATTTTTCATGTCAATCAACATGTTTTTGCTCCATGGTCTGTATGATGATGATGTGAGGAGGTAGCACGAGTTATTGTTGCTTTGGGTACTCTTGGGAGAGTATGGGTTGATTTTCTCCCATACCTTGCATAATGTTTTAGGAGTAGATGGTGGCACAATCATGGTGCAAAGGAGCTACTCCTTAGCCTTAGAGGATTAGGAGATACTTCCACATGGGAAGGAGTATCTCATATATAGTAACATTCTGGTATGTAACTTTGGCATTGGGCATGTCAAAGAGGGAAGTTATGATATGACAAGAGCCTTACCACAAAGGCCAACAAAATTTTCACTTGGGAGTATGTATCTATTGATGGAGTGTACCAAAGGTCACTTCACATATGAAGAACTTGATGGGAAAGTAGGAGATGAGAGTTATAGAGTGGTGAATGGAGTCACCTATTACTAGGACATGACCTTCTTGACTTGGCTCTTCAAGCACAGGAAGAGGGTTCTACATGCAGTACATGGTTCATTCCTTTCCATTCACATAGGTCTCATGGAGATATATTAGACCATTATGGAGAGATTCTCATGGGAGGTCTCATTCATGACTCTCATGATCAAATTACTCACAATACATGGTAAGAGTTGTGTTTTTTTACTTATTGATCATCTAAAAAGGTATTTTCATTTTCTTGCCATTTATATACAGTGCATTGCTCCATAAGAGGGAAAACTTCTATTTGGGCTTCATGGTCTTCCTAAGACCAACATTAGTGGTGGAGATAGCCATATCTTGTATGACTTTGAGAAAGTATTGCTCTATTTTTGGTATGTATATCTGATAAACAATGCCATTTAATACCTCCAAGTAGATGAACAAACATGCACAGCTATCAAGTGGTTGGGGGACAACTTGCCACATTATTTTCAGAGGCAACAGGTAGCAAAACTATGTTATAACCACTTGGGAAACTATTGGCACCATCCAAAATTTAACAAAACAATCAATATCTCTCTCATCTTGATGCCATGTTGTGATGATGTACTCTTCACCATATGTGGGATGGCTCTGGAAAACAAGGTTTATAGAACCAAAGAGTGGGTCTTTAAGCATCCAGTTTTCCTTTTTCCTCTTGAGGGAAAAAAATTTACAACAAAAAATCGGAAGTATCTCTACACATATCATAAGTGGAGAGAGAGACAACATGGGATAGAAAATTTTATCTATCATGTTTAGCCATACATCCCATATACATTGCAGGAACAAGAGGTGGAATAGTTTTTCTATGAGTTACCACTTTGGAGGTGACCCATTTTGTTTGGATGATAGCTTGGGGATTGGAGCTTCTCACAGGGATTGATGTTTCCAACCTTTTTCAGATCCCATGCCTCAGGAAGGCCTCTAAATAGCATATAGTTGCCTCCATGGATATCCCACTTCTTCATGATGAGAGCCATTTGGATTTATCACCAAAGGCTAACTTGTACACTTGGGAGGAACAACTCAAGGAAAAATTGATGAGAGAGCATCTTGTTCAGTGGAGGATCTTATCAGATGAGGATACTACATGAGGAGGAGAGGAGGCTTTGCAGATTCTATCCTTGTAGTTTCTTGAGGACAAGCAACATTTGGGAGGGGAGGACTATAATATTCCAAAATTAGCTTGCAACTAATTGGAATATTATTTTTTTCTTTTGTCATTTAGATAGATGAATAAAAGGGTAGGGAGACCCATAAATCTATTTAGTAGGAATAAAACCACTTCGCATGTGAATGTGGATCATTGTATTAGCTGAATAAATCACCTTGAGGTGTGAAAAGGGGCTAAAGCATGTGGACAAGGTCAATGTTGACTAGATCAACAATGTTGTTATGGAGATAGTGGAGGATTAATGGAGGACATCGCAGTCATTTAGGAGTGTATGCATGAGAGTAACTCCTTTAATGAGTGGGACCCAGGGTGAGGAAGCTCGCCAAGCATAAAAGGAAGAGGATGGAAGCCATAAAAGACATGAATTGGATTATTTATTTTGTAGTCTTGTATGACTATTTGCACACTTCAGCTATTTAGCTAAGTCTGTTGTGCTGTTTAGCACAACGGTGTTCCCGAGTGGGAATCCCACCCTCATCCTCGGGGAACTTTGAGTGCCTACTTAAGAGAGGTAACTTGAGCATTATTTCCACTATCCAACATTTGGCCAAGCTTCAACCATCATCCATAGTGCATTTTCTTCCAAATATGTGTTGTGTTGCAGGGTTACAATAGTGGAGGGTTGTGAAACCTAATTCCTGCGCTTTTTTTCCAGTGGAGGGAGAAACCCTTCATCCGGGAAGCTTGTAAGGAAGATCCATGAGCTTTATTTCATCATTTAGGATCAGTATAAGGTGCTTATATTAGTTACAATGCAATTTCCTAAAGGAATTGTGTTATTTTAGTGAGCAGTTGCAGTGGAGCGTTTAGAGCCCTAGTTGAGGAGCTAGATGTTCAGTGAGGGGAACAACCTTTCATTTGGAAAGTATAATGGAGGATTTTCCATACATTTCTACATTATATCAACCACCTCCTATTAGCTATTCAGTTTTAGGGATTATTTAGCCCTAGGTCCATATTTGCATTTCTTGCATTTTGTGTATTTCAGGAAACCCCTTCTGAGTTATCTTGGAATAGTGCTAGAAGGCCTAGATATTTGATCCAGGAATTTTATAAGCACCCTACCAGCAGATCCATGTGTTTTCATTTAAAAAAACAGTAAACCCCAGCTAAAACTGCGCTGTATTAGCCTCCAACATTATTGTGTAGAGATTTTCTTCATATTTCATGTACTTGGTCTATTGAGGCTTGTTTTGCCTAACTTGAGGGACTTTACCCTCAAGATCTTGTACACATTTTTCTGCTATAATATTAATATGATGGCTATATGACTTGCTTACATTTTATGTGTTGATGTATCACTACTATTTCCAGTTTTATGTCCTATATTGTTGATTTTCCTATTTTGGGACATTACACTTCTTAATCCAAAGAAAACATGAAAATCTTAATCTTCACATCTTCTTGAACAATATTTTGTTTCTCCATACATTCATGAAGACTTCTAATGTGTTTATTTGGGTCTTCATCTGCATTTCCACTTAATCTTGGAAGATACCCATTCAACTCATGAAATGTAGGAGTATGACGAGGATAACCAAGGATGCTAATGAAATCCAGTGGGGCAAAATTATTGGCTAAAAATGCAGGGACAACCATTAAGACCCATAAAATATAACCCTAAAATGAAGATCACAGGTGAAATAATACATCCAAATATTGAAACTTTTCAACCTCAAGAATCAACTTCAAACTTTATAAAGCCCAACGAAAAATAAATTTGTATGTCTATTCCTGAGCAAGGGCGCCAAAAAATGTTGTAGCTTGAGAGGGAATCCCCAGCTGAAAAGAGGTTAGTTCCCAAAAAAATTATTAAAAACCACGATGAAAAGAATTTATTGTCCCAATGTTCTTAAACCCCAGATATTTAATCTTTATCAGTATCCAACGTGAGAACAAACTTTCAAAGTGGCCTTTTGGTGTTGAATACAAATGGAAAAGACAGGATAGAAAGAAGTGATGGTGGAAAGTCGTTAACATTAGGTTGCATGTGAAAAATCTCTTTTTTCCAACTTTAGAAGAAAAATGTAAGTATTAGGAAGTGAAAAATAGAAAAGAGGAGCACATCATTAAGGATTTTAACTTTAACTTACAAAGTTGTAAAATTAAAGACCAACAACTTCATTACTCAATTCTATAGAAGAATGACATAAAAATAAGATTTGACTGGAAAGAAAAATCATACTCAACAGATTCTGGAATCACTTGAAAGCTTTATTCATATGCAAATGGATATCCAAAATACAAAAATTTCTACTTATGTGGCTGAAAACTTGGAACCCCTACCTCTTCCTCTTAATTGTCTTTTATACAAAATTTCAAAAGGGATAGTTATAAAACTATCAACTTATTATAACTACTAACTTCTTAACTTCCTAAAATACTTTTAAACTAATAGTTCCTTCGAAATTTACATTATAAAACGTGGAAACACTTCAAAATATTAAATAAAAATTGCATGACAAGTGGTTTTATTTCATTGAGTGATTTGAGACTCAGGTGCATTCGAAGGTCCAACTTCTGCACTCATTGCTGCTGGTGACATCCCTTCCCTGCACTTTTTCCAAATGGTTGTATCTAGAATTGAACTTTTGACAAAACTTATGTGCCATTCTGAAGTTGGTGATCCTACAGTATGCTGGTATATCAACAAAAAGGCTTCTCATCAACAATAAAAGCTGAAAATCCATGTGTAAATAGTTAAAAATGGTTGTTCCTTTTAATATTGTTTTTATTTCATGATATGAACCAAGTTTATTTTAGCCTCCACCAATAATGTTTCATAATTTTAACAGGGTAACATATTTCCCTACTGATCCCAACATGAAGGCAAACCTGCTCTATTTATTTTATCAAAATCAAAATTAAACTTCATTACAACTTCATTCACCTCTGTCAATTTTGTCTCTGTTGTCTTCCTGTATAGGTTTTTGAAAATCATCTTATTTATCTCTAAAACATACTCAGTTCTTTCTTCAACTCCTAATTCCCTTAAACACTGTGCAAACCTTTAATTAAGGAAATAATCATTCTTTTTGCAAACTGAGCTCGCTGCTGTAATTTTTGTTTATAGGAAACAATTAAATGTTCTGTATATCTGATGATGACCTTTTCTTCCTCTGCTATGCATAATTATTCCTAGGTGTACCTATAGTTTGTATAACATCATTCCATATAATTTCTCTAGCTTGAATAAGGGACAAATTCCCCTTCACCTTCACCTTCTCTTTTAATTATTTTATTTTATGAGAAGCAACCTGGAATTCATTTATGTACTTATCAACATTTTCTTTATTTAATGTTTCCTCTCTTTCAGTAACCTTTATGATATTAAAGGAACTTTCATAGTCCCTTTGAATTTTCTTCATCCCACCCTCTGAAATATTCAATTCATTCATAACCCTTGTCAGCTTGTCAGTTGGATCTTCAGAATCCGATTACACTACAAAAGTACAAACATGAGAATCAATTTTCTGTTGTAGAGAAAAATTCAATTATTTCAACTCAACTATCTCATTGTTCCTCTGTATAAGCTGATCACCTAATGTTTCCTTCTCTTTTTCTAATTGTGCCACTTCTATAGGCATAGGATGTTCCATGGAGGGCATCTTCAAGTTCTTCCTCAATACCTGAACTTCTTTCTCAGCTCCCTGCAATAAATTTTGCACATCACTGCTATCCTTTGTATTTACTCCAATTTTAATTATCATCTTCTTTAATTCTTCATTCTGGGTTGATAATGCCCTAGAGTTTTCCTTTTATAATTTTAACTGGTGAACCAATTTTTATGACAAATATTTAGCTTTTTTAGCTGCGAAAAAAATATTTTTATTAGGCAGTGGAATTTTTATAACATTTATTGTCAAATTGACAATCTTGAATCCTGATGAGGTAGTCACTACTAAAGGAGAAGGATGAGAGAGATCTAGTCCAAGATGATTCCTTTTAAAATCCAAAGCTGAAAGTAGCCTGGTATGGTAACATAAACAAATTGTGCTTCTAATTAAGACTCCATGCTTTCCTTAACCTTCCTATTCTTCTAGATCCAAAAGAAATTTAAAGTGTTAAACAACATACTGTTAGGATAGGGTGGGAGAAGC